>JAHFWL010000586.1:600000-1169772 GCA_021292165.1 Shinisaurus crocodilurus | reverse complement strand
ATTATAGGACTTAGATTAATTATCAATGTTTGATGTAGGCAGGTTTAAAGTTATTTTCTGGAACTAAGATTTTGAGAATTAAATAAACTTATTTTTATTTGTTTGCTACCCATCCTACGTGTCAGCTTGGTGTTATTAACCTGCATTACTTTTAAATCTACACACACACACACACACACCTTTGTACCCACATATCATAATTTAAGCTAGATCCTTAATAACCTGTATCTTTTCCCTCATTGGTAGGGGAAAGGTTTCATTGACCCACCCTCAGGTTTTTAAGTGTTGATGCTTAGCCTGAGAAGGGTTTATGCGCCTGGTCCTAAAGTGTAAAGGGCCGTGTCATCGCAGGGTCCACTGACAAGAGCCCTGTAGAATTGCTCTTCCTCTTCTTCACCATAGCAACCTGCTTCTTCACCTGCTTCTCACTCTGGCCCAGACAATGGTGGTGATGAGAAGAAGGAGCAGAGATGCCACTGCCTACGTGCTCACTGGCTCCTTGTCTTTCATGCAACAACTGGTAGCAATCTTGAGAAAGAGGATGAGGAGCTGGTGCAGCTGGGTGACAATGGTGGTGAGAAGGTAGACTCACTGAGAGAGTGGGCCCACGGAGGGTGTCTTGCTCAAGGGCCGTGGAAAACCTGGAACTGCCACTACTCCTAAGCAAGAACCTGACATTTGTCTTTAAATGTCACTTTAAGCAAAACTCAACGACAACTTGGAGATGTGTGTGTGTGTGGTCCATTTTGGAGAAAAGTTGTGATTGCTATGCCTTTCCTTGAAATTCTTCAGAGGTTTCACACACCCCAAGCAGAACTTCCAAACTGGTCTCAAAATTTTGCTGTGGGCAATTGGTACCAATTCTAACCTTAAACAGGGTTTTGGTGATAAATTTTAGAAGGAATCTTTTATGATGAATCATTTTGGTAACCATTTCCTCTTCCAAAGTTTATTATTATCTATGATAAAAGTTGTATGTCTATTAATTTCCCAAGTCACGTGCAGCCCTGAAAATTGGTTGTGGCAACTCTCTCTTCCTTCTTTTTAGATGCATATTTTTTTATTAGATAAAGATTATTTTTCCCCAAGTCCCCAGGAATTTTATGGAATTAGAAAACCCTGAAATGAGAAGCAAATTACTTAATTTGCTCCACACGTAATTCATAATTTCTAGGTATTTGGGAAATCTGATTGCTGTGGAAAGCATAATTAATCAGAAGAGCCTCTGAGGATAAGTGTTGTGTCCATTAAATTAAGTTTTCTCTAGGTATCATGCCCTATGAGTGACACGTTATAGCAATTTTGAATCCCTGGAAAGGATCAGCAGGCTTTGCCTTGGGCATTTAGTGAAGGCTTCGTCTATCATCAGCAGCTTTGAAGTAACAGATATACTGCAGAAGCCTAAGAGTTGCCCTTACCTGAAGAATATGGATGTATTAATCTGTTGGGCTTGATTCCTGGATATTGTTGTTCAGCTGGTGTGGATAATTATCCCAAACATTCCACAGTGTCCAGTTCTATCTGATTTTCTGGTGTGTGTGTGTGTGTGTGTGTGTGTGTTTGGAGATTATCAGTGGCCTGATGTATCATCAGTGGCCTAACCTACCTCACTGATGTATCAGTGGCCTAACCTACCTCACAGGTTTGTTGTGAGGATAAAATGGAGAGGAGGAGGAGGATTATGCACAATCTATGCAGAGGTGGTGAGGGACAAGGTCAGAATGTGCATTGCAATGTGTGTCCATGTGTCTGTCAGCACTGCTTTAGTCTCAATTGGGTCTGCATTCTGATGCACATTTGAATGCACAATCCCATCCACAATTAGTGCAACTAGTCATGTGTAAGTAAATATAACTGCAGATGGATTTAGGAGAGGTAATATTTTGGGGGATCATGGATAATCTTTAGGGGAAGAATGCTGACAGTGGGTAGGGTCAGAACCAGAGCCAAAGTAGGGAGAGCTGAAGCTAAAGTGGGTGATGTGGGCATGATTTGGAACTAGGCAGAGTTGTGCATGTGGCCCTTGCCCCTCATGTTCCCCACCTCTGGTCTATGCAGTGGATGAGGAATGACTTCCTGTTCTGATGTAGCCTAGCAACTTCCTTGTTCCACATCAGTGCAAGAGGTTTCTCTGTGTGTCCAAAGTTGCCCTCCCACCATTGCTGAAACATTCCAGACTATGAGAGACCTGTCAGCACAGGAAGTCTCTATGCATGCCCAATGTCAGGGCTGGTGTCAAGTATAGGCCTGGTTGAGCACCTGCCCAGAGCTCCCACCCCAGCAGGGCCCACAGACAAGAGGAGGTGAACCTCCAGCCCTCTAGAGTTGCTCCTTTCCTTCACCATTGCATCCTGCTTGTTCACCTTCCTCTCACTCTGGCCCAATCAATAGTGGTGATGAGAAGGAGAAGCAGTAGATGTCACTACCTGTTGGTTCACTGGCTTGCTCTCTGCCTGTCAAGTGAACAAGTGGTAGCAATGATGGGAAAGAGGATGAGGAGCAAGAGCAGCTGGTGGCAATGGTGGTGAGAAGGTACATTCACTGAAGGTGGAGATCCATTGAGAGTGCCTTGCCTAAGGGCCTTCAAAAACCTGCGCCAACACTGCTCAGAGTTGCTCACCATTGCTCAAACATTCCAGAGCATGGGAAACTTATGCACATTCTTTGCTAGACATTACAAACAGCAGAAGACAGCCAACGAGCAATGTTTTGTTGTGAAATATGGATCTTCTCTTGGGAGTGTTTTCCTCTGTACTTTTTAAGATGTTGAATCTGCTTCACTTTGATTGATGTTGCCATGAAAGGAACATGTCATCATAAACACCCTCCTCTGTGTCTTGCAGAGTTGCAGTGGCATGCCATTGGTGCCTTGCAGCTCTTGGCAACATGTTTGGATATGCATGTTAGTCCATGGAATTGAGTTGCATGGCTTCTGGAATAAAAGCAAACACAACATATGTGAATCCACCCTCAGCATTTATGAACAGCAACCAATGAGGAAGAAGACTGGAGCCAGTGTGGCGTAGTGGTTAGAGTGTTCGATTGGGACTCAGGAGATCCGGGTTCTAGTCCCCGCTCAGCCATGAAACTCACTGGGTGACTTTGGGCCAGTCACTGACTCTCAGCCTAACCTACCTCACAGGTTTGTTGTGAGGATAAAATGGAGAGGAGGAGGAGGATTATGTAAGCCGCCTTGGGTGCCTTTCAGGAAAAAAGGTGGGGTATAAATAATAATAAATAAATAATAAATAAATAAATAAAGATGCATGTTGTTGTGTGTGGTTATACTGACTGGACATTCTTGAGCTCTGAATGCTGCAGCTATTCTGGTCTTATGTGTCAGCTGCTGTGCAAACTACATCCAGACTTATATCTCTGCCTCTTCTGTTTTATTAATAAAATGGCTGTTTATGATGGCTGTGTTTGAGCCTGTATATTACCAGGGCAGGTCCTTGACACACATCCCACCTCCAGGAGCCAAGCTATAGGCAGCTGTTGGGGTTCTCTGTGAGAACCAGAGAATAAACCCAGAGCCAGGAAAGCTGATCATTTTCTCAGCCTAAACAGGAAGTCTTTATAGCCCTTCCTGCTGAGAAGAGCCAATGGCCAGCCTGGGTGAATGGAGTCATTTCAATACATGGGGACATTTTATTGCATAGGCAGGTTCTCCAATTGGTGGTCTTGGTGGCTTGCTACATTGGGCAGCTGTGCACAGAGCCATGGGTGGCATATCACCAGCAGGAAGGGTGTAAATTTATTCTTGGTGGCTTGCCTGTCTGTGGTTATGTCACAGTCTGCTTGGTTGGTATAAAGTAGTGACTAAGGCTGCATTCCTTTGCATACTTACATGAACACCTTGGGTCTTACTTCTGACTTTGAAGAAGCCCGAGTGCAAGGTGAAAGGGAGAAACGTGCTAAGCGAAAAGCACGTCAAATGAATCGTTTACAGGACCATCTTCCATCTGGTAACCTGTGTCCTCACTGTGGGAAGCTAGTGGATCTAGAATTGTGTGGATCTAGGCCTCCACAGTCACTTACGGACCCATCGGTTGCCGGCCAGATGGGCGATTAATAAATGTAAATAAATAAAATATATAAATAAATCGCTAGAGTCTACACAATTTTTTTAGAATTCCTCCTTTTATAATTTTCTTTTTGTAATTTTATCCTGGAAGACAATCTTACTCGGTCACAAGTGATCACCTACTACTACTACTACTACTTCTGAGTAAACATGCATCTGGATTGTGTGGCGTGCATATGGTTTAGAAGGGCTCCAGTTGAAAGATCACCTTGTTTAGATATGGAAATTGGGAGTGGGAGGAATGTTGAACCCCTTCTTCTCCACTGTAATGGTCATGATCCAATTTAGAAGGCAGTGGCTGCTTTTAAACTACATTAAACACTTTACACGAATGATCCAGTCAAGGATTGTCAAGGTCTTGTTCAGTTGGCCCCTCAGTCATGAATTTGTTGGATCGGATGGCCTTAGGCAATTCACAGTTTTTCTCAGCCTCAGCAATATGGGAATGATATTAGCCTACTATAGGGTTGTAGTCAGGTTGATGGGGATAACATATCCAGAGTGCTGTGAATATTCTCAACTGCTGTATTCAGTATTGTAGAACATGGTGTGCATTTTCTTCAGATGGGGGAAAAGTTTCTGCTGTCAAAGGGCATGGGCTTTTAAACAAACTTTCACCCTGGTTTACTGCTCCTTGAATCTGCAAGCCAAAGTCCCACCATAACTTGAGCAGTTAATAAAATCTATTGCCTGGATGATGGGTTTTTTCCGTCCAGTTGAATTGATCTGTCCTCCTTGTGAGTTGTGAGATGGAGTGAAAACAGAACACTCAATCAGGATTCCTGGTGCTGCTGAAAGAACTCCACTATGTCAGTCTCTGTCCTTTAAAAAAAAAAAAAAGAAAGACTTGGAAGTAACTGAAGGCTATAGTGGCTATTCCTTTGATTTATTGAAAATAAAGCATCCTTGGTTAACATTGTAATGAAGAGGGTCTTTCTTTTGGCACTCCTGATCTGAGGAGCTCTTATTTCCCGCAGTGCAAATCTATCCCACATGTGTGTGTGTGCGAGGGGAAGGACACTCCTTAACAAAATTTGATTTCTTCAGCTGCTGCTTGCACACGCCAAAACGAAAGCTTTCTTAGGGCACTGTGTTTTGCAAGGGGTGCATGCCCAATATGTGTGATGCAAACAACAACAACAATAATAATAAAAACCCGAGGACGATTTGTGAAGAAGTCATCCTTGTAAAGCTATTGGTTCTGGTCATCAGCCTTTATCCAATGCTTTGGTGGTGATGCTGCTGCTCTATTTGGGAAGTTGGCTGGCTCTCAAGGCAGTCTCTCTCTCTCTCTCTCTCTCTCTCTCTCTCTCTCTCTCTCTCTCCCCCTCCCTCCTCTCCTGAAAGGCTGTTCCACAGTGAAAATATGCTCAGTGCAGCTGGAGTGCATGAATGAAAAAGCCTCCAGTAGCTTCTAGGCTAGCAAAATGCAGCAACAACACTCAACTTACCCTGGCATTTCTCCTGTCCCAGGTAAGGAATTGGGTTGATCCCGTGTTGTGTGTGTGTGTGTGTGTGTGTGTGTGTTTGTGCAATGTGTGTCTGTGTATGTTCTGTATCTACCTGCATTTCTATTTGTTCATTTTTTCTTCCTTTCTTTTTCCATTTGGCTATTTGGAAGTGTCTGATTTCTCAGAGATCGCACGCTGGCTAGAAATACTGTGTAGTGGATCGCACAGCAGCAGCTGCTCAATGAGAAATGCGTCCGTAGGTTCCAGTGACAAGAAACTGGCTACAGTGTGTGTGTTTTGTGCGTGCACGTTTGTATTTTCTTCACATGGAGGAGAGTAGAAATCTCTCAAGTGTGCCTTCCTAGCAGCAGTAAGATTTTTCTGTCACCTTAAAATGCTTCAACTTTGATTGCTTCTTCTCCTTCCCTGGGGCTTCTGCCAGGAGGCCTCCTTGACAAGCAGCTCATCGTGTTTATTACCCCCCTTTTGAAAATGAAAATGGAGATCTAAAGAATACAGAGAGGAATAAGTACTATAAAGATCTTTCCTCCTACACTCCACCACCACCACCCACACCACCACCACCGCACTCTGCCCCACCAAAATCCTTGGTGGATTTGTAATATTGAGCATTACTGACTTGTCTTGGTAGCCTCGCCTCCCTTCTCAACTGTAACAGATCTCCCTCTTCCAGAAAGGGCAGCAAAAGAGAGAGAGAGAGAGAGAGAGTGAGAGAGTGGGGGAGAGACCCAGCCTTTAAAAAGCCAAGAGGCTATGGAGCTCTGCTGTTGCTGTCAGTCAAAAGCTGAGAGAAACTAGCTGGTCTCCAACTTCTGCACTCCCTCTTAGCTCCTCTCTCTTCCCCTCTGTGAATGTGGAACAGAATTCATTTTGGAAGGTGGTGTGTGATGCTTAAGGCTCCCTTGTTGTCATTTGGTGTGCTTGCTCTCACAGTCACAGCCCTTTTCATCCCCTCCCCCCCATTTTGCTTGTCTTAGGGGCTTAAGATCCCATTCAGTTGCAGTCTTCTTGTTTGATTCCTGGGGAGGGTACTCTATGGAGATAAAAAAGTTAATTCCCTTTTGGCACCGAGACTTGACTCGCTTTGCTTTGGCTTTCATCCCTGAGGTTGTGCCAGAGAGTCAGAGACCGATGCTTGAGACAAGACAACCTTACATGGGTTTGTGTCTGCCTGAGGTCCCCCAAAAGCTAGACATACGAGCTGCCAGTTCAGACTATTTGTCCACCTCCTGGTATTGTCTATTCTGCCTGTCAGTGGCTCTCCTTTTAGGCTGGAGATGCAGAGGGTTGAACCTGGGACCTTCTGCATGCAAAGCATGCGCTCCACCACTTATGGTAGCTTTGGTCCCTACCTAGAGGAGGCATCTCTGCTCCCACTTTTGACAGCCCTCTCTACTTACAGCATCTACAAGAGGTTGCAAAGATTCCTCTGTCTTACTGCTTTAAATCCTTCTAATGTACCTGCCAAAAAGGGGGGGGGGAGTCCTGTATGTAGTCAAGTGGTGAAACAATGAGGACTAGGACTTGCACAGATGTCGGTAATAAGGCAGAGTCCTCTTTCTGCCAGGAGGCAGCTGCAGCAGAGGTAGACTCATGTGAGTTCTCATGACATCATGGATTAGGTATGTAGTGAAGGCACCCCAAACAGCCCTGTTTTGGCCTGTCCAACAATGGCTTTTGCTGTGATGAACATCCGGATTCACCCTTTCTTGGCTTAACCCATATTCTGAAAGATTCCAGAATGTTGAGATCTTGGTAGATCTTGGAGTGACTCCAAAGACCAACCCGTCATTCTACCCAAAATGTCAGCTCGTGTGTATGTGCTTTGACTACTCCATGTTGAAACTAGGTGGTTCCATGAATTGGCTCTTAGACTCCGATGCCCTGATGTTCGGGGAACAAGGGTGATGGCTCTTCACTCTTAATGCAACTTGATCAGGGCTGTAGTATCATCATAAGGAAGGTGGCGTGGAGATCTTCAGTGAAAAAGTGAGACTCGGCTGTGGTTGTCTGTCCCAGTATTAGCTATGGAGTGGGTTTGCTAATTGATGTGCTGTGATGTCTCAAGGGGGTCTTAAAAACAATGAAAGCCAAGGAGCCATGCTGTGGGTTTCACTAAAGGACATGTGGGTGTGAGGTGATGGAGACATTCAAAATGTGCAAGTGGCATATGGAAGTGGGGGCGTCTGCAAGAATATAATGGAGGTGGATGGATGGATGTGATGCAAAGGAAAACCAGCTGGTCATGGTTTGAGTTGTTGCAACTACCCAACGGATTTCATAGCATGAGTGGAATGTGGGACTTTGATTTTGCTATTAGAAAACCTTTAAAAAAAATAATGGAGAGGGTGTCAGATGTATTATGTGACTTGGCTCACTTGCTTGAGTTATCCGCTTTGCAGGTATGTTGGCAGTTTGCTATCTCTCTTGCTCTTGTTCTCTTGCCTGCTCTTGGTTTTTAGTACAATGTGGTTTGGAAGATTGTCCCTTTAAGGTTTCTGTAGTTTGGCCCTCAGGGCCAGTCTTCCCAGGATGCTTGGAACAGAGAGGAGGAAGGGAGAAGAACAAGGGTTGTCAAAAAAGAGATCACTAGATGTTTTTTGTGTTTCAAAATTATGGTTGATGGTCCTCCTTGCCAAGAATAAGGTATACAGTCTTAGTTCAAAAACTGGTTCATCTGTCAAGCTTCTTGGGTAACCCTGGACAAGTCAGCTTGACCAACCTCACAGGATTGCTGTGAGTCTTAACTGATGGTAAGAGGTCCTTAAAAGAGGAGGCAGCAGGATGCACACTTAACTCACCCCCCCCCCCGGGCCCAAATCTGCAAAATCTGGGCCATTTCCTGTCTCATGTTGGTCAGTTCAAGTTTCCTTGTTTGATCTGAAGTTTCCTCTGTATTCTTTATCAGTATGATGGGTATATGTGAAAGACCCTCTCACTTTCCCTCCCACCTGTATTTCATGGTTTGTACAAATTATGGGCCACATTCTACCCTGCTTGAAATGTCACTTATTAGGAGATCAAACAACATTGCCTGATAGGAGGGGCAGATATGATTTAGGGCTCTATCCCCAGGACCTGCTTGAGGGCTACAACTCTGTGCTGAAACACATGAAGCGACTGAAGAACAGACTAATTCTCTGAGCATGTGCAAAGTGCCCTTCTCTGCCAGCGTATCTTAAAGGGGAGGGGCACGGCTCACAAGCTAGAGGAGGAGGTTGAACTTTCTCCCCCCCCCCTTTTTCAGAAAGTAACAACTGGCTGATTGTAATGTTGCACTTTAAATAAATCATATTTTGTGTTGGAAATATTGGGATGAAGAGGCGTCGATGGGAAACTGTGCAACAGCTGGTGAGATGATGAGCAAAGGGCCGTTGCTAAAGAGGCTACTCAGATGGATTTTCACTCAGCTTTCTATAAGTTTCATGCAGCAGGAGAAGCAAATACGAGGGAATAGGAGCAGTTACCTGCTGCATGCAGACATCTGGCAAGGCTCGTGGTTGTAACACGTTGTGGCCGCAATATTTTTCTCTTTTTCGGCAGCAGCCACAACTCATTCCTTGATATCCGGTGAGCAGAAGCATTGATCTCGATCAACTGATTTATACGCCATACAAATCTGTTGCCACAATGCCTTCCAGGGAATAGTATAATTCAGGTTTTGAATTAACGACCTAAGTTTTGGATCATGGTGATTGGGATGGGGGGGGGGGAGACAGGAAAGGGCCTTCTGCAAAATGTCTATAGGACCCTGCAAACTCCAAATATCCCTCCCACCACCACCATCTCAGTAGATGCTGTATATCGGGGATGGAGAACTTCTTTCAGCCCAAGTGCTGAACTCAATTTCAGACAAGCTCCACACTGATTCTCTCCCAACAAACCTCTGCAAAACAATTCAGTGCTGTCCCCCGCCCTCCGGCAGGGGAAACTGAGGCTGAGATGTGTTCAAGGGCTCTTGGTGAGGATGTCTTCAAGCATTATATAGAAGCAACAGCAGAGGGTGTGTGGCTGAGTTGTGTGTCCTCTTTCTGTGCTTTTGGAGTAGTTTCAGGAAAGGGGTGTCATGCCCACATCTGGGGTGCACACTTCCCTCCCCCTTTTCTTATCTGGAAAGAAGATTCACAGTTATCTCTTTGCACATTTCCCCAGATGCACAGAAAGAGGAAGCGGGTGGTATTGACTCCCATGGTGCATCCACAGGGGACAAACTCATCTCTGGTTGAGAGCCAATGCATGTTCACTTCTAAATGAGTTTTCCTGTGGCTATTCCAGTCATTAAGGGTCCTTAGTTGTGCCAAGCTCCCATTAAATTCAATGCAAGTTAAGGACTAAATTAAGCTCTCAATGGCACAATCCTACAGGATAGATGCCTGATGGACAGAGGGTTCCAATCTCGGAGCCCTCTGTCCATCAAAAGGCCTGCCAGCAAGAGCCTTGCAGGGCAGGAGACGTGGCAGAGGCTTGCGTGTGTGTGTGAGTGTGTATAACATTTGGATGCACCTTGCTGTGGGTGGGAATGGGAACAGAGAGCTTTGTGGATACGGTGGATCCACATCCTCTCCTCTCCTCTCTTGCTGCCCTACCCACTGGCTTGCCCACTTTCCTCCCTATCCATCCTCTTCCAAGGTCATCATGACACCAGCCTTGGGAAAGAAGCCACAACAGAGCTTTCTGCAGTGGCTGGAAGGCATGAAGGTGGGTGTGGGTGGAAAGCTTTGCTTCTCCCCCCCCACCGCTGGTAGTAGCTCTGTCTATGACCCTGGGTGGTGGTTAATTCCCAGCATCCCATGGCATTCTCAGACCCCACAGGATAGCTCTCTAAGTCCCATTGAAATCAATTTGCTCTGATTGCATCCCTTCTTTGACTCTGGTGCACAGAGCCAAGGACTCTGTAATGCAGGCCGCACTTTCTTTGTGCATGCTGGAGCTACCCAAATCTCTCTTCTGTGAGTTCCTGAAATGTGCAGAAGATGGTCATTCGCATGTATGTGGAGCCTGCATAATAACTTGGTTCAGTGTGACTTATGGTATGATTGGCATTTGGGAATTTGTGCCTTTTCCAAAATGATGAGAGAGCTGAAAAATATCACAATGGAGGACTTTCCGTTCCTCCTCCTCCTTGGCTGGACATATGGCCACCTCTCTATTTTTGAAAGGAGGGGGCAAGGACTGCATATACTGGGTTGGGTCCAGGATCTGCCTTCTGCAAGAGGAAAGGACCTTCTACAAGTGAAAGGACTCTGCTCACAGTAGGTCCCTCTGTTTGTATTTGGGCAGTACCAGTTTGTATTTGGGCAGGGTCTCCTGGCCCTCTGTGTAGCATTTAAGGCTGGAGGGGCTGTCATGTGGGCATGAAAGGGTGGGGAAGTCTGCTTCTGACAGTGCAGTTGATCCAGCATAAATCTGGACGCAACCCAAAATCTGGATTGTCGAGAAGTGAGAGTATAATTTGGAGTCCTACTCTTTTCTTTTGTACTGCAAATATGAAGTTATCGCAGAGGTTGCAGGTGGGGGACTGTTCATTCACTAAGATTGGCAAGGAACAATGGGCATAATCATTTAGCTAACGTGTACACCTACTGAAGTCCTTTCAGAATCCAGAATTCAAACTGAAACAATAACTTGAGCTTTAATTGCAAAGGAAGGATTTCAAGGATGATGCGCTCCAAAAGTTTCTTCTTTTTCTTTTGCAATATATAGTGAATGATAGAAAACACAGAAATCACCAACTTTTTTTTCATATTTGTCCAGAAGAGGGCTCCCTGCACAGCATGAAAGCTAGCGTTTACATCCAAACAGCTTTGGAAGGAAAGGTCGCAAGGAAAGAAGAAAAAGGATCACATTCCTGCACAGAAGCTCTGTCCAAATAATTTGAAGGATTGAATTCAGATTTTTCTCCCTCCAATTTGGCCTCTTGTTGATGCTGACCTTGTGCAACACTTGATGGTCCATTTTTTTGGTTGATGGTTCAACCACGGCACATAGTTAAACTATGGAATTCACTTCCACAAGATGGAGTGATGGCTAGTTCTCAGTGGCTATACGCTACTTCCAGTATCAGAGGCAGTATGCCTATGTACATTGCTTGCTGGGGAACATGGGTGGGAGGGTTCTGTTGCACTAATGTCCTACTTGTGGGATCCCGTGGGCAGCTGGTTGTCCACTGTGTAAACAGAATGCTGGACTAGATGGATGATTGGTCTGATCCTGCATGGCTCTTCTTATGTTCTTATGTTGTCAGATGGGGGTGCTGTGAGCAAAAAACTAAAATGCTATAATGAATTGAGACATTTCCAAAATGAATGAATAAATGAATAAATAAATAAAGGAACAAAAACATGGCTCTTGATAATGCCATCAGAATGATAGTTATGACCAGAGGCTCTGTGCATATCTGGGATTTTCCATTCCCAATGGAGAAATGAAGAAAACAGAATGATTGATATGGATAAATATCCCAAATAGGCCACATGTTTATGGATATTATTGTGGGACCTGGCAGAAAAAGAGGCATATGTGGATGATGCACAATTGAAACAATTGTGCATGTGATGTCCAACAGTGATTCAGATCTGCACTGCAAAGCTTAGAGGAACATCCATGGTTCTGAATGGTGAACATGTTACACAGTTAGGCCTAGTGTAGTTTGTAATACATTATACATATGCTATGGGTAAGAATGATATGCACTGTGAACACGTCAATTGGCTTTTTATTTATTTTTATTTTATTTATTATATTTATACCCTGCCTTTTTCCCTGCAAGGAACCCAAGGCGGCTTCCATAATCCTCCTCCTCCTGCTCTCCATTTTATCCTCACAACAACCCTGTGAAGTTGGTTAGGCTGAGAGTCAGTGACTGGCCCAAAGTCACCCAGTGAGTTTCATGGCCGAGCGGGGACTAGAACCTGGATCTCCCGAGTCCCAGTCCGACACTCTCACCACTACGGCTCTTGTCAATAAGTGTCCCAAACATGCAATACTGCTGTATGCAAAGACAGAAATGTTGATGGAAATCCATCCATGGGAGTAAAGGGACATATGTTGCACAACCCTAGCTGTTGACTGTCTTGGCTGATGAAAGTGAGACCATGATGACTAGTTCTGAGTGTGACTCGGGACTACTGCTTCATGTTACCTGCGTGTGTATGTGTGTGTGTGTGTGTGAGGGGAAGGGGGTTACCACTTATATATGTAGCTGGATCCTATGATGTGCTAGTGTAAAGAAGGAGTCGGGTGAAGAATGTGGTTCCTTCCTGACCTGGGCCCCGATGATCCTGGGAAAGAACCGTAACCTTTGCCTGAATTAAGTGGTTCCTTTTTATATATATAGAAAAATAAAAATAAATGGAACGCTGTGAGAGCTGACTGTGTGAGGATGAGTCTCTGGGAACACATGAATCATATTTGAGGGCTTCATTTGGACATAGTTTTGGAAACTGACCAGCACCAGACGGATGTCCCTATTGGAATGCAAAAAGAAAGCGAGAGAGGAGGATGTGCAGAGTGCCACACACAACCACCTGCCCCAACATTTTTGGGTGGAGGAAAAAGACTTCCATGGGAGACCTCTAGCTAGGCTTGAATGCTGGCAGGCTCTTTTAGTAGAGCAGCCCCATATAAGGAGGCCCACACAATCACACACCCCACACTGGCACAAACATTGGCACAAACCAGATGGGAATTAAACTATAGGGTTGCTTGCTTGCTTCTACCAATTAAAGCATCTGGGGGGAAAAGAAGCAATGCACCACCAAAAGAGAGGGTACATGTTTTCAAAAACGTTGCATTTGACAATTTATATGCATAGACTCACATCTAGAAATTATTACTGTAATTGAAAGAGAAATACAATGTGGAAGACTGTCACCAGGTGACCTCTGTGCCTGCTTTCTCAGCCTGCTGCCCAGGTGGTACCTGTTGATGGGAACTTCAAAGCTCCTGTACTCTTCCATTTTAGGGTTATTTACCATTAAAGCCAGACTTGGATTGGACCGCCCTTCAAACAGAGGATGCCTTCAAAGAAAAGGCTATCCTTTGTAAAGCAGGCCACGTGGCCACCCTAATGAAGCATCCTGGGAATCTAATATTTTAAGAAGCAAGTTACTAGCCCTCAAACAAATAGATAAATAAATCTGTGGGGATAGGTCTGGGAATGCATGGGTACAATACCCACGGGATCTCCAGACAAAGAGGATGTGCTGAGTAGGATACTCCAGGATTAGGTGTTGGAGGCCTTCCTTGGGAGAGTGTTCCACAGAATAGGCCTCACAATCAAAAAGGCCCTGCTCCTTGCCCATGTCCATTTAGCTTCAGCTGTTGAAGCCATCTGAAGCAGGATCTCCCTTGCATATCTGAATGCATGGGGAGGTACGCAGGGAGAAGGGGGCACCCTTGTTATTGAGTGGGAATAGGACTACTTAAAAATAAACTTCGAGATGCAGCAACCAGCCACCACCTTTGGTAGTTTATCTGCAAATGTGAAATAGGAGAGAGAGAGAGAGAGAGAGAGAGAGAGAGAGAGATTGCAGCTGGTTTCCCCAGTTGTCCTATGAATCCTTCATTAATTTAACATAAACCCAGGAGGATCCCGCTCCAAATTCTGCCATGCTGACATCCCCCTCTACTAGGTACAACTCTGTGCAAGGAGTACAACATATGGAAGAGTTAATCCCCCCCCAGCCCCTCTTCACAGCTTCCAAAGCCATCAGGGTTCTTTCTCCACTCATATGTTGCTTATCATCAGCTGATGGAACAAGACCATTTGGCTTCAGGCTCTCACGGCAGTTTTTGGTCTGAGTTGGATGCGTAACAGCTTTCTGTTCGGCCAGGATTTGGATCAAACAGCTTTATTATGAGTTGGCGGCTGTCGCTTGACCTTCTCTGCTGCCATTTCCACTATGGAAAGAGGGAAAATGGAATCTGGTCTTGCAAAACACCCACCCCAACCCACCCACCCCGGTGATGCAGATAGGCTGCAAAGGCCATTGTGTGTGTACCCAAGAGCTTGGGTTCTTCTTTTGCTCTTGCAATCAGGTACTGCCATGGGGGACGGGGGGGGGAAGCTGTAAGAAATCACGCTAATAATAACAGCTCAAAGAAGTAATTTGGAACTGTTGGGTCCATGACGGAACTCCACCCCATCCCTTGCACTTTCATATTACACTAGATCAGCCTTTCCCATCCTGGTCCCCGCCCCTGGTGCAGTGTTGAACTGCACCTCCCATCTTTCCCAGTCAGCATGGCCATGTTGGCTGGGAATGATAGACAGTGGAGTCCAACATATCTGGAAGGCGCCAGGCTGGGAAAGGCTGTTCTAGATTAACTAGGGCAGAGGTGCCGAACCTCAGTTCTGGGTTCCCAATGCAACCCACCTGCAGTCCCAATCAATCCCTCAGGGGTTCCCCAGGTCCTCCCCCTGGCTCCACCCACTTCCCTTGTCCACCAATCACTGGGTGGTCATCAAGCTTTCGTGCTGTTTTCCCTCGTTGTAAAAGGTGGAAAAGCCTCTCCTAAAGCTTAGTTACTGGCAGTAAGAGCACTGAGCTACAATATGCTAGTATTCTTTTGTTTTTTGGCCCCACCTCCTTTGCTTCAGCCTTTCCTTGTTTGCCTTCAGCCCCGCCCACAACTGGAATGCAGCCCCCAAGAGCTTCTCCAACATGGAGTTTGGCCCATGGGCTGAAAGAGGTCTTACGCTCCTGATCCAGGGGCTGTCCCTTGTAAATAGTTAGAGCACAGAAAATGGTAACGAGAGAAGCAACTCTTGGCCAAGGTTGGGCTCAGGGTTTTGATAGGTGGTCTTCTCCATTTGCTTTTTAAAAGGATACCTATTCATTGTGGAATACACACACCTTCTGAACTCTTGAACTGCAGTCATTTTGCTCTGTCCCTAACAGGACTTCAATTCTCATTCTCCTGGTGCAATGGCAAACTTCTGAAATGCAATCGTCTCACTTTTTCTCTCACTGCCTGTAACAGCTTCCCAGGGGAGAGCAAAGCTCTGGAAAACAGCTTTGCCACGCCTGTTTGAAGCTACAGATGCTTTGGCCTCAAGGCATCCAGGCAGGCAGGTTTCCTGTTTCTAAGAGCTTCCTCACTCCTGCCTTGTAAGACTTATTCCCCCCCTAATTTCCCCTGAGACAGGCCCTGTACTTTCCCCTTGGGGACTAGATTTTACTGAGCAGGGCAATGAAATAATCAGAGAATTAGCATCCTTTAGAACCCAATGCAAGTGTATTATTTAGACCCTTGAAAGTTGAAGGCACCCTGCTTTGTAGATGATAAAAGAGCAAGCATGCCTTGTTCTAAACTCGGTATTGAAATACAATAGGGTTGGTATGGCAATCTAGCATTCTTGCAGGATCAGAATCCCCCCCCTTTTTTTTGGCAAGGATGAGATGTGCTCTAACTGCTACTGTTTACTAGAGAATGTCTCTACATTTTGGTCCTTGCTCCTTGTACATTAACACCTAGAGGGGTTTCCAGATGACCCCATCTCCATACATCAAAAGAATGTGTGAGAGGGGAATCATGGGACTAAATGGGCTTGCCACTAGCCATCAACATACCCTGTAGCCGCACATCCCTCTGCCACCATGCCTTTCCCAACTGGAGCTCCCCTGTGTGTGGAAGAGCTGTATGTGCATACACTGGAATGCATGTGTAGCCCTTCTTGATGCCCTCTGAATGTGTGGGTGATGTGGCATGGCTAGCCCATGGAACCTACCTCTCCCTGCCACCATGTTTGTTTGTTTGTTTGTTTGTTTTCATCATGGGAAGGCTGTCTGTACTTCCCTTCCAATTTTGCCTTTGGGGGAATGCCTTTGATTTGTTGCTTTCTTTTTGTTCTGTTTTATTAGTGTGTGAGTGCCAGGTTTACCATTCTTCAGCATTTAGCTCCCTTCCAACCCTGTCTAGAACACACAAAAGCAAGATCCTATGGCAATTATCCCCCAGCAAGTTCTTTCGATGCAGTTGGATTGACCTCAGAGTAAACATGATCACCCTGGAAAGTGCAATCTAGTGCAGGGCTGGATATCAAAATGGTACTGCTGAAATGATGAGAATTTGGAGGAACTAGGAGTGGATTTTTTAGGACTGTGAGCACCAATCAGGTTATCTGAAAGACTGTATTCTCCCCTATCAGCCTGCCCATACGCTGAGATCTTCTGGGGAGGCCCTTCTCTTAGTTCTGCCATCATCTCAGTCACGCCTGGCAGGAATGAGGCAGAGGGCCTTCTCGGTGGTTGCTCCAACACTCTGGAATTTCCTCCCTTCCCAGGGAGGCTAGAATGGAATCCTGCTTGGTATTTTTTCGGAGGCAGGCAAAAACTTTCTTGTTCTGGCAGGCCTTTGGGGAATAATTTGGACCTATGAGAAAGTGATGGATTTGCACTGTTCCTATAGTTACTGATGTTTTAGGTTTGATATTTTATATAATTGTAATAATATTGCTTGCTGATTTAATTATATTTTTAACTTTTGTATTTTTCTATTTATATTTATAAACTGTACAAATTTTAATGTTGTAAAGCTGTCTTGAGTCCCAGTATTGGGAAAAAGATGGGCTGTTGTTGTTGTTGTTGTTGTTATTATTATTATTATTATTATTCACAGTTAAAGTAATCCAAAGTAATTACTGGGCTCAAACTTTTTAAAATTCTCAATATATATCTTTTGCACCACTTGGTGGATCTTGGGGTTGTAGGAAAAAAAATACAAAACAAAAGTACATGATCGTACAAGCCGGAAGTCTGCCTGTGATTTAGTGTACAACCAGCCATAAGAGCATAAATAAGAACCCTACTGGATCCGAGGAAGGGTCCATCTTGTCCAGGATTGGGGAAACTGGGGGCTTCTCAATGTTGTTGGATTACAACTCCCATCATCCCTGACCACCACCATGTTTGCTGGGTCTGATGGGAGTTATAGTCCAACAACCATCCAGAGGGAACCAGGTTGTGGGAAGACTGGTTGACACTGACTGGCAGCAACTCTCCAAGGATTTAGACAGGAGTCTTTCCAAGGCTTGACCTGGAGGTGCTGAGGATTGAACCTGGGACCTTTTGCATGCAAAGCAGGTGCTCTACCACTAAGCAATGGCCCTTCCATTGTCGGAGCCTGCCAAAGCAACACCGCACAGAAGCCAAGGCCTCATCTTGATGCAATGCCTGTAAGACCAGTTACTTCACCGTTGGAGACAAAACCTGAACAATTTGGCATCATCCCTATTGTAGACATTGTGTAATCTTCCCTCCTGAAATTATGGTGCTCATGGGAAAATAGGTCTTTGCAAGAGTAGAAGGAAAGCAAAGCTGCGGATAAAATGTCAGGCCGAGAGTAAAGCAAAATCTGAACGTTGATGGAAAATGGTTGTCTAGGCTGGCATTTATATCCCGGCGGTACTTGACAGCTGGATATGGCGTTTAGACCAGGTGGCATTTCTGTCTCTGTAAAGCATGGACCATAATTGATGAACTGATTTGAACTGGTTGGTGGCGCTTTGAACTCCATAAATTGTGCCCCGTGCATATGAAGCACCTCATTAACCTACAATGGACAGGCCCAGCGTCCTGAATACCAACTTGCCCTGGGCTGTGTTCCTGTGCCGGGAAAGCAGCACTTCACTTCAGCAGGAAAAATAGTTTACCTATTGTGTGAGCAAAGGCTATTAAGAACAGAATACAAGTATGACAGCCTCTGTGTTTTGAAACGGTTGTTTCAGAGAAACGGACTAATGTCTAATCCAGGGCTGAAGATCCTTGGTTGCATGGGTCAAATCCAGCCCAGCTAGGGTCCCAATCCAGCACTTGAGTTCCCCAGATGGCCTTCTCTTGACCGCACCCCCTTTCCCCCAACCATTGTTTCGTGGTTTCCCAGCCTTTATGTAGTTTTTACCCCATTCTAAAAGGTTGGAATGCCTCTCCTAAGGCTTAGTTACCGATGGTAAGAGCTTTAAGCTGGGGATGGGCGACCTGCCCAGCACTCGACTTGTGGTGCACAAGCCAAGTGCTCCTGCCACATGAGCCGAACCAAGCGTGAGCGCCAGCTGAGGCACCTGCCAGACTTCCGGGTCCCCGGCGCTACGTTGTTTACCTAGAAAATGGCGTAAAATACATTAAAAACTGCCTAATTTGTGCAAATTAGGCTGTGATTTGTGCAGATTAGGCTGTTTTTAATGTATGTTACGCCATTTTCTATGTAAACAATGTAGCGCCAGAACCCAGAAGTTGCTTTCTCCAGCTCGGCTCACAAGAATGCGAGTCGAGTCGTGGAAAAGGTAGGGTGAGCGCAGCTTGGCGGGTCAAACCTGGCAAGTTCACCAGATTTCCACCCCACAACAATCAAGCTCCACGCACATCCCTACGTTTAATCAAAACTACACCTGTATTTTTCTCCTGCCTCTTTTTCCTTTGGCCCTGCCCACTGCCAGAATGTGGCCCCTGAGAGGTTATCTGAAATGGAATCTGGCCCTCAGGCTGAAGGATGTTCAACACCTCTGGTTAGTCAGTACCACACTGATGTGTCTGGACAGCTTATTTGGTCCCTGCTGGCTCTGGTTTCCTTCCATGAAAGAGATCAGAATGCTGGGTGGTGAAGGATCTTGAGGTCTTGCACACTGCTCATTCAAATGCACAGGTGGAGCTTGGTGCATATAGACAAGACCTGAAAAACTGTGGGCCAGAGTAGAACCTTTTCCATAGGCTTCTTGTGCCTGGCATTTGTTACTTGAAGGACCACCTTCACCCACAGCAACCTGCTCACATTCTGAGATCAGCATCAGAGCTCTAGTTCTGTGCCCTCTTGGAAGGCATGAGGGATAGGGCCTTCTCACTAGTTGCTTCTTACTTCTGGAACAATGGATGTCCTCTATGAATTTGAAAGAGCAAAAGAAAACAATACATTACAGGATTTATAATAACCAATATCCATATTACGTCCCATCTTCATAATGTTCATAAACTCCAATTCTTGGTTCTGATTCCTGTAAGGCTCTTCTTTCCCTTATTTCCGATATGTATATACTTAGTTTTCTCCATTTGTGCTGTATGCCATATTATGTTGAGGAGGGTTACCACCGCCAGCCATTCAGGGCTGCAAAATAGGGGCAGGAAAATAGAAAACTCCTAAATATGTGGGGGATGCGAAAAACCACTGAGGGTTTTGATGTAGGTGGCAGGGTTTGCCTTACATTACTTATATGAGGTGCCCAAGATTTTTAACTTTGAAAAATGCCTTACAGCCACCTGGAGAAAGTACAATGCGTGGCATGTTAGTGTTGTGATATGAATCACATTGACCAGCTGTAGCACAGTGTTTACACTTGGAGAGGAACAGAATGGCTGTAAACAAGTGTGTTGTGTCTTTCTACTTTCCCGTGTTCTTTCTCATGGGAAAGTTAGGCCCTGGGATCATTATGAGCTAGTCACATGGTTTGTATGTTCTGATGACGTGCTAACTTGTTTTTTCTGTCTGAAGCCATTTTAGAGAAGAGCAGGACTGCTTTCTCTATTCTTTCTCTCTTCTGGCTATTGCTTGCTGGACTTTGCAACAATGTAATGTCTTTGCTGAAGTGGAGTGAAGCTCAACCTACTCCACTGGAATTAATGCTTGCTATGCATTGTACTCTGCACATGGACTGTAACTAGGAAATGTATACTCTGTAGAACTTTACTTGCTAAGTGAATAAACAGGTAGAAATAGACCTGTGGTGTTACAGAGTGTTTCCTTGCTACTTGGATTAGTCTGCAAACCGGGGAAGCTAGAAGCTGGAGTCGGATTACAGGCAAGCTGGCTGGCAGCTTCAAACCGACACGCTGCACGCTGCGCAGAGGGGGGTGAGATCTGGAAGATCTGTGTGTAGAATAATGGGCCTCTATGCACAGACAGGATTTTAAATCTCCCATCCAGCACACGCGGGGCTCTGCTGTCACTCACGCACCATCAGTTAGAACCACCAAATGCGGCCATAATTCCTGGTATGAGTAGGCGATGATGCCCAATGAGAATGATACATCATGCCCATGGGGTATTCTGGCTCATCCCCAGCAGAAAATGTGGCTGAATCTGGAGGTTCCAGCATGTTGTGCGCTTGTTCCAAGAAGCCACATGTTTTGGGGCTGTTTTTTTTTTTTTTCAACGTTAAGAAAATGTTGGGGGGGGGGGAGTCAGCCACTTCATACAGGTAAGACAACTCAGATTCTCCACCCTTCAATGAAAGCCCCCCACCAAAAGGAGCAGAAAATCACTACACACACTTTCACAAGGGATGAACCATCCTCTGAAAAGGGGCAGATGGGTAGTTCAGTGCTAGTTTGGTGCCTCATCCTAGCAGTAATGTTTTCTCAAACTCTGGACTGGTCCCACCCAGGTTAGCCATCAGACCCACCTAGACAGGGCTGTAGTGGATGTCCTATGTGGGCTGGGACTTTTCTTGAGCAACAACGATCTTCCTGGTCAGGATGTGTGAGATTCCCCCCCCCCCCAGTTTGTTTTTGAGCAGAATTTAAACAGTTTGCAAATCTAGGGACTGAACATGGGCTTGCACACAAACTGTGGTCAAAGGCCTTACATTTCTAAACTTAGGATACAATATGTGGAATACCCTCCCCACCCAAAATTGTTCAGAAATATGTACATTTGTAAAATGCATATGAAAAATATATATATGAAACAATGCATTTTAAAAAAAAATGTGCACAAACACACTTTAATCAATGGGATGCTACAGGTCAGGGGGCAAATATCTTGCATTCTTATCAAATAGAAAAGCTCTACGTTTAAAGTCTTTAAGGCGCAATCCTGTGCAAGTTTGCTCGGGCATGCTGGGTGTCTAGGCTTTTTTTCTGCCTAAACTTGCATAGGATTGTGCCTTAAAATATGTATTGTTCTACAGGGTTACTATGTTAATTCCCACCTCCTTCCTAGTTAGACTTTGAGATTTTAACCTCTCTAATCAAACTTCTCCTCTGCTACTTCACAACACTGGATTTTTTACATACAGGCCTGTGGCTTACGCTGGCTCAGCTTGTCTGAGTGTGGAAAGCTAAGCAGGGTCAAGCCTGGTTATTACTTGGATGGGAGACCCCTCCTCTACTTTCCTGCATTGAGCAGGGGGTTGGACTCGATAGCCTTGTAGGCTCCTTCCAACTCTATGATCTATGAATCTATGAATTAACAGGCGGGGAAATGGGCATATTCAAACATATTTTGAAACTGCGTTATCACTTGTTGAACTGGCTTGTTTTATCTATGTGGTCAGTTAGTAACAAGGTTGCTGCAGTGTTTTGTATGAGGGGATATTGAGTCTCGCACAGTGTTAAAAAAGATATCCTTGGAAATATCACGATGTGCACAATATATTTACTTGGTTATGTCCTGAGTGCATATTCAAGGAACCTGACAAGGGGAAAGTGTGGCATAGTGGTGAGAGTGTTGGACTGGGACTTGGGAGATCCGGGTTCTAGTCCCCGCTCGGCCATGAAACTCACTGGGTGACTTTGGGCCAGTCACTGACTCTCAGCTCAACCTACCTCATAGGGTTGTTGTGAGGATAAAATGGAGAGTAGGAGGAGGAGGATTATGTAAGCCGCCTTGGGTTCCTTGCAGGAAAAAAGGCGGGGTATAAATGTAATAAATAAATAAATAAAAAATATAAAGTTAGCTCTGATTGCAATAAAATGTAGCAGCAGCACACCTCTCATACAGGTACTGGAGCAATATTCTACACCGCCGCGCCGCAGGGATGTGCAAGAATTTTGTTTCTGTTCACAATCCCGAATGTGAACAGGAACAGTTTTCTGGGGAAATGTCCACAAATTCCTGAATCTGCAACAGTGTAAAAAACAAAACAAACAAAACGTGGATTTCTTTCTTTTTTTAATGTGTTCTTCGAAATGTGCATTTTTCCAAAAAAAAAAAAAAAAGGAAAGAAAGAAAGAAAGAAAAGAAAAGAAAAAGAAACACAGAAAGACAGAAAAAGCATTTTCATGCTTTAGTCAGTTGGGAGGGGAGTGCACACTTTTGAAAAATATGCACAAAAATGTGCATTTTCCCCATTCAAATGGTGCACTTTTCCCATTTGAATGAGCCAAAATAAATAAATAAAATACATAGGTTGAAAACTGGAGTTAGCCAAAACAAGCTCCAAAGTGATTTTCGAAGAATTTAGCAACCTCAAAAATCATTAGTTCTCCCACCCTCGGCCTGATCTCTTGGACTAATGTGCAGATCAGAACTTTCAGCACAATCCTTGACAAGTCTACTCAGAAGTGAGTCTCACTGAATTCAGTGGCACTTACTCTCAGGCAAGTGCATATAGGATTGCAGCCTTACTTATCCACTGGTTGCAGCCTTACTTATCCACTTCCCAAATGTCCCAACACAGTTTGGACTAAGAATGAATGAATGAATTCATTTAGGAATAGATAGTTCAGGAGAAAATATGTCCAAACATGATTTTTTAAAAATTACATATATATATATATATATATATATATATATATATACACACACACACACACACACACACACACACACATCCCAGATTAATGTGGAAAGGAGGACAGAAGGGACTTCTGGGTGAACACATGCAAAAGTGATATGGGCCAGATAGGCTGTGTGCTAATGTTAAGTGCCAATACTCAGAAGGCATTGTGTAGCTACTCTGTCTTTTCTTCCCCTTCAACAGTCCCCCCACCCCAGTAAGAAAAAAAAAGTAGATGGAAGAAATGAATGGAAAACATAAGAGCCAGAAATAGAAGATGCTGTTGTTCGGAACCCCCCCCCCCCTAAAATGTTCACAATGCATCAATGAAAATACATTTTGGAAATAAATGATTTTTAAAAAAATCTTTTGAGTTTGCATTCTGCTCCCTCCAGACCCTCTCTTGAAAAACAAAAACAAAATGCTGGCGGTTTACTTAATGGTACCACATGATGTGATCACACGGCATAGCAACAATTAGTGAGAACTTTACTTGGTTCATTGGTTTCACATTGCCTTGGCTATTACTTGGGTGTCTTTCTCCAGATGGAACCACAACAGCCTAGTTAAACCCAAGTGCATTTTGGCTGTAGTCAGGTTTACTCCCAGAGGAGTCAAGGGAAATAAATGGAATTGAATCTGAGTACTTAAGCCTAAATGGTTTATTGTTAGCCATGAGCAAAGGTTGAATCCAGGCTGCCAGGTTCCAGGAGGGGGTGGGGCTGTCTATCAGTCTGAGTGGCCCAGAGGCAGATGTGTGGTTCACAACAACAACAACAACAACAACAACAACAACAAAGGGAGTAGTCAGGAGGAATCCTAGCAGTCCATTTTTAATTGGCCCTGCAATATCAGGCAAAACTGGTTTCAGATCCCAGGATGGTGCCAGCTCCAGATTCTTGAGGGCCCTTGGGCAAGACACCCTCCATGGCCTCCCACCCTCAGTGAGTCTACTTTCTCATTGCCATTGTCACCAGCTATTATTGCTCTTCATCTTTGTTCTCATCATTCATACCACTTGGTCGCTTGACAGGCAAAGAGCCAGTGAGCAAGGAGACAGTGGCGTCCTCGGCTTCTCCTTCTCACCACCTCCATTGTCTGGTCAAGGGCGAGAGAGGCAAGGGAACAAGTGGATTGCAATGGTGAAGAGGAGGAACAAGTCCAGGAGACCCTTGTCAGTGGTTTCTTGGAAGGTGCCTGACCATGCCCACCCCGGACGCTGGCCCTGCCCCAGGATTAAGTGCTCAGCACAGTTTAGGAAACAATTGTTCTTTGTGTGAGAGAGCTTAAGTTAACATAAAAATGACAGGTTTGTTTTTTTAAAAAGATATACAATTTTGTAATTATCCAGAATGTATTTTGTTTGCATTAATTATTGCCCACCTTCCCAACACACACACACACACACACACACCTGCAGACATGCTGGGTTTCATTGCCTTGATCCCTTTTTCTGGACCACATATGTTGTAGTATGGCTAAGATGTCCTTGTGCTGTTAAAATCATAAACTCCAGCTATGGCTGGACTTTTCCCATTTCTATGTAATATTTGCACCACGGAGAGGTGCTATTCCCCCCCCCTTCTTTTTTTTTCTTTTCCTTTTTCTTTTTTAAGAAGCTGAAAAGCCAACCGTATCAATACAGTGATATATAGTGCCAGTTTCTTGCTGATGTAGCTGCTGAACTTAGTATCCCTTCTCATGTGCTGACAGAGGAGTCTGAGCGAGTAGATAAAAATTGAATATATTGAAAAGTGCAAAACAAATTGAAGAATGAAAGTAAAAATTCAGTTCAGCCTACTTTTTTTGTTGACTTGCTGCTTAGAGACAGAAAAAAAAATGCCTTCTCTTACTGTGGATGATGTATGGAGGATGATCAGAAGTATATTTAACCTTCTAAGGAGGTTTGCTGACATTTGGGAATAACCTGAATGGCTTAATATGACCTGTGCTTGGTTCATGTCTCATTAAGGTCTGGGGGACTTCATAATCTGATCTCTGGAGAAGTTGGTAGGGATTAAAGAAGTTACCCTCTTGGTTCCTGCCAGATTTATGAATCTGTGATCTTGTCCTGAAAAAGAAAATCCATCTCCTGTCAATCAGCTATAAGGAGTAACACAAGCGCAGGTATATAAAGTGGGCAGAGTCTACATACTGAAGCAAGGCAGCAGCCGTCCACACTGCAAGGCAAGCGTTCAAGGAGGCCTGAAGAGGAAGTGGGATTGACTGCAAGGTCAACGAGAGGAAGTCAGCTGATGCCACAGAAAATTCCTAATGCAAACTAGACTGAAGATTGAGTTGACCCTGAAAGTACATATATCTGACAGTGTGACCAATGAGTGATCTGCTGGGCAAATCAGAGTTTGGAGATAGGAGAGTGCTGAGTCAATGGACAGGAGCAGAATGTGAGGACAAAAAAGTTCTTACTGTGAGAGCAGCTGCCTGCCCCAGAGAGCTTACAAGGGTAGTGACAAAGGGAGGCTGTATTTGAAGGGGGCAGCTAGCTAGTGGTGGAATTCCGGGTTCCTGGTGGGCCACTTTTTACATAGAAATATGATACATTAAAAGCAGCCACCAGAATTTGCACAAGTTTCGCACATTGTGGCCGCTTTTGGTGCACGTATCTTACAGGCCTGCAGGCTCGCAATTGCAGATGATGATTATTTTTCCTGTGTCCAGTCAGCAGAGATGCAATTTGTCTTCACATGGGCATACACCCCAATGTGTTGGAACTTTGGCACTTAGAAGTGGAAAGAACCTTGTTGCAGCTGCTTGGTCAATAGCCAGGCATGAAAGAAAGAAAGAAAGGAAGGAAGGAAGGAAGGAAGGAAGGAAGTCACTCTCCTGGTTCCCTGTAGGACCAAAGATGTAGAGTAGATGGAAGCTTTGGGAAGATCAGTTGAGAATAACAACAATGATTTTATACTGCATATGTTGTGCTTGTCAGACCTTTGAAGCTGCTTGTCCATCTGTTGGCTATTTTCTGTGATGCCCTCTCACCTAACCAGCTGCAGAGTCGAAGTACATTAGAAGACTGTCACATAACCACAGAGCAATTGGCTCGCCTTTTCTGCACATGCCGATGTGAGTGGCAAGTGGTAATAATTCTGTAATCATCAATAGGAACACATTGTTCAGTGGCTGAAAGTCCCTAGAATAAAGAGAGTCTTTGTGGTTTTGGAAAGTGGGGTGTGGGTGACATGGAGGTCTTCTACATCAGCAAAGGAGAGGAAAGGCATCACCAAACAAGAGGACAAAAAAGGATTCAGATTTGCATGTGCCCACTGAAGTGCCTAGATGCAAATTTAGAAATAATCACTGTCATTTAAACAGAAGCACAATGACTGGGTTCACACAACCCGATAAGCCACGGTGGCTTATAAGCCATGTTTGTTTCAGAGTGGCTTGTTGTGTTGTCTGAACCCAGCAGAATGGCTTCTTAACCACGTGCTAGCCATTCTGCCTGGGTTCAGACAAAAACGACAAGCCACTCTGAACCTGAAGCCACTCTGTGGCTTAGCGGGTTGGGTGAACCGCAGTCATATCTATCCATAGTGGGGGAGACTGACCTGTGTGCCTGCTTGGTTTGCTGTCCAGGTGCTGACTGTGGATAGCTCACTTCTAGGCCCCTGCTCTCTCTTCTTAAGATGATTATGAACAGATCCAATTAGAATCAGAGGGAAGGTAGGGGTGGATGAGTTTAGTTTTGATATAAGAATTTACCAAAATTTGCAAAGTTCTCTATATTCAGGACAAAAAGAACGTAAGATTCTTTTCTCAAGTACAGTCTCAAAAGTGGGAGAAACTGAAACTGACAGTTTTCTCCATCCAGGCCTGGGGATTTGAGTGCTTTGGTCTTAATCATCTGGGTTTGCAGTAGGGGTTGGCGACCCATCTGGCACTTGACTCATAGTGTGCACGCCAAGCTGAGCGCGAGTGCCAGCTGAGGAGCTTGCTGGACTTCCGGGTCCCTGGCTCTACATTGTTTACATAGAAAATAGCATAAAATACATTAAAAACAGCTGTGATTTGTGCAAATTCCACAAATTGCGGCCATTTTTAACGTATCTTATGCCATTTTCTACATAAACCACTGGAACTGGAAGTCGCTTTCCCTGGCTCGGCTTGTGAGAACGTGAGTAGAGCTGGGGAAAAGGTAGGGTGAGTGGAACTTGGGGGGAGGGGGTCGAGCCCGGCGAGTTTGCCAGACTTCCACCCTGCAATTGAGCTCCGCACACATCCCTAGCAATCCAGTGCATTCAACTGTGTTAGTGCTGAACTAGGGTTGCCACCAGTTCATTCTGACAGAGGATCCTCATCATTAAGGACTATATTACAGGCAGGTACATTTGGCTTGTGCAGATGGGTGAGAATTTCATTTCGGTTTGGTTTTGATAAGAATTTACCAAAATTCACAAAGTTCTTCACATGTGAGAGAAAGAACTTGATTTAAAAAAAAAAATGTGGATGCAGGAGAAAGTGAAAAACTGACAGCTTTGCCCATCCCTAGGAACTGATGAAGCAAACTAGAACTCATGGTGCATGGGCTTCCAATGTGTACACATGCACAACTGTGAACTGCCCAGTCAAACAGGCAAACTGGGTGATGGGAGCAGGGGAGAAGGGAAGCATTTCTTCCTGGTTGAAACATCATAACGTTACTATTCTTCCTCAGGGCTGTGAGTTTTGTCCAGCCCTGTGCTGTGTTAAATAAGCATTTGCCCTCAAATGCTGTGACTTATGAACAATTAATTTACTGTTGCGGCATCACCGCGGGTATTTGCAGTATTCACTTCTGACTTGCATGATTCATCCAGCATTGCTGGCGTTTAAGTGCCAATAAAGGAGCGAGAACACAGAAGAGTTCAAATATATTCAGCCTTACCATATTGCCAAGAAATATTGAAATATTGTTTAACTGCAATAATCTTGGCTGTTTGTCACACAGATTGAACTACAAGCAAACAACCATTCCTTTAAGGTGTTGCACTTAGGCGAGTGGATACCCCTGGCTATGGGTGCCCGTAGGAGTCTGAATGGCTGCAGTGGGGATATCGGACCCTGGAAAATCTGGGTTCTAAATTGTGTGGGGAAGAAGGCTCCCCATTCCAGAATGTAGCCCCTCCAATGCATAAAGGTGGGGGGGAGGGCAGAGAACAAGGATGTGATCAGGCCCGGGGGAGGGGCCAGGGGGGTTGTCTGCCCTGCCCTGCCCTCCTCACACAAGTATTTTTGTACATACTTTTTTGCCCCAAAGGCTGCATCAGGCACATGCGCACACAGAGCAGCCAGGCTGGTGGGGACTAGGAAGAGGGCCTTTTCTGTGGCAGCCCCCAAGTTATGGAACTCCCTCCCCAGTGACCTTCGCCATGCCCCCTCCTTGATGAATTTTCGCTGGGCTTTAAAAACATGGCTTTTCAGGCGGGAATATGGGGTGGGTTAGGATTTTTTACTTTTTAAAAAACTCTTATATTGTTTAAGGGTGTTCTAAGGGTGTTTTATTGTATTTTATCTTGACTGTACATCGCCCAGGGTGGCCGGGTGGCCAGCCAGATGGGAGATTTGAAAATATAATAAATAAAATAAAATATATAAACACAAACACACAATCACACACACTTGTGGATCCCCTTGCTAGTGCTAGTGTGGGGATCCCTCTGTTATCTCCAGTCTTTCGTCAGAGATCAGAAATAAGGAAGGGATTCTCTTGCACGTGCAAGGGAACTAGCAAAGGAAACCCCCAGGCAATGCCACCACTGTGACAAATGTGGTGGTGGTGGGGTCTGGCAGGCCACCAGAAATGGCTTGGCAGGCCACACTGTTTCCATACCCAGCAGAGATCTCGTGGCTCTCTTAAATCTTGACTTCCTTCTTTCCTGGGGTTTAACTGGAAGCCATCCATTCTCTCCTTTGAAGAGGCTGCAGAAGAAAGGGGGAAAGGTGTGGTGGGAGGAGCCAAGTCCAAGTCATGGGTTTTAAGGAGAAGGGCTGGCCGAAGTCTAGTGGAGGAAGGATTTCTTTGGGGGGTTTATTTGTTTTTGTTAGGACCAACTCTTGGGTGTATCCCCACTCCCAATTTTATTCATGTATTTATTTATTTATTTACTTACCTAAAATGCTGTCCCACCGCTTGGTTCAATGGTTTTACATGGTGGCATAGAAATCTATGTAGACACCTCCAAATGACTACCATTTTAATTCTTACAGCTTCCACCTATGGATCTTGGGGGTTGTAGGTCTAAGACTTCTGCTAGAGGTCCACTGCTTCTCAAAACTACAGTTCTAGGGTCTGCTGCAGAAACAGAATTACTATTTAAGCTTGAGAGGTGGAAATGCCCAGCACTGACTTTCTGGGGTTTACCGTCTGCTCACACACACACCCAATACAAAAATCATCTCACAAGACAGTTTTCATCTTCTTTTCCTCCTGAACTTTCAGCTGGCATCATTGTCAAAGTATTTACATTCTTCTTACAACCTTTAAAAAATGACAAAAGTACAGAAAGTTCTTTCCTTGCAACTCAATGTACAGTATTTGGTGCCAGCTTAGAGTCATAGTAATGCAAAGAACAGTCTTTTTTTATCCAGGGTGTTTCCCGCCGACCAACGGAATTCATGAGTAATCCAACCATGTGCCAGAGCCAAATGGAAACTCAGTGGGGTGTGGCATTTGGCTGCCTGTGCAACTGCTACACTTCCCTGCTCACTGTTAGCTCTGTAATTTTTGACTCTTCCTAAGATACAGCTGAATATCGTAAGGCATTGCAAATGCTTCCTTCTTTTTAGAGGCATTAGTTTGTCGTAGGAAAAGAAATAAGAAAAAAAAAGTGAAGGGTTTTGCAGCCCCTTAAAGCCTAACAGATGTATTGTGGCATAAGCTTTTGTAGACTGTGATCCACTTCAGATGGATGAAGTGTTAATAGGGATGTGCATATCAGCAAAACTTGCGATCCATCTCGAAGCTTCCTCCGACTCAATTCTGTATCAGTTTGCGAGCTTTGTTGTTGTTTTTTTCAAGAAGAAAATCCGTTTGCATTTCTGTGTGTATTTTTCCAAATGTACAGACCATTGCGAACATTTTTGAAATGTACTCATTGTGAAATGCATTTCTTTTTGGAAATATATGCATTTTGAAATGTACACATTTTTGAAAAAGTATGCATGCTGTTGAACACATTTTTTTTGGGGGGGGGGGGGTTTGTCCATGAATCACATTGCAAGCTTGGAAATGTACGGACTTTTACTGCAGATTGCGTCTGAGTGCATGTGCAAACTGTGTAAAATCCTGATCAAAAAAACAACAAGCTGAGACAAATTTCTCATGCATGAATCCCTAGTTACAGAGTTACACACAGACCCCTGGTGGGGGTGGCATTGTAAACAGCGAGGTCAAATGGAAAGGAAATGCAGAGAGTACAGAAAGTGATAATTACCATATTAACAGCAGGAACCATTCACCACACAGTGAGCTGAATCCTTGCTGATAGGTACATTCAATTCATACGTCACAAAATGATCCTGGACAAGACTAGACAAGCTGCCTTGAACACTAATTTTAGTGGGAAAGTGTGGTATGTAAGTATTAACTAATTTATTAAACAAAGCAGGCCTTTGCTCAGTGTTTAAGGCTGGGCAGCTTGCAGGTTCATTGATAGTTCTATTGATGGAAGGGTAGGCATGGTCAGGCACCTGCCAAGGGCCCAGACCCCAGCAGAGGTCCACTGACAAAAGAGCCACTGGTGTTGTTCCCCCTCATCACCACTGCAACTGGTTTATTCACCTGCCTCTTACTCTGGCCCAGACAACGGTGGTGGTGAGGAGGAGGAGGAGGAGGAGGAGGAGGAGGAGATGGAGATGCCACTGCCTCCTTGTTCTCTGGCTCTCTGCTTGTTAAGCAAGCAAATGGCAGAAATGATGAGAAAGAGGGTGAGGGGCAAGAGCCGCTGGTGACAATGGCGGTGAGAAGGTAGACTCACTGAAGGAGGGGCCCCATTGAAGGTGTCTTGCCTAAGGGCCCTCCAAAACCTGAAGCCGGCACTGATTGCTGGCTATGTTTCCTCTGCTTCCCAACATCTCTGAGCACCCTCTAATATTTCACAGATGAAACCAGGGACAAACATATGAAGTTCTAATTCCTGAAATTCTCATATTAAAGATCGCTATGCAAACCCCACAGTAGGGGATGGGAGAACCAAGGATGCTTAAATTCGCTGAGATTCTCTGAACTCCACTGAGATTCTCTGAACTCCACTCCGTAGCTTGGTTTGTCTGTCCCGCTCCTGTTCCCCTTTGCAACCTGCCTTTCTTTTCCTTTAAAAGGGAAAAGAATAAATATTAAAATAAGAAATACACAATAAATAAATGAAGTTTGTGAATGTTGGTAAACTCGAATAAAAAATGAACTGAAATTAAATCCTCACCCATCTGCACAAGCCAGATTTATAAAGTGCAGCTATTCCCGGCACTGCTGTAGCTGCCCGCCCTGTGGCTCTTAAACATGCAGAGCCTGCCATAAAAGGAAGAGGTGGCACCCCTAATTCTGCACTGCTGTGGCTGAATACACCGGGATTCAAACCCAGGCTTTTAAGGCCCGAGCACTCAAATCCTGGAGCCTGGATGGATGAAAGTATCAGATTCAGTTTCTCCAACAGTATTATTATTATTATTATTATTATTATTATTATTATTATTGCCAATTCTTTTAGTCATGAATATGGAGAACTTTGCAAATTTTGGCAAATTCCTATCAAAACTGAACTGAAACTAAATTCTTTCCCGTCCTTACGTACTGCTTTATCATGAAGTCTGTACTATTCCAGTGACCATCCCCAATCCCCCCCACCCCTTTTAAAGTGACAACATGCATTTCCAGTAATAGGGTTTTGTCAAACCGGACCCCATTTTTACATTCAGATTTATTTCTCTCCAGACAGCCTAATGATTATGGAAAGTGGGGATTCAGGCTGTATTGTTTACTCTCAGAACAGCAATCTTTTCCTTGAAATTTTAATCCCAGTCATTTTATCTGAGCACACTAAACACCCTTCCTTCTAGGCAAGACAATTTGTTTCAACATGGCTGTGGGCTGCGAGTGATGTGATGGCTTGTCCTCTCCCCCAACCTCCCTCCCAACCCAAGTCTTAAAACAAAAAGTAATTATTTTTTTTCCAAAGGGACCATCCTCTCCACCCCCGCTAGTACAGAACGGCCATGGGCATTTTGAGGCTGGCTATATGTGTAATGTTTAAGGAATGTCCTGAGACCAGACTGCTTCTCATAACATGGCAAAGAGAACCTCTAAAGCTTGCCAACTAAGCTATGCTTTGAATGTCAGTTCCAAGGGAGTGGCTTGCAATGTTCAGAGATGCAAGCTAATAATAGTTTGCAGCAGGCCCTAAAATACCAGAATTTATGTTTAGTTTTGTTTGAAAAAGACTGTATGCTTTAAAAGAACAGTCCTCTCCGAGACCATAAGAAACAGCTGCCCACGCCAATCCTTCATGTGACGTCTTGAGAATAGAAACAAATCTATATGAAAGCTGGAGAGGGGGCATGTTGCGCAAGAGTTACACAGAAAGCTACTATACAGTTAGTTAAGAAAGCGAGCTGTAAAATGGAAAGACCCAGATCAGATCTCCTCCGGAGTGTGCCCGAGTCTGTGTTCAGTCCAGAAGGTGTGAGCTGGGTAAAATTCTGACCAGAAATGAATTGATACTTAGTTGATGGGGAGGTTCATTAGGGGAGAGTCAGTCCTTCAAATAAGTAAGGAAATTTACTCTGCATGTTAAATGTACATCATTCAGCTGACCCTCTCTTTCTTTTGTACTCACAACAACTGAGTACATGGGAGCCTTATATGGATCAGGGAAGTCTTCAAACCACTTATTTCCTGAAATTCTCCCTCAGGGAGAGGGGAGTTGGGAAAGCAAGCAGCTAAAGGGGGATGGCTTAAACCTCCCCTACCCGTGTGTGGTGGTCCTGATCCAGATTGGGCCCCACTTGCTTACTTGTGAGTAAAAAGGAAATAATGGGTCAGCTGCATGCTACGTATTTAACATATGGACTGGGTTCACACAACACGATAAGCCATGGTGGCTTATAAGCCATGTTTGTTTCAGAGTGGCTTGTCATGTTGTCTGAACCCAGCCAGAGTGGCTTATGCGTGGTTAAAAACCATGCTGCTGGGTTCAGACAACATGACAAGCCACTCTGAAAAAAACTTGACTTATAAGCCACCATGGCTTCTCGTGTTGTGTGAACCCAGTCATTGTGTAGTTTGACCCCAAGGCAGCTTTTAGGAAGGGCCACAGCTCAGTGGAAGAGCACACACTTTGGATAAAGAAGGTTCCAGCTTCAATCCCTGTAACCTCCAGTTAAAGGATATTTCAGGCACTGGGAAAGGTCTTGGAGAGAGTTGCTGTCAGCTGGAGTTGATCATACTGGGCTAGATGGATGACTCAGCATAAGGCAGCTTCCTAGATTAATCACGTAAAGTAGATAGAAGCACACATCAGAAGCATAAACTGGTATCTTTTAAAGATCCAAGTATAAAGCTCATTTTGAATTCTAGGAAAAGTTGTTTCCTGTGTGCTTTATTTTTCCAGCATTCATTTGTCTTAATGGCAAAGTTTATTCCACCCTCTCCTGACCTCCTGTTGAAGGTGCATCGCAGCTGTCTTGAGACAGCCAAGATATATCTTTAGCGTGTTTGGGCAACAGCAGTTAGCGGAATGTCATAACCTGTAGGGGAAGCGTTCAGATTAACATTTCATTCTTGCTCAATAAACTGGGAGTATATGGATGGCATTAGCACATTAATAAATGCAAAATAAAATGGGAGGAGAGGTATTCAAGTGTCCCTTTAAATTTTGTCCTTGTGCTTGATTTGCTTTAGATTACAGCCATTAAGTCCAGTGTTAGTTATTCCGAGAATGGACTGGAAACTGTGTCCATGTACAAGAACACACCAAAAAAAGAAAGCAATTGATCTTGTAATGAATTCTTCTGATACTGACTTATGCGGTAATGTGTGTAAGGAAGAGCACCTGGGCTAGGGATGGGCAGATATGTCAGTCTTGGTCTCACTGATATTGTTGGTTATTTGAAGTCAAGCTCATTATGTCCCAATTCTGCATGAGCTTGCCTTTTTCTTTCTTTCTTTTTTTAAAGTCTGTATGGAAATCCGTACTCTTGTGTGTGCATTTTTAAATGTCCACATTTTTTTGGATGCATGGACCAGTTAACCGAAGCGTGTTTGTGTGCATTTTGAAAATGTCCACATTTTTCTTTGTGCATTTTGCAAATGTGCATAAGTTGTGGAATGCATGGCCGGGGGAGGAACACGTCACAAGCTTCGAAATGTACAAATTCCTGCATGCAAAATGCATTCAGGTCCAGGAGGTGCGAACTGGGTAAATCCATTAAACAAGAACTCAATGGAGCAAATTTCTCCTGACAGAGATGGGAGGACCAGCAATTTTCAAGCTCTCCTAAATTCTCCGAAATTCACTTTGCTCTCCCATCACTGGCTGGGGGATGACTTTTTCCCCCTTCATAATTCCCCTCAGAAGAAAGTTACATGCCAATGTAGAGTTGTCCAGAGAGCCAGTGTGGCGTAGTGGTGAGAGTGTTGGACTGGGGACTCGGGAGATCTGGGTTCTAGTCCCCGCTCCGTCGGCCATGAAGCTCACTGGGTGACTTTGGGCTAGTCACTGCCTCTCAGCCTAACCTACCTCACAGGGCTGTTGTGAGGATAAAATGGAGACGAGGAGGATTCTGTAAACCGCCTTGGGTTCCTTGCAGGAAAAAAGGCGGGGTATAAATGTAATAAATAAATAAATAAATAAAATTATGGGGGGGAAAATAAGATGGTACCCCTCAACTGGAGATTGAGAGGTACCAGTATTTTCCTCATAGAGAGCTACCAGTATTTTCCTGAGAAGGGCACAGAAAAGTGGCCACCAGACAGAACCCCTAATCCTAACCTCCCCCCCCAAATTCACACACACACCATTTTCACTGGTCACAAATGTGGTGGCAAATTGCACGGAGGGGGGGGTACATTTTAGCTGATAGTTTTGACACACAATCTCTGCCTGTCCTAAAAGCAAATGCACTGGAGGGTGCAGCAGATGTATGTTCAAGCCACTTCCTTCACACTTAGAATGTTACATCTGTCTTTTCCTCAGCCAGCAGGCAAGCGTGAAGCACCATGAGGCTGTGCTTCATACCGGTGGAGTTTAAATTTTGTCATTGTTATGGCACAATGCTTTTGAAGCAAAACAGTGGCAGCACGGCTCATAAAAAATACAAAACACCCACACTGCTAAATGGTTGCAAAGGCATTGAAGCATTTTATTTATGCACTTTTCCTTTGAAAACAAAGCAAAACACCATTTTCTGCAAGGCCTCTAAAGTTCACTTAAAGCAGAACACATTAGTTGATTGTATTGTATGATTAGATGGCCATTTGGGGGGGGGGTCTTGTTTTGTATATTGCCCTGAGATGTTTGTATGAAAAGAAGTTTATAGCAGCAGCAACAACAACATAAGAACATAAGAAGAGCCCTGCTGGATCAGACCAAGGGTCCATCTAGTCCAGAGTGTTCTCCAACCTTGGGTTCCCAGATGTTTTTGGCTTACAACTCCCAGCATGCCCAAGCCAGCACTGGCTGGGGCATGCTGGGAGTTGTAGGCCAAAAACATCTGGGGACCCAAGGTTGGAGAACACTGATCTAGTCCACCAGTCTATTCACACAGTGGCCAACCAGCTGCCCACGGGATCCCACAAGCAGGACATGAGTGCAACAGTACCCTCCCACCCATGTTGTCCAGCAATTGGAGTACATAGGCTGCCTACCTCTGATCTTGGAGGTAGCACATAGCCATCAGGACCAATAGCCATAGATAACCTTTTCCTACATGAATTTGTCCAATCCTCTCTTAAAGCTGTCCAAATTGGTGGCCATCACTACATCTTGTGGAAGTGAATTCCATAGTTTAACTATGTGTGACGTAGTGGTGAGAGTGCTGGACTGGGACTCTGGAGATCCGGGTTCTAGTCCCCACTCGGCCATGAAACTCACTGGGTGACTTTGGGCCAGTCACTGACTCTCAGCCTAACCTACCTCACAGGGTTGTTGTGAGGATAAAATGGAGAGGAGGAGGAGGAGGAGGATTATGTAAGCTGCCTTGGGTTCCTTGCAGGAAAAAAGGTGGGGTATAAATCTAATAAATAATAATAAATAATAATAATGTGCTGTGTGAAGAAGGACCTTTTATCTGTCCTGAATCTCCCACCAATCAGCAGAATGGGATGACCCCATTGGGTTCTAGCATTATGAGAGAGGGAGAAACAACTCCTATCCATGTGTTACTTGTGAACAGTATAAGCATAGTGATGGGGATAATGTGGCCATGTGTTTAGCCATGCCACCAAAATCATGACACTCTCCCTCCCATAATTTCTGAATTGTGGAGGTCCCTGTATGAATGGAGCTCCTCACATGATGTAGATCAGGGTTCTAAACTGTGCTCAGAGGCTCCACGAGTGTAGGAGGCTCCCTGCTCTAGAAGTGATGCTGAACACAGCTGGAGAGCTGGGGAGGGGTATGAACCTTGGAGCCAATGGCTAGACTTGTGGCCCTTTCACCATGCTTATCCTAGTCACAAAAGTTAAGCTAACATCATAGGTATATCTGCACAGATTGTCCCTGGAATGGATTTAGGATGGCTAATTTGAAATAATCAACAGCTTAAACAGAGTTGCTCATTTTATCAAGACAGTCGAGGAAATCCTCTCTCGTCTCCTGATTAAAAAACTACCGTATCCATTTCAAGTTAGACAATTATCCTGACTTTTTTCTTTGTGTGTGTGTGTGTGGGGGGGGGGAGGGTAATATGCAGAAAAGGTAACATACATAGGGATGTGTGACTGTCTCCAGGGTGGCAGCCATAGTGGTGAGGAAAGATATTTCACAAACCTTATTGGTACTCTTTTGGCTTCTTTCAACATTCCTCAGATGTTTCACCCAAGGTAGATCCCACCAATTTGTTTTTGCTTTAGCTTTATTGGTTTGTTTGTTCAGTTCTTTCCCCCCCCCCTTTCCTTTTTTTTTTTTTTTTTTTTTTACCTTGCTTATCCCCTGCTTATCCATCTAAAAGGTCAGCAAAGCAGCTAACGAAATTTTAAATGTCAGGTTAAAAATGATCCAAGTGATTAAAACAGAAAGGTACAATGAATATAAACAGTACAACCCAGTCTGAAAACACATCAATAAGAAGAAACAAGTGATGGTTGAAATAAAAGACTTGCCACCACCTGCCAGTAAGCAAATAAAAATGGTGCCAGACGGACATCCCTGGGGACTGAAAAGGGCCTACCTCATATGTGTACCTGCTGTACCTGCAATAGTGGGAGAACATAGAGCAGGGACTGGAGCACCCGTCGGCGGCAGCTCGAGCGGAGTGGAGAATGCTCCGCGCCGCTCGGAAGAACAAGGTGGGGGGGGCGCCACCGCAGAGAATCGCAGCAGCGGAGAGGCGAGCCCCCCCACAGGTACATGAACACCACTTAGGGATGTGCAAGGATTTTGTTTGGTGTGTGGAAATCCAGCCAACTAGCCAGGGTCACCCCCCCCCCCCAATTCCATTCTGTGTCAAACCATGAAAGTGACTTCCAGGTTCCCAGCGGGCCGCTGTTTATGCAGAAAATGCCTTAAGATACACCCAGTGCAGCCGCAATTTGTGCAAATCATGCAAACTGCAGCCACTTTGGGTGTTTCTTGAGGCATTTCCTACGTATGTAAACAGTGGCCCGGCCCGCCAGCAACCCAGAAGTTCAGCAAGCAGTGTGGCATGCACCTGCTTTCAGCCCAGCTCCAGTGGAGAAGCAGCGGCATCCGCCGAGCTGGAGGCAGGTCAGGGCCCAGCGGATTTCCCACCCCTAATTCCTATAGTCATGATGGTGCTATGATTTAAGTGCATTTAAAATGCAAAACTGCAGATGCTTGGATCCTCCTCCTCCTCCTCCTCCTCCTCCTCCTCCTCCTCCTCCTCCAGGCTGGCAAAACAGTTTTGTTGTTTTCATCACTGTCACTGTCATTCCAACTGTGCTAGTGTGTCAGGAATGTAGACACAGTTTTCAAGCGTGGTATGGCAGACGGAGAGGGGGAGAGAAACATGAGTTGTGTGCTTCACAAGTGATGTAATACACATGGTCATCAAAAGGGGTCGGCCCTGGCCATTAAGTCCAAGATCTAAAATTAACTAGCTGCACCACTGGAAAAGACTACAAGCTCATTTTGATACTGGGGGGAAAAAAATTCTTGGTCTGAGCCATGTGACGAGAGTCACCCTGTTCCCCATGCTGGCTGGGGAATGGTGACAATTGTAGGACATTGTTCTGTCTCAAAAAACATGCATAGGATTGCTTGCCCTCTAATTCTACTTTGTGCATGCCTGCCCTGAGCCACTAGTTTGTAGCTGACTCCAGTTGGTGGACCTTGACATTCTAGTAAAACAAAGAAACAACAGCAACAACAGAGATCCTGGAAGTCTGAAGTGGGCCAACCCTTCCTGTGGCAGATCACTTAAGGATCTTTCTGGAACCATTACTGTGGGAGGCAGTTCTATTATGAGTGGAAGCTCCCACCCCCCAATTCTCCCCCCCCCCCACAGCAGTACACATTGCCAATCATATTAGGTCCCTACTTCACAGTTAAGGTTGTAAGTTCAGAACACAACTCTAAAAGGCTGTGATTATTTCTTTTCTTTTCTTTTTAAGGCAAAGTGACACATCCTAATTTAGACTTAATTTTAATTCCTGTAACAGCACTTGTAATAATGTCTAAAGTCCTCGATATTAATTTGACTGGAAAAATTCCAGAAGGACTTTCCATTTTTTCTCATTAAAAACATTATAGATGTCTTAATTAAGCTCTGTTATTAATGGCAATATTGCTCTATTTAAACCTACACACTTTAAGATGCCGTTACCTCCAGCATGAATAGTCAGAGGAGAACCGCCACGCAAGGGTGCACACTACAAGTTTGAATTCCGCCAGTTCCTCAGTTGTCCTAAATCGATGTATGACTGGAAGCCCTTCCAGGCATTACAATTATTTAAGTCAGTTGAGTGAGGGGTGTGTGTGGAGCATTCTTGCTATTTATAACTCCAGTTCACTTTTTATCTTCAAAATCTGCGGTTTGCAATGATACCGCATTCAATGCACCAGTGATTGATGAGGATTTTGTTTCAGTTCATTTTTGATAAGGATTTACCAAGATTCACAAAGTTTTCCGTATTTGAGGCAAAAAAAGAAAGAAAGAAATTGATATTAAAATAATTCAAATGTGGGAGAACCTGGAAATGACAGATTTTGCCCACCCAGGCCCAAGGCTTTGGGTGCTTCCTTCTTAAAAGTCTGGGTTTGTGTCCCTAATGTATTCAAGCACATTTCTGGGGCTGAATTAGGGTTGCCATCTCTTTTGGAGGGCGGGGCTCCTCCTTTCTAACAGCTATTTGCCAGGCAGGTACAACATGGTTCTCTCCATGGTGGGAACAGCTGCCCCTCTTGAATTGGGCCCATTCAGATTGTGAGGATTTCACTTCAGTTCAGAGGAGAAATTCACACATTTCTACATATGCAGGACAGAAAAAAAAATCCACACATTTCTTCATATGGAGGAAATAAAAAATATATATTGAGATTTAAATAGGGGCGGGTGATCCGCCCATCAACCGACTCATGGTGCACTCGATGAGCGCCACTGCCACGCGTGAGCTGAGCCAGGCCAACAGTAAGCACCAGCTGAGGCGCTCTCTGGACTTCCAGTTTCCTGGCGCTATGTTGTTTACGTAGAAAATGGTGTAAAATATGTTAAAAGTGGCTGCAATTTGCATAAGTTGCACAAATTGTGGCCATTTTTTTTGTATGCCATTTTCTACGCAAACAATGTAGTGCCGGGGAACCCGGAAGTCACTTCCCTGGATTGGCTCGTGAGAACATGAGGCGAGCTAGGGAAGCGGGTAGGGTGAGTGGAGCTCGGGGGGGGGGTGTCCGTAGATTTAAAACACTCAAATGTAGGAGAAAGAGAAACTGACAGTTGTGTTCATCCTTACAAGATGCTTCCCTCTTCAGATATTTTGTGTGTGTGGGGGTGTTGTTGGGTTGGATTCATGAGCAAGATACTCACAATGCCCTTCTATAGTGCACCTAGGGATGTGAGAGGATTTCGTTCGGGGTGTGTGTGTGGAAGTCCAGCAAACTCGCTGGGCTTAACCCCCAGAAGTCTGTCCCACCTACCTACTTGCCTGGCTCAACTCGCATTCTCCCAAATCGAGCTGGGGAAGTGACTTCCGGGTTCCCCAGAGCAGCACTTTTTAGGTAGAAAATGGCATAAGGTACTTTAAAAATGGTCGCAGTTTGCACAAGTTACACAAATTGCAGCCGCTTTTAATGTATCTTACACCATTTTCTACATAAAAAGTGCTCCGCTGGGAACCCAGAAGTCCGTCGAGAGGCTCGGCTGGTGTTCACCTTTGGCCTGGCTCCACGGGCACATCAGCAGCGCTTGCCGAGCGCCCAGTGAGTCGGTGGTGGGCAGATTGCCCACCACTAATTACTGTGCACCCTCCTTATCTTTGGGGCCCAATCCCCAGTAAGGGATGCTGGTGTGATTCCTACGTCAACGATGGGGCTCCTTATCCATGGCATCTTTTTTGTTGGAGCTTTATAGGAGCAATGCATGGTGCTCCATGGTGGTGAACCTATTCTTGGGGTGGAATGCAGCACCATGGATAGCTCCTATAGAGCTCCAAAAAAAAGATGCAATGGATAAGGAGCCCCGCTGACACAGGATTCCCCTTTCACTTCTAGTGGATGTGAGGAAAAAGATGCCCAAAGTGATGTAGCATCAGGGCATAGTATTATTCTCATTGGGTTTTGTTTTTTTTAAAGGGATCATTTGTTGGGGATGCTATAGCAAGGGGTGGGCAATCAGCAGAGACCCAACCTGCCTCCGGCTCAACGGATGCCACTGCTGTGCCCCCCCCGAGCCAGGCTGAAAGTGGACGTGTGCCTCACTGCTTGTCAGATTTCCAGGTTCTCAGCGGGCTGCTGCTTACGTAGAGAATGCCATAAGATACACCAAAAACGACTGCAATTTGCATAACTTGAGCAAATTGCGGCCGCTTTTGGCATATCTTACCATATTCTCTATGTGAAGAGAGGCCCGCTGGGGACCCGGAAGTCATTTCCCTGGCTCGACTCGGGAGAACCTGAGTCGAGCTGGGGAGGAAGGTAAGCGGGACAGAGTTCGGCGGGTCGAGCCATTCCCATTTGATGCTGGTTACATTTATAGTAGCTGTGCATGGACAAAGCTGCACATTGCACTGGCTGCTGTTGGTTGCTCGGCAGTTTTAATTGAGAAGTGCAAATGGCTTAAAAATGTGCGGTTTATGGCTTGCCATTGGGGTATACAACTTCATTTTAAATAGCAAATGCTTCAGTGGTTTGAAATGGTTTGGGAAAAGCCACAGGCCTAAGTGAGTCTGGATGAAAAACACAGCAATGTATCTTCATACACTTTATCATCCATCGCATTTAAATTCAAGGCACTTATTCTATGAGAATGAAAGATGAGGTGTATTTGTAGCCATGTGTGTACACGTTGATTTGCAGAGCCAGCCGAACAGCAGCTGATTAGAGAGTGCACCTTTTTAAAAAATATTTGCAGGTAGTTTAACTATGTAATGAACAGTCTATCTGTTTCCAAGGGGTGGGGTAAGCATATGGCTGCAGCATTAGTGTATCGGATAGCAAGATGTTCTCAGAATTGTACAGACATTTGCCTCTTTTTGCTGGTGTGCGTAATAGCACATTATAGAGTGTACTAGGATGTGAAGCTTAAAAGGCACTTAATACACTTCAGTTTAATAAATCATTGATTTAGAAATGGTGCCATCCCTCTATTAGCATGCCTTTTTTTGGTGAGGGTGGGGGGGTTAAAAATTGAGCATAATGTTGCATATTGTTCTGGAACATCTGGTTGCAATATCAAGCGGCAGCTGTTTAGTACCTGGAATATAAACCAAACATGATTGTATTAATTGTTGTTGTAAATTTTCCTGGAAGTATAATGTTATTATTGAAATAGGTCAACCATCATAACTCTTTATTAGAACATTTTTTTGTGTAACTATGTATTTATTCAGTTATCCCAAAACCTGCTAGCTAAAGGCCAGAGTTAAGGCTATCTCATGTGGCCTCAAGCTCTTCAAAGCCAGTAAATGGGAAGCTAAGGCTGATGTCATCACTGACATGCCCCATGATCAGTGATGGTGCTGTTCAACGTCAGAAGTTGTGCTTGCTGACAACTTACCCTCCTTGCACCCACCCACACTTTCCCTTGGTCAGCAAAGATGTCCCACATTGTCCTGGTCCTGTATTGCTTTACAGAAGAGGGTTTCCTCTCACAATGTAACCCATCCTTTCCTGCCAGCTACGGATGTTAACAACAAACCGGCCTGGGTCAACTCACAGGAGGATTCCTCTAGCAAAGCAGGACGGCTCAGATGCTTCATAAGGCAATACAGGACCAGGACAACACGGGGCATCTGTGGTGGTCCCAGGCACTCCGTCCTTCCTATCTGGAGTTGTGCCTGAAAGTCTAAGCACAAATTGTGGCATTGCAAAACATTGTCAATGGTCATGGGGCATGCCTGTTAAGTCATCAGCCTTAGCTTCCAATTCCCTGGCTTTCTGGAGCTTCAGCCAACATGAGAGAGCCCTAGCTCTTGTCTTAAACTGGCAGGGTTTTGTTTTGTTTTTTGATCCCTGATGTTCTGAAAGGAAATTTATAATTACGGTGTTGGCAATCCTACCCTCTCCCCAATGTATTTGAATCTGCTTTCTTGCAAATTTACTTATATGATAAGTGGGGTTATAAATGATCATGATTTCATTTCAGGAATTGGCATTCTAAAATATCAGGGAGAACTTCCATATGGATAAAGGGGGCTTTCCTCTGCAGAAAGCCACCCTCCACATGTAGAAAGTGATGAGAATGGTGAGCTCATCTCCACTTCCCTTCCTCACATGTAGAGTTGACACATGACGAGAATGACCAAGTAAGGCTAGGTTCTCATGGCCATCTTCATGAGCATACTTACTTAGTGTGAGCATTCAGTCTAATGTGTGAATATACTGCTGGTGTGAGGCATGATCCTTGCATGTCCTTTTCCCACCACACAGAAAGTAAGATCAAGGAAAGCTGCATTCCTGCTTTCAAAAAGGTGGTACAAAGCCTTGATCCTTCTGTTCCCCCCACATGTGCATTCCATCCTTAGCCCTCCCAAATTATCTGAGGCTCAAACTGCATGTTACTTTAAATATGCAACTACAGTCTCCCCCCCCCCACCCACGCACTTTATTTTTTTTTTTAAAGGTAAGTTTAGGGGACCTCATATGGATCAGGAATATAGAATGGTGGGTAGGGGGATTTAACCCTTTGCCCTATGCCTGCAGTTTACCACACAGCTGGATAACAATGTAAATTGGAGGCATGAGGTGGGGGTGATCCAGTTTGGGGCCACAGCAGGGGGGGGTAAAGACTTAAAGTCTCCCTACCCCCCCTCCAATGCTAGGGTCCCAATCTGTGTAGCCTCACCTTGTGAGATCGCATTCCATAACTAAAGGAATAGTCATGGTGCATAGAAGCTGTCTGTAATAAAGCAGAATTATTCTGAAAACCTTGAAGTACTGGCAGCGGTGTAGCTTCGGAGTCCAACTGAGCATGCCTGACATAACTTTGCCAGCACTTGCTGCCATAGGATTTCATGGGGTAGAAAAACCTTAATCCCTTTTGAATCGCTGCTCAGGATTTCACCAAACCAATGAAAGGCACACCTCCTCGACAAGCCTCAATAACATACTCTGGCCCAAATAACAGTGGTGGTGATAAGAAGAAGCAGTGAATTCCACTGTCTCCTTGTTCCCAGGCTCTACCTATCAAGCAAGCAAGAGAGAAGATGGGGAGCAGTCACAGACTCAGCTAGACTCACTGAGGGAGGGGGCCCACCTAAAGTGTCCTGCCCAAGGGCCCTCCAAAACCTGGAACTGGCATGGCGAAAGACTCAACGTGGTTTGGGACTTGATGTTTTAAAATGGCCCCGTCCCCACTAAAATAGCAGCTGGCATGTTGGTGATAGTAGTGTCCCTTCTACTTCACCGCGTCGTTGAATTCAACCAGCCGCCTTTTTGCATCAGGCCTCTGCTGAGTGGCAGTCCTTTTGCAAGCACCGAGCAATGCCTGACTTGAAAGGCAGATTAAGGTTTATGCTTCTTGACACATGAATAGAAAAGATTCGTCTCGCTTTGTATTACCATAAGCGGCACCACTGAAGGCAGGCTGTGAACAGTGGCACTGTCTTGTTTCAGCTTTCGGATAGGGCGAGAAGGCACCCACTTTGAATGCCTGTGTCCAAAGAAGCCAATTTGTGGGCGTAGGATGCAAGTACACCCTTCCTTTTGATGTTTATTTCCAACAGTGATTAAAAGTTTCCCTCCTGGCATTCTAATTCAAGCACACCGTGCGTCTAAATATATTTGTCAAAGGGAAAGGAGGAGACCCATGCCTCCACGGTTGCAGTTTCTGATTTATCTTTAGCACATTTAATGAGAAAGCAGTTCTCTCTCTCCCTCCCTCTCTCTCTTTGAATTGCCGATATATATATATATATGGGGGGAAACATCACTCTCTCTACCTGTACCTTGATTGAAAAGCTTTGTGCTATACAACTTTGAAGTGTAAATATTTTATGTGGCTGTTGGAAAGTGTACGTAGAAAATTATTAAGCAACCTTAATTTCACACTTTAAATCTTCTAGATGTTTGTTTTACACTAAGTAACTCAAGGACAATAATTACAAGATGGGCACTTGGACGTAATTCTCGATAAAAGGAGGTTGCATTTGATTTACATGTAAGGTTAGTTTTCGAGACAGCATTGCAGCAAAAAAATCAGTTCCTTGATTCCGATTGGGTGTGCTGCTGATTGCTTGTCGCTGGTTATAATTGTGCGGTGCTGGTGGTGGGTTGCGCTTCTATGTCTTGCAATGGTCCTTATTGCTGTTTGTAAACATCTTGCTTGGAACAATCTAGACATAAAAAATGAAATAACAAAACCCAAATCAAGCATTTGCTTTCTCAGGAGAGTAATTTGTTTTTCAGGAGGACTTAGAAAGAAGAATGGGCAAGTGAGAGAGGGTGCCACATAGACACAGTTGGGGCTAGAGATGTGAAGGCTTGGGCTTGGGGGTGGGGAAAAGCCTTTTTTGTTTCAATTTTTCAAAAAATATCATTGAGAAAGGCATGGGGAAATGTTATTTTTTTAAAATCCCACCCTCTTTTTCTGTTTTGCCCCTCCCCCACAAGCTTTCACATCCACTCAAACAAAATGTGACATTTTTCACATTGTTTGTCCTTATGTTGCTGTGGTGGTGGTGATGATGATGATGATGATGATGATGATGATGATGATGATGATGGGCATGGGGTGGAGAGGTGAAGAAGATCAGGATTGTGGCATGGGGGGTGGAGTTGGACTTTAACCCTTTGCCCCTGCCACAATCCCAAAATTATGCATGTTGTGGAGAAAGTGGATTGGGAGACAATTTTCTCCATCTCTCATAACACTAGAACCCAGAGGGGTCATCCCATGAAGCTGACTGGTGGAAGATTCAGGACAAGTTTGACAGGTCAGTTGAGGACCAAAGTCCTGTACCCTAGTTCTATAACTCACCTGTACACCATCCTTCAAGTCTTTCTTATAAGCTCCCCCCTTCTTTGCTTTTTTTGTTGTTGGGGGGATCGATATCCTGACTTTCCTTAGAGGAAGAAAATGCACTTCCTCCTAGCTTTGACTAACTGCTGATTTTACAGTTTAATCTCAGTCGCCTCCTGGCATCCAGTTGCTAAGTACTTGTTAAAGTGCCAAAACAAGCAATGCCCTTGCAAGTTTGGCTTTTTGATCTTGCTACCGCAAAAAATTGGCCATCTATCAGGGCTGACTGAATGCTTGCTGCTACCGGGTATGAATGGAGCTGTCCATGTGAGGCAGTAAATTTGTGGTCACTCAGCAAACTTAATTTTACTTGCCACAGATGGAAAATAAAGGTGAAGGAGAATTACAGCAGGTGCAGCTAAATCATGGCTTTCAGCTTGCTCCTTTCTTGTGAAATGTATGAGGCTAAAAAAGGGATATCTTCATAAGCACCAAAAGCTGATTGCGAAGGCTGGTAGGCTGCTGCAGCCCTCTGATTCTATACTGGAATGCATTAATGCCCTTGGTGGTGGTGGTGGTGGTGGTGGTGATGATGATAATAATAATAATAACAACAATAAATTTATTTCTTACCCGCCTCTCCGTCTAGATCATCCGTGATGATGGTAAAGCCTCTAGCAGTGTATTACGTTCATATCCAAGGAGCTCAGGATGGCATGCCCGCTCCGTTTTGTGCTCACAATAACCCTGTGAGATAGGTCAGGCTGAGAGACAGTGGCTGACTCAGTGTCACCTCGCGAGCCTCATTGCTGAGCGGGGATTTGGACTGGGTAAATCCTGTTCATAAATGAACTGGAACAAATCCCCCATTGATCCCTAGTTGGAGGACAGAGTTGTGGCTGCTTTACGGGCTTCCCTGAACCCTCTAATCTAGCTTGCTGTTCTCAGGTGTGCTGGCGGCTGGCTGAGATCCCATTACCACTATTGAAGTACTCGACTTCAGTAAGAGGAATGGCGGGGCATTCTATCCTTCACGTTGGGCAGAAACATATCTTGCTCTGATCCTGAACCAATTACACTGTAACAAAACCCCAAGATCCTCGATATTTTAACTTACAATCCTGAGGCTCTGGAAATGGCACCTACTGTAAAAAACAAAACAAAAAAACACCCTACTTTAAGATCCAAAGCCTCAGACCTGGCAATCCTATTGAGTACATGAGAGAGCCTGATCTGGAATGGGTTAACATTTGTTTTGGTCTTCGGTGTGCTACTTCTATCAGTCATACCACAATTCACAACCTACGCCAGGGTACCACTCGGAGAATTCTAGCTAGCTAGCAGATGTGCAAATCTGCAGGTTGGTGAGCCCTCGAGTCTCATGAATTTTGCATTCTTTCTTTATCCGGAACCAAATGCCTCAACTGCCCAATAAAAGGGATGGTGGAAATCTAGTAGAGGTTAATTTCAGAAGGAATTTTAGTCTCTCCGGTTGCATCTGCCCAAAGACCCTGAGTAGGATGTGATCGGTCTATTGGGGAGATGGCACTGAGGACTCTTGACAGCTGCTGGGAACTGAACTGAACTGACAGCTGCTGAGAACTGACAGCAGTCATCATGTCCCATGGCTCCCAGAGACCTTTGTAACCCTATTTTCAACCCGGCGGGTGATAGCCTCACTTCCTAGCACTCTAAGGGTGCAATCCTATGCATGTTTAGACAGGGGGGGGGGAAAGGTCTACAACTCCCTGCATGCCCCAGCCAGAGTGGTAGGCCTTTGCCCTGCCTAAACATGCATAGGATTGCACCTTAAATGGCTATTACTGTTTTTGTTTGTTTGTTTGGGTTTGTTTGGGTTTTAAATGTGGAAAAAAAATGTAAGAGGAAGCTGTGATGTTGTGTTCTTCGGGGTAAATTTAAAGTGTATGTATGGTAAGTATGATAATGTGTATCTTGTATTGAGTATATGATTAGAATATACTGTGTGTGTTATGTTTGGTAAGTGAGAAGTGATGGGCAACAAGAAGAATGGTGTATTTGTATATGTGAGATGGTTGGTTGAGAGAGTGAGAAGGGGGGTAGAGCCTGTGTTATATAAACTGTGGGCGGTGCTGTTTAGGCAGGAGTGTGTAGAGCAGTGTTCTCCAACCTTGGGTCCCCAGATGTTTTTGGCCTACAACTCCCAGCATGCCCCAGCCAGCTTGTAGGCCAAAAACATCTGGGGACCCAAGGTTGGAGAACACTGGTGTAGAGAAGAGAGGAGTGTGTGAGAAGTGCTGGAGCGCTGTTTGGGAGTCTGTGAAGCTGACTGGATAGAGTTGTTGAGAGATTATATGAAGATTGTTGGAAGATTAGCTAGTGAGTGCAGGGACTGATATTTTGGGAACAGTTGGTGAGGGTGGATTGATAATAGAAGAAGACAGTGAATTACTTAATATTGACTGAAAGCTTACATATGAAACTTAATTCCAGAAACGGTTGTATTTTAAAATAAACTTTACTTTGTTTATTGAAGCAGCCTTTGTGGGAAGCTGTGCTTTATAGACTGGTCAAAGAAGTATAAGGTAGGGATAATAGACATGTCAAGGTCAGTGAGAGAGGTGTAAGGGTAAGGGTTAGAGGAAGAGAGGCCCTCAACCTTATGTAAGTGCACCCATAGCTCCAAAAGGGAGGGCAGGCAAGCTTGAGGCCCTAATCTACTGTGGGGTGGGGTGTGACAGAAGCCGTTGGACCACCTTGTAAAAATGTAAGTAGGGGAAAAAATATTTTTGGTGCTTTAAGACACACAGGCACACACACATTCATGCAGCAATGGGATGGGACAGACTGAGGAAGAAATGGAATGGAAATAGACTAGTCCATCAATCACTCTGTCCCAGAATCCTACTCTGATATCTGCCCTAATCTACTGCAGTGAATAGGCTCCAAGGCTAGGGATGGGAGAACCAGGGATGCTCAGCTTTGCCGAGATTCTCCGGACTCTACTTTGAAGCTTGGTTTGTCTTGCTCCAGTGCTTGTTTAAATCCTGCTTTTCTTTTTGTTTGAACAGGAAAAGTGCACATTTCAGATGGGGAAAGCACATGTCCCCCCCCCCCATCGACTAAAGCATGAAAATGTGTGTGGGGAGGGGTTGTAAAAAATGTGCATTTTAAAGTGCACATTTTTAAAAAACACACACACCACAGTTTTCAAATGTGATCACAGGTTCAGGAATTTGTGAACCTTCTGCACCACCCCCTCAAAAATAAGCTCCAATTTTCATTCACAATAGTGAACAGGGCAAGTCTGAATGATCTGCAAACTGAGATGAATTTCTCATGCTTCCCTACCCCATGCATAGGCAAAAGAGCCATGGGTGAATTGTAGTTCATGGAGTTGACTAAAAATAAGGCCAGATGCACACATTTACATTCAGGATCAGTTGTTTGTTCTATACCTCAAATGGTCAATGCAAAAAACAATTGGGAGCTCGAAATCTGTGAGGACTGTACACAGGACTCGAGAGGACTCGAGATGCCAAGCTTATTAAATCAATTTTGGGAGGTGTGCGTGCCCTGTAAAAATGTACATGTATTTATTCATGAGAAGCTTGTTATGTCCCAGACTGCATTAGACAACACCTTTTAAATGTTTTATTAGTGGCAGATTAATTTCCGACATGACACACTGAGAGGAACTGGTCAGGATGTGTTTCAGGTGAGCTGCACAGTGTGTGGAAATACGTGAAACTTGCTAAAGGATTATGCGGTGAATAATTTAAAGGCTAAATTATGAGCCAAGTAAAGAAGCAGCCCAGAGAATCCCTCACCAAATAGGCCTTGGAGATGTATACAGACTGAGAAACAAAGTCTCCAAGTGTTGTGTGTGAAACAAGAGGCAACCAGGGAGCTGCAGAATGGCTGTGATAAAAATAAGACTTCTGCCACTTATTATCTCTCTTCCAATCAGATAAATTATGTTGAAGGGGAATCCAGCATCAAAGTGTAGCTTTGTAAAGAGTGAGAGCTTTGTAAATGAGATCTAGGCTCATTTAGCCACATTTAGGCCTTAATGAAATTGGTGGGATTTGAGTTAAGCATGACTAACTGTATTTCAATGGGACGTAAGTGAAATGGGGTGGGGGTGGGTGGGATTTTGGCAATCTGTGTATGTGTGAATGAGAAAGCCATTACTTTTCAATGGGAGTGGGTGCCATTATTTAAAAGGGTTTTCTCCTTTTCCATCTTTGTCCTTTAAAACAGAAAAAGAAAGTTCTCCTTTAAAACAGAAAAAGAAAGTTGTAGGCCAAAAACATCTGGGGACCCAAGGTTGGAGAACACTGGTGTAGAGAACACTGGTGCTGGTGTTCCCATGTGCCACGGAATGGGAATGGCCTAATGAGAATGAAACCATATCATGATGTAGCATTATTCCTGGGACATTCTCGTGTGTGTGTGGCGGGGGGAGAAGGCTGGCCCTACTGGCTGTGTGTCCCCACAGCCCAGACTGACAAAACATGGTCTATGATCCAACCCATTGTGGTGTTTTGTCCTTGAAAGGGCCTACAGTGGGACTCCTCTGTGGTTTTGATAATTCTGGACATGTTCTAAGGCAGGGCTGGGGGACTTCCAGCATGTGGGCTAAATATGCCCAATGGGGTTCCCTACCTGGCCTGCCAGCTTCTTCCCCAGGCTCCACCCCCTCTCCCCACAGAAAAAAAATCTCTTATCTCTGATCAGCTGCAGATTGGAGATAAGAGCTTTTATCTGCCTGGGAGAGGAACAAGGTCTGGGGAGAAAGTTCCTAAGTGATTCAGTCCTGCTTCCGCCTCCTCCTCCTCCTCTTACCTTAGGATGGGTTTTTTTGGTGTCTTTATTTAATCATATAAAATAAAATTTAAAAATTAACATAAAGACTCACCCAATACTTGTGTACATATGTATCTTTCAACTAGGGAAAATAAAAGAAAAGGGGGAAAAAAACACATAACAAAAACAAAGCTTGCAGTCCGATAGAGACTTGAGTTCGGGTGAGCTTCGAGATAGAATTGAGAGAACTTTGTTGAGCTCCAGTTTTGCTGATTCCCACATCCCTGTTGTATAACAAACATGGAAAGCACTTCAATGCAAAGAGTTACAGAACTAGAAGCATGACCTGGGACCACACCTGGCATCTCCTGAGACAGATGGTTCTTTTGTTACATAGGACAACCCTCTAGGATTTGTGTTCATGTGAATGAGTGAATAAACTTTATTGTATATAGCCATAGGCCTTTACAAATCATTAAAATGTAAAATTTATAAAATTTATAAAACAGTATAATTTAAAACATTATAAAACTCAGTAAATCTACATAAAACAAACCATTTCACATTCCTCTAAAAGTTTAAACCCTGGAATCTAAAATATTAACATTCAAGATACACAGACACACGTTGGGTGTTTTCCCTGTCTTTTTGGCTTCAGAGGATATATTGCTTTTGTCGTGCCTGTGTTCCCCTTTCCTCCCAACACCCAGACTTCTTTGCTTATGTGCTCATTAATTCTGTGTCTGCATATTACAGAAGTAGGAAATATGTAGAGTACACTGTAATTCTGAGCTGGGGACCTGACATTCTCTGCTCTTGATTTAATTAGGGGGACAGAAAGAAGAAATTAATTAATTGTTTCCCTCCCACTTCCTCTATCCTCCAGGCCCCATAAGGCACTCTGAATGCAATGCTTTGATCTTGAAAGAGATGGAAGTGTCTGAAGGACTTAATCTGAGTGAGGGCTCACTAGTGGTCAGCCCCAGAAGTTGTTTTAGAGGCCATGATGCAATCCCAGAGAATGTGAAGTGCTAATTAAAAAGGGGCATCTGAGCATGCATCGAGTCTCTTCTTCACAACGGATGGAACTGTGCCCATCCAAATATATATTCAAGATTATGTGGGTAGGGTTAAAAACATAAAACCATTAGAAGAAGAGGCTTGCTGGATCAAACCAAAGGCCTAGCTAGTCCAAGTTTCTGTTCCCACAGTGGCCATACACATGCCGATGGGAAACCCACGAGCAGGACATGAGTGTAACAGCACAGCACCTTCCCATTTGTGTTCCCCAGAGTGCAGAATTGCACCTCAAAATTCTGAGAAAATTTAGGAATGTGCCAAAACAGGGAAATCTAGCTCGTTTGAGCTTGGTGGAGTTCCTGCCCACTTCAGTCCAATGATCAGAAGCTGGCCAAGTCATTTGGGGGTGGGTGGTCATGGACCTCTGTCTGTAGGATGGGCCATGATTTGTGCATTTTTTTTTTGAAAAACTGCTAAGGAAATTTGCGCAAAATTGGGTGATTTGTGCAAATCGGAAGCTGAAAACCGTTTCTAGAGCAATTTGCATAAACGTTGACAAGCTCAAGTTTCACGACATCCCTATAACCCCCCCCACCCATTCTAAAACATTGAAATACCTCTCCTAAGGCTTAATTACTGGCAGTAAGGGTTGTAAGCTCAAATATGCTGGTATTTTGGGCGCACCACTCTTGCCTTTGGCTGCACCCATCACTGGAAGGTGGCCCTCACTCAGGAGCTTCTCTAAAACTGAATTTGGCCATCAGGCTGAAAGAGGTTCGGCACCCCTGCTTTAGGGGATATAGAATGAGCAGTAGGGCTAGCACTGCACCCTTAATATTAACTGAAATGCTTGGAGAACCTCCTTAAGGGTAAAAATCAGGTTTGGGACAAGCTCAAAGGGCACAATCCATGTTTAGGGTGAGCCCAAGACTTCTTTCCCATTCCTAGTAAAGGTGAAGACAACAAGGCAAGGTAATGCAAATGAGACGTGGCTGATACATTTGGCATCCCGCCTCCAAAAGACACAAGCTGATCAGGATGCAGTCATCAGTTGCAGTTTGAGGATTGCCAGGTTGTTTATCATGGCACCCGCAGCTCCAAAGTGCACTTCAGCTGTTTTACCAGCAGCTCTGGATTTATTCAGAGTGCTAACTTGCTGATGGATGGAGGGAGGAGAGCGGCTATGAGATGGCATGGAGAAAAGTATGGGGCTTCAGTCATGACAGATAATATTCCATTAGTTGCCTCTAATGGGAGCTGATGGAGTTTTTGGAGTAATCTGCCAATTAGAGCAGCTGCTGGTAAACTTTCAAGTACATTTTAGGAAGAGAGAGACAGCTATGACAGCTATGCATGTGAATGCATATTGTACAACCTAGCAAATAATTGCTCTTCTGAAGTTTAGAACATATTTATTTATTTATTTTGGTACTTAGGTGATATACTATTTGAGGGGTTTTATCCCCAGCTAAAGTTGGTGAGGATAAGTGATGAGGAGGACAAGAAGAACCACCCACATTTGCTCCAATATTAATCCTGAGTAGATCTATAAAACTGATCCGGACCCCAGATAGGGGCCAGGCAATATTAAAACTGTCACATGGTAATGGCATCATCATTGTGTGCTGGACCTAGGGGTCTTCCCATAGGGAATTCTTCCCCTCTGCTTGAGGCAGCATCTGGTGATACTTTGAACCATCACAAATGTAGTACGTATTTTCCACAGCAGCCTTGGAGACTTCAGAAAGCAGGCTTAGGAGCATCCAGGGCCTTATTCCTGGTCGTGAAGTACCTTCGAAGAACAGAATTCTCCCTGATGACTTCCCCAGTATGTAAGGGGTGACCTGGCCCCTAATTGTCTTAATGCTTCAGCAGAGCTGGATGTCTCCATACCCGGACTCACATCCATTTTGGTTTGGACAGAGTCCTGGACAACACAAGGTACAATCTGGTATGAAATTAATTCCAGAGAGCTGATATCCAAAATCATATGCCCCATGCCCATCCACATTCATACACCTTATGTGTGAACTCTCACTTATGTGAGAGCCAGTGTGGCGTAGTGGTGAGAGTGTTGGACTGGGACTCAGGAGATCTGGTTTCTGGTCCCCACTCAGCCATGAAACTCACTGGATGACTTTGGGCCAGTCACTGACTCTCAGCCTAACCTACCTCACAGGGTTGTTGTGAGGATAAAATGGAAAGCAGGAGGAGTAGGATTATGTAAGCTGCCTTGGGTTCCTTGCAGGAAAAAAGGCGGGGTATAAGTATAATAAATAAATAAATAAATAAACTCCAGTGAAGGAGCACAACATGTATAGTTAGTATCAGTGACCTTTTTGGAGTAACTGCATAAGACTAGGGAAACCTTTCAATGTCAGTTTCTCTCAGTTTCTTTTGTTTTTCCTCCCAATCTTAGATTTGGTTCTTCTCAAACTTTGAGAGTTTCTCCAAACTTATGTTTGGTTGTCCCCAAACTTCAAGATATATATATTTTTAAGTTTGCATGGAAATTCATATGCATTTTTGTGCACATTTCTAATACAGAGAGAGAACGCATCTCAAGTTGCTTGAAAATATAACTCTATTTTATGGGCTTTATTGAAAATAAAATTATATTTTTCAGCATCTTGAGATGCATTCATTCTTTCTCTATAGATCTGTGGTGGATGCTTCCCAGTTTGTCTACACTAACATGTCGCATAATGCATGCATTTGGCCTAATATACACATTTTCCTGATCTAATGCATCTTTGAACAACATTTCCCCAAATCTATGTGAATACTTTTATTGGGGAACTGCAGTATGAAATATAATTGTGGATATAATTGGGTTTCAGTCACATTGTGGTTCAAAAGTGCAAAATGAGGGAAGTTTGCATTAAAATTAAAATGAAAACTGAATGAATTTCTCCCCCATCCCTAGCAATAGTAGCCATAGGTCTGGCAATGAATTTTGAGCCATTTCAGTCAGACACTTTGCTCAGAACCTAAAGCCACTGAAGGAAAACAGCTTGTGAGAAAATGTATGTGTGGGCCTCATTTTGAACCACTCTCCTTTTTATTTCATTTTTTACCCAAGAGACAGATGCTTTGCTGTGAACTTGGTGGTTTCAGCATGGTCCAAAGATAATTGTTTTGTCCCACATCCTATTTAAAACAATGCTGTCAGGTCGTGATTCGTGAAGCCATAAAACCTGGCCAGCCCTGTCAGTAGTTCTGCCTAGACACACTTGTCCAGTGAAGTCCTCATGATGAATGTGCTTCTTTCCAACCCTCCTTTCCTTCCCAGTAACTTCCATCTTTAAATTAACTGAAGTGACATGGAAGGCACTTGACTTGGTGAACTCGGCAACAAACAAATGAGAGGCCATCTACACTAATGCTGGCCTTTACATGGAAGGATGAAGTTAGGCACAACTGTGGGGGGGGATCCTTGAATTCTGGAAGGTAAGATTTTCCAGATGAGTGACTGCTGTCAGGGTATGTTAATTTTGCTGACAAAATACCTTGACAGCAACCTCTCTTGTGAGATGATGAAAACTGAAGTCGACACAATAAATGTTCTTCTGATGGAGTGAGATTAGTATCTTATCATACATGCACTTCGTGGCCCATGCTGGAGTGACATGCTGTTGATCTTTGTCTATGAAATCTTTGTCCAGGCAATGCTGGATCTTAGTGGCAAAGGATTAATGGAGCTTCCATTTCTTTCTTCTTTTAAATGCAATTCCATTTTGCCTCAGTGAAGTGGCAAAACTGAGCCTGGGACGAAGAACATGAGAAGAGCACTGTTGGATCAGACAAACGGCCTCTCCAATACAGTATCCTGTTTTCCAAGTGGTCCAGCAGATGGTTCCGAGAAGCCCACAAGCAAAATATTAGGGCAGTAGCACCTCCCCCTCATGCTCCCCAGCAACTAGTATTAAGAGGCATATTGTCTCTGATACTGTGGGTAATATAGTAGTAGGCGATCACTCATGACCAAGTAAGATTGTCTTCCAGGATAAAATTACAAAAAGAAAATTATAAAAGGAGGAAATTCTAAAAAATTGTGTAGACTCTAGTGATGGGTCCGTAAGTGACTGTGGAGGCCAATTCTAGATCCACACAGCTTCCCACAGTGAGGACACAGGTTGCCAGATGGAAGATGGTCCTGTAAAGGATTCGTTTGACATGCTTTTCGCTTAGCACGTTTCTCCCTTTCACCTTGCACTCGGGCTTCTTCAAATTCCATGGAACCTTTGTGAAAGGCCAGCCTCCAGTTAGATCGTTCATGGGCCAGAGCTTCCCAGTTTTTGATGTTTATATTGCATTTTTTAAAGATTAGTCTTAAGAACATCTTTAAACCTCTTATACTGACCACCGATATTACGCTTTCCATCCTTGAGTTGGGAATAATAATATATAGTAATATATAGTCATCATGACCAGTAGCCATTGATAGTCTTATCAGCCATGAATTTGTCAAATCACCTTTTAAAGCCATCCAAGTCGGTGGTCATCACTACATCTTGTGTTTGTAAATTCCATAATTTAACTATGTGTTGTGTGAAAGCATATTGTTTCAAACCTCAGCTGGGGACTCAAATGGTTGAATGTTCCTTTTCCTTCAGGGTACGGTAGTTTTTTTAAAAAAGTTCTAAACATAGAAAACTAGCTTTTGAAGGAGAAAGCTAAGTTAGAACACTTGTCCCTGGCATGCATATAGCTTTATATGTACATGGAATGATTTGTGTGGTGGAAATTTGTCTGGGCAGTTTTCACATTACTCTAAGGGTATTCCCCAAGGCTATTCCTATTAATCCTTAAGGCTATTTCTAAGACATTTTGGTACAAGATATTTCTGTTCCTCAGGTTTGGAACCTCCTCTTGCTATAATCAACAATATTTGTCTCTCTCTCCCTGTACTAAAAAATCAAAATCAAAATCAAACTGCAGTGTTCAGAGAGCCCATAAGAAATAGATTCATATGTGCAATCCTTCTAACAATTCAACAAGTACTGCTTTTGCATTTGCCTCCTTTTAGTTGTTTTTGCCCCTTCCAATGGACTTTTGTTACCAGCCTAAATATATTTTGTGTGTTCCACTAGGCAAGGCATTAAAGTCATTGTAAGTCTGCTGGTGTAATTGCCTTTGTTGCTCAAATGATGGCTTGCTTGCAGGAAGATCAGGAAGCTGTAATGCTCTCTGTTCCTTATCTGCATCAAAAGGAGTGTGACTTTGCTGCTTCTGCACTTGAGATGGCAGCTGAACCAGGTTCCTGAAACTCAAGGGGCAATGATAGCCTCAGTGAACTCCTCCATCGCAGTCCTCCTTCTGCCTGCATGCTACTTTGTCATTTATTTTTATTCTGCCTTCTAGAAAAATGCAAACACCTACGGTATATGCTGGCACACATGCACCCAGAGTTCTCTTTCAGACAGCAGCCCCTTGCTGAAGAAAGGGTCTATTTCAGTTGAAGCCCTACTAGGGGATTGGCTGAGGGGAAGTTCCAGAAGTGCGATCAGACAAGTTCAAGGTCAGGACTTGGATAGGAAGAACAAGAGAAAACAACACCATAGAAAGTGCCAAAGAGAAGTTCCAGAAGGGCCATCAGAGAGGTCCTACATCAGGTTTAGGATAAGTAGAACAACAAATTGGATAGCACCATGGAGAGCTTCAAGTGGGGCTGGAAGCCAGGCAAGCTGAACTTGTATGTTGCTCCAAGCACTAGCAGACTCTGAAAAAGCCTAAAGTAGGGTTTGGGCTTCCTTTAGGTTGTTATCTCTGCTCCCCAAACGGAATAAGGCTGTCTCCCTTAAAGGGACCTTCTCTGCTCTAAAAACCATTGACTGCAATGATACAGAGGTGACTGCGATGTCGTGGTGGCTTCAGAACTGAAGTCCCATGGGGGAAAGGGGTTAAGGAGGTAGGGACCTCAAAATGTGCATAGGGAGCCCAATCCTCTTCCTGGTTTGAGAGGTTGTCTATATCAGAGGTGTCTTCCCCTGAGGTGGGATGATTGGAGACCTGGATCCTGACACCCAGCTTACCTTAGAACAGATGATGCTAGGTGCCTGGCCTAGGACAGACCATTGTAGGGGGCAGTACTCCTGCTGTAACAAGATGGATTTACCTTCTCTAGTGCCATAGGAAGTTATTGGCTTTCTACCAAGTCATACCATCGGTCCATCCAGTTCAGTATTGTTGACACAGACTGGCAGCTCTCCAGGGTTTCAAACAGGTTTCTTTCCCTGCCCTGCCTGGGGATGCTGGCCAGTGGGCTTGGAAATTCCTGCACACAAAGCATGCACTCTACCACTAACCTATGGCCCTTCCCCCAATGGAAGGGATGCTGCTTTCCACAAATGCCTCACTGTCACTGTCCGTGGGTACCACAATTGTCTCTGCTGAAAGGAATAATGCAGACATGCAAGCCAGCCCAAACATCCGAGAATGAGGGCCAGATTTACTATGAAAAAGATGGTTTCAGAATGCAATCCAGAGTGGATTCCATTTCCATGTATCTAGGCTTCATCTCTTTGTATCATGCGTGTACAGATGTACACGCACGCACGCCAGGAAACATGGTATTAAACGATCTAAGACAGATTTACCCAACCTGGCATTTTCCAGGTGTGTTGGACTACAACTCCCATCACCCCCATGTTGGCTTGGTATGATGGGGGCTGTAATCCAACAGATCTGGAGAATGCCAGGTTGGCGAAGGTTGATCTATGATCTTGGCAAGTGCTCCTGGATCCTATGCTGTCCTTGGATCTTCAGGTGGCAGCCCTGGTGAGAAGTGCTGCATTTTGGACAATTGTGTTCAGGGCACCGGCTGTGACCATTCCTGAGTCAGTCCAATCTGGCAACAGTTATCCATGCCTTGGTTACATCACAGTTAGACTTTTACAGTGTGCTCCATGTGGAGCTACCTTTGACGAGCATCTGAAAGCTTCAGTTTGTGTAAAATGTACCACATGGGCTGTTAACAACTGCACAGTATTGGGACCCCTTTACGCCTGTCTTGAAAGATCTGCACTGGTTGCCAGTTGTTTTCTGAGCTCAATTCAAGGTGCTGTTTTTTGTTTTTTTTAACCTTTAAAGTTCTAAATGGCTTAGTGCCTGCCTATCTGAGAGACTGCCTATTTCGGTATGAACCTGATTGGCAGTCCTGTCGAAGCCCTGGTTATTCTGTGGAATACAGAGATGACTAGGGCAGTTGACACGATAACTCCCAAGCACCCTCTCCCTCTGAACAGAGCCCAGGAAGCTCCTTGGGCTGAGCTGAAGGCAATGAAGCAAGAGGGAAGGTGGTTAGAATACAGGTGGAGGAAGGCTCGTGCCAAGCCCAACTGAACACAGGTTAGAGCTCATTATCAAGCCAACTCTGTGGCGGTGAGGCTGGCAAAGGAGGAGTTCTTTTCCACCACCATTACATCTTCCCAGTATCATCCAGTGGAGCTTTTCTAAGTAGTTCATGGCCTTTTACATTCTGGACCAGGGAGAGAGATGGTGGAAACCTTGGTAGCATGCTGTGATGTGTTTTAAACTTGTAAATGTTTATACTGTATTTTATTGTCTTGTATTTTATGGTTGTAATTGTTGTGAACTTCTCAGAGAGCTTCAGCTATGTAATGTAATGCATTACATTACAAAAATGTAACGAACGAACGAATGAATGAATGAAAACTGCTCAGTTATTAAAGTCAGCAGGACAGTCTCTTCTGAAGACACCATCACTTTTGAAATCCGTTTGTCAAGCATGTATGACAGAACTTTCTCCTGTGTTGCTCCCAAACTGTGGAATGCACTCATTTTGGAGTTGCAACTGGTCCCCACTCTTTCTGCATTCAGAAAGGGGGTTAAGGCACAACCTTTTAAAAGGTTGTTTTCATGTTTTACAATGATTTTTAAAATTTGATTATATGTGTGTATATGCTTTCCTGAACGTTTTGTAAATTGCCTTGGTTGGCTCCAGAAAGCTGGTATAGAAATACAACCAATCAGTTAATAAATAATACGGAATACAATTCATCAGGATTCTTTTTCCTCCACAAAGGCCCAATGAAATCAGGGGGAGCACAGGAATGCTCTTGTGCACCTCCTCCAGTATCTTCTTCTCCAGTGTACTTGTCCAGTATCAGAAGCCGTATGCCTGTGTACACCAGTTGCTGGGGAACATGGATGGGAGGGTTCTGTTGCACTCATGTCCTGCTTGTGGGTTTCCCATGGGTAGCTGGTTGGCCACTGTGGGAACAGAATGCTGGACTAGATGGACACTTAGTCTGATCCAGCATGGATCTTCTTTTGTTCTTATCTTCTGTGACCCAAGATTGAGAGTCCCCTTGCCGATTTTTCCCATATGGAAGTTCAGTTTTAAGGGTTGATGAGTGGTGCTCAATTTTTATTAAGAGATTATTGTTATTGTTACTGTTTTCCCACCAGGTTCCTCTGTTCAAACTGTGCTTGTTTCAGACAAAATGCCATTACCTGCTGACTGCCTAAGTACACAATATAAAGATACATACAATTCACTAGGAATTCATCCTGTGATTAGCACATGTAGAGGCACTTGCTTGGCGCTTAAACAGTCTATCAGATTCTCTATAAACATAACTCCATAGTCATCCCCCCAAAGGTTATCCCTGACATTACATCAGGCCAAGCAAGACATTTGGGGCATGTTCGATCAGATGATTAATAGATACATGCGCCTGCGTACGGCATGATTTATTGCAACATCTCAAGTGCCTCGGCTCAGAGTTGCTTATTGCCAATGCAAGGGTGCACAGCCATTTAAAAAAATGACACTCTTCTATACTTCCGGCTCGACTGCCATGAGCTACTAATAGGCAAGGATTCTGTGAAGTGAGAGTAGGGACCAATGAGGCAGTGGCTTTATTTAGACCACTATTTTGATTTGTTTTTTTTAATGCTGGAAGTAAGCATTCAAGTCACACAGGGCTAGGGTTGTGCGTGGAGCTCGATAGGGGGGTGGAAGCACGGTGAACTCGCCGGGTTTGATACCCCCCCACACTGAGCTCCGCTCGACTTACCTTTCCCTGGCTCAGCACGCGTCATCATGAACTGAGCAGGGAAAAGGAACTTCCGTTTTCCGATGCTATGTTTTTAACATTAAAAACAGCATAAAATACATTAGAACAACCACAATTTGCATAGTTTGCATACACCACAAAAATCGTGGTTGTTCTAACATATTTTATGCTTTTTCAACGTAAAAAACAAAGCGCCAGTTATGCCAATCACGGCCATTTTAATGTAGTTTATGCTGTTCTTTTAACGTAAAAAACATAGCACCGGGGACCTGGAAGTCCGGTGAGTGCCTACACAGGGCTCCTTTGCAGAATAATACCCTGTTCATGCCTTGTTCATGGACCCGTCCAATGGTAGGGGATGGAGAAATTTATCAGGGCCAGCCCTATTATCATGTAGGATGAGGCAGCTGTTTCAGGCAGTGGATCTCAAGGGGCAGGCAGTGAGGTCTTGGAGAACAGAGCTCTTGCAAGGCTGGAAAAGCCCTTGTCATCATTATGCTCAAGGTGGAACAGAGAACTTTGCTGAGCTCCTTGAGACTCACCAGTTCTTCCTTCTCTGAACATGTTTATGTGAATTGAGCTGCAATTGAGATGAATTTGGAAGAATGGGTATATGCTTGATTAAAAACCAATTTGTGTAAGGAAGTCATACTAGGTTTGATGAAACTACATTCGATGGCTCACACTTTCTGTCATTTCAGCATAGTGTTGGGGGGACATTGGTGGCGGTGTGGGTGGGTGGGTTGCAGGAACCCTGCAGAGAGATATGTGCTGTAATGCTGACTTGCTCTCTTTTACTGAAATGGTTTAAATGTCATTTTTAGATAGAGGGAATTAAAAGCAGGGAGTTAAGAGTTGCCTGTTAAGAGAAATCTGACAGAAAAGCTTAACTCTTGGGGAAAACCTAGGCTGAGGTTTGTTTTAAAAGTAACTGTAATAAAGATAACATATCCCTGAGGAAAGGGATAAAATTGGATTATATTCCAGAGTGTCTGCTGCATCTGACTGGCACACAATAGGAATTCTCCAATCATCTGTGTGTGATGCACACTTTTTTTGTATGACACTCACCAAACAACAATTATATACATTGACTGTAGTTGGTGCCAGGCGAGTAGTTATGTGAAATCCACAAATATAATCCTCTTAGTCAACCTAATCAGGCATTAAGGCTGTTGTGTTTGTGTTTAGAATAAAGCCCATTTGATTGATTGTTTTCCTGAGTTGGAGTAGAGTGTTTTTTAAAAGAATATTTTGGATTTCTCTGCTGAAATAAAGCCTTTTGCTGGCATGTTATTTGAACTCATTGCCTAATTATAAGCTCCATTGGTTCACACGCTCTCAGACACCCATGTCCCAAGCTTTGTCAGCAGCCTTGCTGGGACAAATCCTTGGGAGTGTCATAGACAGGTATCTGGGTTTTACCTCCTCTTGCTTTACTGTTTCACACATCTCTGATATTGGGATTGATCTGGTGTGTTAAATCATTTTCTTCTTCTTGCATATTCTCCCTCCCCGCCTCTCACTCTCTTCTCAAATGTTGACCTTTCATTTCATGGGGGTTGATCTCTTGTCAGCAAGAGGCTGACTCTTATTAATGCTAATGGGAGCTAGCATGTAAATTCAATTAGCACTAATGAGAGTTGCTCCTATAAACTTTCCATGGATCAGTGGGGTTCTTAGGGCAGGCTCCAACATAGTATTACCTATTCTCTTCTTCTTCTTCTTCTTCTTCTTCTTCTTCTTCTTCTTCTTCTTCTTCTTCTTCTTCTTCTTCTTCTTCTTCTTCCCCTCCTCCTCCTCCTCCTCCAAAAAATATCCTTGGAGTGTCTAAGTATCTACGCTGGAATGTGAATCCATGGTTCTAAATGCATTGAACTCTGGCAAATTTGTATTTACCAGTTAAGAACTGTGGGCAGATGGAGCTACAAATCTGAATTAGAGAAGTATGGAAAGCTCCCTTGAGAAATTCACTAGTCAGTGGCCTAGTTCTCTTTGATGCAGCTGTGTGACTGGGCTGAATTGATCAGCGCAGCTTCCTTGCCAATGCCTATTTCTACTGGGAATTGACAGATTCCAGTGGATTGTCCTGCAGTTTTGCTGCACTGCTCTGTCCCATTAGAAACACAGTTTTCAACAGGGATGGACAAATCTGTCAGTCTTGGTTTCTCTCAGTTTTCCATCCTTAATGGAAAACTCAATTTTCCATTATTAAGTCAAGTTGATCTTGAACGTTGAGATATATTTTTTAAGTTCTCTTAAAACTTCATGAACATTTTTGTGTGCATTTCTCAGAATGTGTTTTTTGCCTAATAGACACTTTTTTTATGGCAAGCAATTCTCCTAATATACAGTAATACCTTGGATTGCAAGTAACCTGGTTTGAGAGCGTTTTGCAAGACAAGCAAATTTTTAAATATTTATTTAATTTTTTTTTACTTGATATACAAGTGACGTCTTGCAATACAAGTACTGTAGTATGGCTTAAATTAAAAATCTCTGTACAAATTTTTTTGGGGGGATTTTGTTTTGATATAAGAGTGTTTTGGATTACAAGCATGTTTCCGGAACGAATTATGCTCTCAATCCAAGGCATGACTGTAATGCATTTTAACATTATTTTGCTGAATATACACATTTTGGTATGCATTTTTTTAATATATTTTTTTTGAGAACTCAGAATTCAGAAATGTGAGTTATGAAAAATATCTGAATTTTGGTTTGCATAGTGGTTCAAAAATGTAAAATGAGAAACTGGGTAACCACATAAAAATGTGGAATAAATGAATCCCCCCCCCCCATTCCTAGCTTTCAATCACAAATGTTTGTAACCCTACCACAGGTCAATGGTATCAAAAGCCACTGAACAATCAAGCAAGAGCAACAAGGTGCAGCCACCTAAAAGCCCTCTCTCAAGGGCCTGCTAAAGTGGCTAAACACCCTTCCGGAGTTAATGGGGCAGAGAGAAAGGTTTCTCTCAAAGATGTCAAAACCCAGGCAGGTTCAAAGGTGGGGAGGTGCACACCCTTCAGATGTTAATGAGACAGAAAGAAAGGCTTCATGTAAAGACTTCAAAACCCAGGCAGGTTCAAAGGGGAGAAGGAAAGGTTACCTTCAGGTAACCTGGTCCCAAGCTTTTTAGGGTTTGATAGATCTTAACCCACACTTTGAATTATGCTCAGAAATGGACCAGTAACCAGTAAAGCTGTTGTAAGCATGTGTCACATGCTCCCTATGGGTGTGTTCACATGACACGGGAACAGTGGGGGAGCAGAGGTCCCCCGTGGTTCCTGTGTCATGCGAACGCTGACCGGGGGTGCCCCCGCAGGATGGCCGCGTGCGGGACGCATGCAAAGTGACCATGGATGGTAGAGGGGTAAGCCCCTACCACGGGTGGCCACTCTGCCATGAAAACAGCAGGCAGCTGTCCCACGGGGGCTGCACAGAGGTGGCAGCCCAGAGCGGCCGGTGCTGCGGCCGCTCCAGCCTGTAGGGGCAAACGGCCCCCCTGGGGCTGGGCATCCCAAGCCCCTGCCCCCTAGCACCGGGAGGCCCACACTGCGGTGCAGGGACTACCGGCTCCACCGGGGTCCGCCCACGCATATGGGGCGCAGGTCGTCTGCAGCGCCCCGCCGGACCCCGCAGGCAGCCCCGTGGTGCCTCCCCCACTCACCGCCTGGGTCGTACGAACCGGCCCTATAACTGGCTCTACTCAACAGCTTGTCTTCAGCAGTATGAACCATCTGAACTTTATGAACACTCTTCAGAGAGGTATCTCCCCATAGCGCATGCTACAGTAGTTCAAATTACTATTATTCAAGCTTAGTTCAAACATTTTTTTTCATGTGGAAAGAAAAAAAATCACAAAGCTCGCAAGCTGGTACAGACTTTAGTCAAAACGAGCTTCGAGATGTAAGTCGGAGAACTTCAGCAAGCTTGAGTTTTGCTGATTCACACATCCCTAGAAACAAGTGGTGGTTGGGGGATTAGGGTGGGGCCAAGGAAAATGGGTGTGGCCATCTGGAGAACCCCGGAGGGGCATCTTGGGACCCAAGTGGACCAGATTTTTTTTTTAAGTGTCTGGCTCTCATGAGGTGTGCTTGAAAAGTGATGGTACCCCCACCCTGATATGTCCTACTGTGCCCTTCCACAGCTAGGCCAAGATTAATGAAGTGTGTTCAATTTTCCATGCTGGGGCAATTCCTAACCATTTAAAATAGAGAGTCCTGTGGATTGAAACAAAAAACAGAATACTTACCTTCAGTTAGAAGTCCAAGAGGGAACATTTTTTGTATTAGTTATCAGAATGCAATTCAACATTCATAGCCCATCCTCTCTTGCTGTTTCTTGCTGTTCTTTATCTTAGTGAAAGAAACCAAAACAATGCATCTTTCCTTTCAATACTATCTTTTGTAACTGACATATCTCAAAACACTTTACGTACAAAGATAATGGCACAGAATTATTCCACTGGGATGGAATAACAGAGGGTGGGGGAGAGAATGACTTGCATTTATTTTCGCTTGAATGGGGGGAAAAGTTGGGTGGCTCCAAATAATGGGGCACCAGTCATGGTGTCACATTCAGAAACAGAGGAAGCTGCCCTATATTGAGCCAGGCCATTGGTCCATCTAGCTCAGTGTTGTCTACAATAATCGTAGGTCCTAGGGTATGGTCTGAAAGCACATGAGGCAGCCACCATGCTGAAACTAAGCAGGTCTGGGTCTGGTCAGTTGCTGGAGGAGAGACCACCTGGGGATTGCATGTAGCCACCTTGAGTTCCATGTGATGAATAAATAATTTTAAAAATGGCATCCACTAACCTGGGTCTCAGGGAGTGCTGCATCTGCTTCCCAGTGTCCCCTGGCTCTGGGAGGTATAGATCCACATTTGAGGAGGAATCGTCCTGGGCCAGGGTAGAGAGCCAGGCACGACACCGGCTGGCACCACCCTCATAATATCTGATTGGCTATCTACAGCCATTCCAATCAAAATGTCCTAATCACCTATTTGGGGAGGAAACTGACTGTCACCATAGAGCCTCTCCCTCTGATGTACATTAATTTCACTTGATAATAATATCAGAAATATATTTAGAATCAGCAAGTCAACCTTTGGTCTCAATGTTATTTAGATCAGCAAGTAAACCAGGGATTTTCAACAGATTTTCAAGTGGCCAAATCTGGTCCACTTGGGTCCCAAGATGCCCCTCCGGGGGTTCTCCAGATGGCCACACCCATTTTCCTTGGCCCCACCCTAATCCCCCAACCACCACTTGTTTCTAGGGATGTGTGAATCAGCAAAACTCAAGCTTGCTGAAGTTCTCCGACTTACATCTCGAAGCTCGTTTTGACTAAAGTCTGTACCAGCTTGTGAGCTTTGTGATTTTTTTCCTTTCCACATGAAAATCCATCCGTATTTCCATGCACATTTTCCCCAAATGTACACATCAATTGTGCACATTTTAAAAAATGTACACATTCTTCTCTCCAGGACCGGTGCAAGGCAGTTTGGTGCCCTAGGCAAGATCAGATATTTAGCGCCCCCCTTCCCACTTGAGAGTGCTGTATTTTTCCCCCAAGACGTTTCTGGTGCCCCCTTTAGCCCTGCGCCCTAGGCAGCTGCCTAGTTGGCCTAATGGTAGCACCGGCCCTGCTTCTCTCATGATTGAAGTGTATTTGTGCACATTTTAAAAATGTACTCATTTTGAAATGCACACATGCTGCCGAACACCATTTTTTCATTTGTGTGTTGTTGTTGTTGTTGTTTGGTTCATGAATCGCTTGCCAGCTCAGAAATTTACAGACTTTGACTGCAGATTGTGTCTGAGTCTCTGTTTAGTCTGGAAGGTGCAAACTGGGTAACATCCTGATTTTTTTTTAAAAAAAATGAACTGAAACTAATTTCTACTACATCCATAATTGTTTGGTCATTTCCCAGCTTTTCCATATGACTCCCTGTGATGTTGTGTTATTTGGGGGTAAATTTAAAGTGTATATATGGTATGATAATATGTTCTGGTGCTGAGTATATGATTAGAAGTATGCATTCGTGCGGCATCTATGTGCGTTAGGTATGTGAGAAATGATGGGCAGGAAGAAGGGTCTATTTGCATATGTGACATGATTGGCTGAGAGAATGAGAAGGGGAAGGTAAAGTCTTTGTTATATAAATTGTGGGCAGTGCTGTTTAGAGAGGAGTGCGTGGAGAAGAGAGAGGAGTGTGTGAGAAGTCTGTAGAGCTGGCTGGAGAGAGTCGAGAGATTATATTAGGATTGTTAGGAGATTAGCTAGTGAGTGCTGTTTTATACAAACAAAACAGAGGGAGGTGTATCAGCTGACTCTGCAGTGGCCTATTAGTGTGAGAAGGCTTCCTTGGGTTGTGTGACTGGCTTCTCTACAATTGCTGCAATCTGCACTCAACATCCCCCAGGTCACTAGCTTGAGGCTGGCTGTCGTTCAAGTCCTGACATGGGGGCGGGGAGCGGGAAGACACATAAAAAGCAAAAGAAGCCATGTTGGTCCAGAAGAAAACACAGTCCAAGAGTTGGCCAGTGCCTTGACTGGGACCAACCAAAATGCCACCAAATAGTGAAGAAGCTTTCAAGTTTTCCAGAATTCTTCATTAGGGTGGATGTTAGGGAAACAGGAGGTAGGGTGAAGAGCGGGGGGGGGGGGGGGTTAGAACCCAGAAACAAACAAAAGAACAAAAATGGCTCGATATTGTCAGTGCCAGCTCAGGGAGCCGTGGGAAAGACCAGGCCTGGTATCAGCAGGGCCGTATGGATTTTGTTAAATGCATTCTGTCTGTATTTTGCAGATTGTCAGGGATATTCCATTCTTCCGTTCATTCATTGACGGAATCAGAGTTTTTGTGCCAGAATGTTGTTTGTGTGAAAATGCACCCTTGTATGTGCATCGGCACAAATGTGCACTTGTGCAAGTGCTCATTAGTGCAAATCCCAAAAAGGTAATAATAATAATAATAAAAAAAGAAAAGGTTCACAAATCCACAGAATCTGCAGGACTTGGAAAAAGTCAGTCTGCAGCAGAATCCGTGGGTCAGATTCACCAAATCTGATCCCATTTGAATCCATTGCAGGTTTCTCTTCATCCCAATCACCAGTGGAATATATTGTGATATGACTTCACAAATCCGCTGACAGCACACACATACACACACACACACACACACACACACACACACACACGTATTCTGTACATGCTGATGATGACCAACAATAATGCCCTGAGGATTTTCTAAACAATGAGGGAAACAACAACAAAGAGATGTTTCTTTCTAAACATTTGTTAAGCACATTTGCGTCTTCCTGCGTGTCTTCCCCACATGCAGCTCGCCGCAAGGAGACCCTCGGAGTGGTAACAATAACAAGGTGACACAAGGGATGACATTTTGCCAAGAACGCTCCTTGCACAATAAAAGAACTTAGAGGCAGAGTTCCAAGAGCCGTCAGTCTCGGGACACCTCCACGGTGGATCCTTGAAATTAAAATGGTCCATTATAGCTTCTATTCTGTACTTGAGATGAAATTGTGGCATTTACTTAATGTACAGTTAGAATGGCACTCTGTCTTGGAGAAAAGAGCCACCTTGTTTTCAAGGTAATATTATCTGATTCCATTATATGGTAGAGACAGCTCCTTGTTGTTTCATTCTTTTTCTTATAGAGATATTTATCAGCAGCTCCTCTCTTTCTTTCTCCATTTTTTTTAAAAAATATATCTTTCTGCAATGAATTTCTGCACACAATTTAATTTGTCTTCAACACTGGAGAGCCAGATGACCTCTTGGAAGCTCACAAATGGGGCCTGATGGTGATAGCTCCCCACCAGTTATTTGCCCCCAGAATAAGGAATATATGACAGGTATATATAAAGTATGGATTCACAAATTTCCCTCTTTTATTGCAGAGGTGGACAGACTTTAGGCTATAGATATAGATATAACTTGAACCCCAAGATCCACCAACTGGAGCAAAGAATCCAGACTCAGTCCTGCTTAGAGTAGATCCACTGACATCAGTGGGAGTCATGACTAAACTAAATGTTATTTATTCCAGTGGGTCTACTTTAAGCAGGAATATGTCTGGATCCAAACTATACAGTTAGGATTGAGGAGGAGGAGGAGGAGGAGAAGGAGAAGAAGAAGAAGAAGAAGAAGAAGAAGAAGAAGAAGAAGAAGAAGAAGAAGAAGAAGAAGAGAGGTTGCAAACCTAATTAAAGACCAATATGATTTGAATACACACAGGGATTCAAAGCCAGTCACGTAAGAGCAAAGCACTCAAAGCCCTGGGCCTGGCTGGACCAATCTGTCAGTTTTGGTTTCTTTCACATTCATTTTTTCTTTTAAAAAAATCTCAAATCCTTTTCGTATTGAATATGGAGAACTTTGCGAATGTTGGCAAATTCTTATCAAAACTGAACTGAAACAAAGTTCTCACCCATCCCTAGCAGTGGTACAGTCCAGACTCAAGTTTACCACCTCAGGGAGTACTACCACTGTGACTGCAAATGAATATATGACATATTTTGCCAAATTCCTGGCTTATCTTGGGCCTTTAGTGACAAGGTTAATGAACTGTCCCAGTGTTTCATCAAATTTTGAGTAATACATATTTTTTTTAGTAACCTACTACCTGAATGGACATGCTTCCCAGTATTTCTCATCAGTGAGAGTAGCCATGGCAACCTCTGCAATTATTTTTCCCCTTCAGGGGATGCATTTAGGTACCCTTGAAATCTAGAATCAAAGAACCAAGATGCCCACTGCAAATTGTCAGAGAGAGGGAGTTAAGAGTGTACTGGGGGTGGAAAGACCACCCTCTCCCTTCTTTGCAATAGGGGGCATTTCAGTGTGTGTGTGTGTGTGTGTGTGTGTGTGATTTGAATGAATTGACTCGATGGTTCTCTATTCCTCAAACAAAAACAGTGAGCAACCTTCATTCATTTCCTCTCCAGGGATCTAGTGAAGAGCTGTAATCTTAAAGCTCCTTTTTTACTCTTCTGAATGTCGACCCAGGAGAAAAGAACACTTGATCATTGTCCTGTGATATAAGCTGTCCTATGTCCTAACACTCTCAAAAGCTCTTCCGTTATCAAATCTGTGTCCCACAGGAGAGGGTTATAAACACAAGTGTCAAGATATTTATTTATTTATTTATTTATTTATTTATTTTTAAAGACGTATATAAGAGAGTGGGCCCCTGTGTCTCTGTGTGCTTCTTTTCAAAAAGTAAAATGGCAATTAATGATGCTTGCAAAATGAGGGCAAAAATGCACAAAGACAGCAGTGTGTTACCAAGAATAACAATATAGATGATGATGATGATGATGATGATGATGATGATGATGATGATGATCATCATCATCATCATCATCATCATCATCATTATTCAAGGTCACTTTTATAGTTCAAAGAGTGTTGAGAGAGAGAGAGAGAGACAGAGAGACAGAGAGAGAGAGAGACTGTACATTGAATCTAGGGATGGTTCCCAAATTTCTTCTTCTTGTTGTCCCTCTGCTACTAGGGGTAGGACATCATCACATGCCTAAACAATCTTTAGATATGGCCACTCTAAACAATGATATTGTACTGCACCCAAACAGGGGAGGCTGGTGACTCCTATTTTGGTGGGGCTCCCAATCCATTTTTTGATCGGGTAACCTCCCTTGTGGACTGTGGGAATGCTGTGGACATCATATATCTGGACTTCAGCAAAGCTTTCGACAAAGTGCCTCATGATATCCTGATTAGCAAGCTAGCTAAAAGTGGGCTAGATGGAACAACTATCAGGTGGATCCACAATTGGCTACAGAATCGGACTCAAAGAGTGCTTATCAATGGTTCCTTCTCAAACTGGGGAGAGGTAACATCGACAGTGAAATCCAGCATAATTTGAGCTCCGCAAGTGCCGCGTTTTCTCGAATGAAACATAGAGTGTTCAAGGATCGGGATATTTGTAAGAAGACCAAAACACTGGTTTATGAAGCCATTGTATTGCCAACTTTATTGTATGCCTGTGAAACATGGACTATCTATAAACGTCACCTCCAACTCCTTGAAAGATTTTATCAACGTTGCCTCCAGAAAATCCTGCGAATTACTTGGGAAGATAGGCGAACAAATGTCAGTGTACTGGAAGAAGCAAAGACTACTAGCATTGAAAAAATGATCCTTCAATGCCAACTTCAGTGGATCGGTCAGGTTGTTCGAATGTCTGACTGCCATCTCCCAAAGCAGTTACTTTATTCCCAACTCAAGGATGGAAAGCGGAATATCGGTGGTCAATATAAGAGGTTTAAAGATGTTCTTAAGGCTAATCTAAAAAAATGCAATATAAACATCGAAAACTGGGAAGCTCTGGCCCATGAACGATCTAACTGGAGGTAGGCCTTTCACAAAGGTTCTATGGACTTTGAAGAAGCCCGAGTGCAAGGTGAAAGGGAGAAACGTGCTAAGCGAAAAGCATGTCAAACGAATCCTTTACAGGACCATCTTCCATCTGGTAACCTGTGTCCTCACTGTGGGAAGCTGTGTGGATCTAGAATTGGCCTCCACATTCACTTACGGACCCATCGCTAGAGTCTACACAATTTTTATTTAGAATTTCCCCCTTTCAAAATTTCCTTTTTGTAAATTTTTATCCTGGAAGACAATCTTACTCGGTCACGAGTGATCGCCTGATGATGATGACAGGGCTCAGTCCTGGGCCCAGTGCTCTTCAACATTTTTGTTAATGACTTGGATGAGGAGGTACAGGGAATGCTTATCAAATTTGCAGATGACACAAAGTTGGGTGGAATACTCTGGAAGACAGAAACAAAATTCAAAGCTACCTCGATAGGCTGGAGCGCTGGGCCGAAAACAACAGAATGAAATTTAATAGGGATAAATGCCAAGTGCTGCACCTAGGGAAAGGAAACCAAATGCACAGTTACAGAATGGGGGACACTTGGCTCAAAAATACTACGAGTGAGAAGGATCTTGGAATTGTGGTGGATCACAAACTGAATATGAGCCAGCAATGCGATGTGGCTGCAAAGAAGGCAAATGCTATTTGGGGCTGCATTAATAGAAGTATAGCTTCCAAATTGTGTGAAGTGATAATTCCCCTTTACTCAGCACTGGTTAGGCCTCATCTTGAGTACTGCGTCCAGTTCTGGGCACCACACTTTAAGAAGGATGTAGACAAACTGGAGAGGGTTCAGAGGCGGGCAACAAGGATGATAAAGGGACTGGAAACAAGGCCCTATGAGGAGAGACTGAAAGAACTGGGCATGTTTAGCCTTCAGAAGAGGAGACAGAGGGGAGATATGATCGCACTCTTCCAGTACTTGAAGGGATGTCACACAGAGGAGGGCCAGGATCTCTTCTCGATCATCCCAGTTTGCAGGACACGGAATAATGGGCTCAAGTTACAGGAACCTAGATTCCACCTAAACATCAGGAAAAATTTCCTGACTGTCAGAGCAATAAGACAATGGAACCAACTACCTAGGGAGGTGGTGGGCTCTCCCACTCCAGAGGTATTCAAGGTGCAGCTGGACAGCCATCTGTCAGGGATGCTTTGACCTGGATTCCTGCATTGAGCAGGGGGTTGGACTCGATGGCCTTGTAGGCCCCTTCCAAATCTACTTTTCTATGATTCTCTGATTCTATTATTCATTGCAGCTTTTATTTGGAGCTTTATAGGAGCTATCCATAGTGCTGAACTCTATACCCAAAATAGGTTCACCACCATGGAGCACCAGGGATAGCACCTATAAAGCTCCAAATAAAAGTTGCAATGGGTTAGGAGCCCCACCAAAATAGGATCCACCCGCCTCCACTGCCCCAAACACATTCTTGAAGGTTTTGCAGCCAAGACCTTCTTCTTCTTACACTTCTTTCCCCATCTATTTTCCCTTCTATAATCAGCTACAACAGTCTATAGCTTTCATCTCTCATTATATGTCCAAAATAGTCTAGTTTTCTGCATTTTATGTGTTTTATACTTTCTTAATCTTTATACATTTTCTTTAATACTTCTTTGTTGGTCACCCTCTCGGTCCATGAAATTCATAACATCCTGTGCAGTTAAATCCACATTTCAAATGCTTCTATCCTTTTTTATGGTACTCTATGTTAAAGTCCCAAATTTTGGGATGTGGAAAGCAACAACACTCAAGCTCACGAAGGTTCTCCAAGTTCCTCCTTGGAGGTTGGAGCTTGGTCCTACTTCTGTCTGTATCAGATTGCAAGCTTTTTTAGTTATTTATTTTCTTTTCCCCCTCATGAAAATCACAATATAGCTGGGTACATACCTGGGTGCACATTCAAAAGTATGCAATCTGCTCCCATTGACTGAAGCATATTTCTGCACACTTTTTTTTTTTAAAGTATGCCTTTTTCATGTGTATTTTTCTAATGTCCACATTGTTAACACATTATTTTCCTGCTAACAGCATCACAAGCTCAGGAATGTACAAGCTTTGACTGAAGATTGTGCTCACATTATTATTATTATTATTATTATTATTATTATTATTATTATTTTATTTCTATACAGCCCAATAGCCAAAGCTCTCTGGGCAGTTTACAACAATGATAAAATACAGTAAAATACAATATAAAATACAAACAATAAAAACATCATAAAAATTCACTACTACACATTTAAAAACAATTTTGACGTGACTTAAATAGCTAAGAACAAGGTAATAAAAAGCTAGACTGGTCGAAAAGGTGACATAACCCTGCCCCCCATGTACTATTTGGAGCTGTTAAATGCCGCAGCATAGTTCACATTCAGGAGGTGTGAACTGGGTAAATTCCAGTCATAAATTAACTGAAATGAAGGTTTCATACTGTACATCTCTATCCAAATTCTTCTTAATTGAATTTCTCCCTGGATTCATGAGTTTCTGAATTACTTGTTTCTTGTTCCTGAAGTGGGACTGGTGCATAAAGAATCTGCCATTGTTGTAGTGCTATTCATAAGAACATCGGAAGATACCTTATACGGAGTCAGACCACTGGTCCATCTAGCCCAGTATTGTCAGCACTGACTGGCAGCAATGGCTCTCCAGGGTTTTAGGCAGGGTTTTTTCCAGCCCAATCTGGAGACACTGGGCATTGAACCTGGGACCTTCTGAATGCAAAGCAGGGACTCTAAAACTGAGCTGCAGCCCCTCTGCCTTTGGAATTTTTACCAGTGTGTAGGAGCACATGGGCTTACCTGCCAAAAGAATGTGGATGAAATTATGCATCTTTATTTTATTTTATTTATATCCCACCCTTCTTTACAAGGATCCCAGGGTGGCTAGCAACCCTTATAAAAATAACACAACACATAAACACCATTAAAATAATAACTCTAAACTTACAGCGGCATAATAAAATGCCATACCAGCAATCACTACAATGCCAGAAATCAGATAAAATACTTGCCTGTACCCCAAAAGCTTGGGGTCTTTAACTGGCACTTGAATTACAACAGCTTAGGGGACAGCCAAATCTCACTGGAAGGGAATTCCAAGTAGTGATGTGTGACATGGGAAAACTTGTTCTGTCTGAGCTCAATGGACTTTCAACACATTTCCAACCTGAGGGCCGAAAGCAGGCTGAGCTGGGGTGTGTGTGTCAGTTTCTGCTAAATTGTTCAAAATATTTGTGCATATTTCCATTTTTTCTTGTCTTCTAAACTTTTTTTTTTTTAACCTTGTGCCACTGAGTCCTCCCACTCGTCATCAGAACAGACAAAACTGCCCCCTTCTTCCCTTGTGCTTTTCCTGTTTGGAGATTACCAAACTCAACACCATTGCAGGCCATTCTATTGGGCCAAGCTAGCACTCTGTGTTTCTACTTCATGCATACTGTGATATGAGGATTAAGTGGATGGAGAAAGAAGCCATGAGATGTTTATTTGAGAAGTGATTAGCAAACACAGCATTCCTTTCTTCTGCCACCAGCATCAAGGGGAAATACCCACCAACACACAGACACACGTAAATTACTTTCCTGGGGTCATTGAAATGGAGCCACTGCATTTTTGAAAATGTTTCTTTGGTACGCTTGCAGTAGTATAGCACTTAGTCATGGCTGGTGTACCGAAAAGGCAAGATTCTGCCTCTTGGATCATCTAGCTGTACCTGTACACTCCACTCTATTGAATTGTAAGCACTGACCAAGATGCGTGTGACAGCTAACTGGACCATGTAATCAGGAACACAAAGGGGAAAGACATAACTCAGTTTTATTGACCACAGGTATAATGCATTGGTCCACAAATGCTGGTCTTCCAGCCAGGAGAAGTGGTTTCAAATTACAGCTGACGCAAAAGGCAACCCCCTTTCACTGGCCCATTGGCAGGCAGGAGCATGTCAGTGATTTTTGGAGGCAGAAGAAGGGTCTTCTCATAGAGGACATGGGGGCAGTTCTCCCAGTGGCATCTGGCTAGCAGCTGCCTTTTTTTTCTTTCTTTCCCAAAATGCCTCCTGAGAATCACTCCATATGATAACATCATGATATTGACAGAAACATTTTATGGGTGGGGAGATAGCAGCTGCCAGGCAGGCCCTGCTGGGAGAACCCCCAGCCGCCTTAAAGTATAGACCTCAAAAGAGAAGCCAGCAAAAAAGTTAAGTTGGTTTTGTCCCTCCATTTCACATGGACTTCCCGACTGCATACAGAGGTGCCTACTACAGTACATGTGTGCATGCATACGCACATAGGCATGATGAAAATGTAGATCCAGTGTGTGGCTGCTGTGAAAAAGGCAAATTCCATCTTAGGCATAATTAGGAAAGGAACTGAAAATAAAACTGCCAAGATCGTACTCCTTTTGTACAAATGAAATCTATGGTACAGTTGAGTGCTGTACCATAAAAAAGTGCTGTGCTGGAGTGCTGTGTACAGTTCTGGTCACTGCACCATAAAAAAGATAGTGTAGAGTTAGAAAAAGTGTGGAAAACAGCAAATGATTTCATAGATTTCATAGATCATAGAGTTGGAAGGGGCCTACATACAAGGCCATCGAGTCCAACCCCCTGCTCAATGCAGGAAACTAGAGGAGGGGTCTCCCATCCAAGTCATAACCAGGCCTGACCCTGCTTAGCTTTCCACACTCAGACAAGCTGAGCCAGCGTGATCAAGGGGCTGAAGCAAACTCCCCTTCAAGGAAAGGTTACAACATCCGGAACTGTTTAGCTTAGAGAAAAGGTGAGTGAGGGGAGACATGATAGAGGTATAAAATCATGCATTGTGTGGAGAAAGTGGAAAGGGAGACTTTTTTTTTTTTCTAATTCTCTCATAATTCTAGAGCCCAGTGGGGTCATCCCATGAAGCTGACTGGTGGGAGATTCAGGACAGATAAAAGAATGTATTTCTTCTCACAGTGAATAGCTAAACTATGGAATTTGCTGCATCACAAGATGTAGTGATGACTTCCAGTTTGGATGACTTTGAAAGGGGATTAGACAAATTCATGTAGGAGAAGGCTATCAATGAATACTAGTCCTGATTCATAGATTCATAGATAGAGTTGGAAGGAGCGTACAAGGCTATCGAGTCCAACCACCTGGAGGGGTCTCCCATCCAAGTAGTAACCAGGCTTGACCCTGCTTAGCTTTCCACACTCAGACAAGCTGAGCCAGCGTAAGCCACAGATGGTTATGTGCTACCTCCAGTATCAGAGGCAGTATGCCCATGGACACCAGACACTGGGGACATGGATGGGAAAGTGATTTTGCACTCATGTTCTGCTTGTGGGATCCTGTGGGCAGCTGGTTGACCACTGTGTGAAAAGAATGCTAGACTAGATGGACCCTTGGTCTGATACAGCATGGCTCTTCTTATGTACTTATTTGAACACTCATAGAGTGACTAGGACAGGGATGCAGAAGACTATTAGGTTGGGAGAAGAACACCGCCAGATGACATCAGTGGTCATGGAAGGTGGAGTAGCATTCAGGGCAATCCCCGCTGTTATCTCTGATCTTGGGTGGTGATGATGATGAGGAAGATCGCTGGCTCAGTGATCTGAGCGTGGAAAGCTAAGCAGGGTCAGGCCTGGTTATTACTTGGATGGGAGACCCCTCCTCTAGTTTCCTGCATTGAGCAGGGGGTTGGACTCGATAGCCTTGTAGGCTCCTTCCAACTCTATGATCTATGAAATCTATGAAATTGCATTTATATCTCACCTTTTTTTCCTCTTGCAAGGAACCCAGGCCAAGTCAGCTTACATGGCCCTCCTTTGAATCTGATATATTAGTGGAGACTGGAGATTCCTCTGGGGGGTGGGGGTCTTCACCTCCTGAGGATCCCAAGGAGTCTCCTCGATCCTGATGTGGAACCTTCAAAAGCCAGAGTTAGACCTATGTCCTGGAGGTTCTTCACCCTTGGACTACGGTAACAAACGGAGAGAGGGTAGAAATGGGGCAGGCTGATTGCCTCCCTTTGCAACCCTAGAGTTTCAGCACCTATGTTAGTCTCTAAACTGTAGTCTACTAACCACTGCAAAACAAATTAGAAAACTATGCAAACCATTATATAAACTAGTTACTGCCATTGGAATTATTTCTACCCACCCCTGGCATTTCTTTTCTTTTCGGGTGGTAGTGGTAGTAGTGCGGTGCTCAGGCTTCTTTTGCTGGCTCAGAATGGTTCATCTTCTTTGCAATATCAATTTGTTACAATCCCCTTCTAACTGATCACATTTGTCTGAGCAGCACTATAAGCACCCGGTTGAAGAAGTGATCTATTCTCTGCAGCTGCGTTTTCCAGTGTATTATCCCACCCAAATCTTGTAAAAGGCAAGATCTGTCTCAGTTAATTAGATGTCACTGACATCCTCTCTTGCAAATATGTATTGAATGGATTCTGAATATTAAAATACTTTGGCAAGCTTGGGGGGAGACTGTTTGTGAGCTTGACAGGTGAGGCACAGATAGAAACTCAGAACATCCGAGTCTTAAGTAGCTCTGACAGGACTGTCAGGAAGTATGTCTCCATGCCGTGGAAGTAAGAATCCATCCACGTAAAGACGATAATGCCTCTAATTAGATAATTTTAAAGCTAGATTGTCACCTAAGTATTTTGAAACTTTAAGCATGAAACCAGGGAACAGATAATGATTCTTTTAATAAAGCACTTCAAGATAAAACGAAGACATTTAAAGATGAGATTTAAAAAAATAGAACACACAACTTTTATAGGCTTATCTCTGAAGACAATTGCAAGTCTCCTCCATCATGGTCTCTGGAATGTTTGTGGGTTAGTTAGACCATATGTTGGGACATTTCAACAAGGAATTTCATATCCTGAATGATAAGAGGTTGTTGCACCCCAACATCAATGAGGAACACAATTAATTTAAGACAGATCTTCTCAAGCCTTCTTTGTCAGTTCTTGAACTTGACACAGAGAAGTACTTTTCAGTCCTTCAGCTGAGCATATAAGGCTGGCAGAGATGGATTGGGGGAATCACACCCACTGGCCCTACACATGTTTGCTGTAATGTCTATTTAAGCATTCCAGATCTTGTGGATTATGTAGACCAAGGGTGGGAAACTTTGAGCCTCCAGATGTTTTGGCCTACAGTTTCCATCATCTCTCATCATTGGCTCATCATTCTGGCTAGCACTGATGGGAGTTGTAGGCCAAAACATCTGAAGATCCACAAGTTGCCCACCACTGATGTAAACCAAGCATTCTACAAGCATTCCCTTCCTATTCAAGTATTTCAGATCATATGGATGGAGCCTACACAGAAACAGTTTGTATGCACCTAGGTTCTTTCAGGCATAACACTAATCACATATGTGGCACAAGGGGGCAGCCAGCAGATGTGATCAGATGCAAAACCACTTTTCTCTCTATGAATGTTTTCAGTTCCACAATTATTGTTTCTCCATTGATCTCCTGCAGTAGGCCCAAAGAAGCTTGAGAAATGGATCGAGTCACTTATTAGATGGTTGTGTATAGCTACAGGAAAGCCTCTCCATAGGGTGTTAGGCTATGATCAAACAGTTTGGTCTCCATTTCCTTTCAGTAGGGCTTTTATGGACTAAAATACAGTTCTGTCAAACTTAAAAGTGTGTATGCTCTTTCCAAACATGGTGTCAATGTAAAACACCACCAGTCAGTAAAAGGACTGACTAGTAGGCCCTAGTTATGGATATACAGGCTCATGAGAGCTGGTCCCACAGCCTTTACATGATTGAGAAGGTGCAGAATCAAGTCCAAGGCAGGAGCCAAATCCAGGAAAGTTTATGGTGGATTCATGGAAAGGCTCAAAGAGGGTCTTGGTAGTGATGTGTGAAGATTCTGTGAGGGGGTGGAAATCTGGAGAACTGGCTGGAGGTGACTTGCCGAACTCCATCCCCCTTACCTGCTTCCCTGGCTCGACTCGCATTCTCCCAAGTCAAGCTGGGGAAGTGACTTTCGGGTTCCTGGCGGGCCACTGTTTACGTAGAAGATGCCGTAAGATATGCCAAAAGTGGCCGCAATTTGACCTGCGCAAATTGCAGTCATTTTTAATGTATCTTATGGCATTTTCCATTTTAAAAATGGCCTGCTGGGATCCCAGAAGTCTGACAAGCAGCTCGGTGCGCATCTGTTTTCAGCCCAGCTGGTCTCAGCCCAGCTTTACTGGCTGGAGAATGTTGGGAGCTGTAGGACTTTATTTCTGTCTAAACATGCATAGGATAGGATTGCACCTTAAATGCACTTTATTCTGCACTATATTGTGGTCCCATACTTCAAGGAGGAGGAGCAGGAGAGCTGCTTTGCTGCAATATTTATCTACTTTATGAATTTATTCACACACACACACACACACACACACACACACCGTTCTTCAAAACATTTTGAGGCTGGCTTACAAAAATCAGGAAAGAAAACCCCAAACAAATCAACATGTATATAAAAATAAACTAAACAAACCATGTATAAACAGCAACATAAAAAAAAACAGCAGTTAAAACAATTCCACTACATATTTAAAACTTTCAAAAAATTAAAACGTGGGGGTATAAACTCTTTGCCTGGCATAGAAAGGACATCAGCCAAGCCTTCCTGAGAAGAGCATTCCATAGATGTGAGTTGGGAGAAGCAAATAGGGCTTCAGAGTAACAACCCTCCAGTTGCCACCTCCTGTACCTCAGATAGCAATGGCACTGGAAAAGACAAGGTGAGTGTCAGGGTAGGTTATCTTTCAAGCACCTGCAAGGATACAATTAACAACTCTGACAATTTAAAAAAAAAAAAGATCCCCCACAATTACCTACATTCTACTTTGGAAGCATCAAACGTCCTCTTCCCAAAGAAAGCTCTACCTCAGTAACCTGCATTACTACTTGCCCCTCAATCCTTTAGAACATAAGAAGAGCTGTGCTGGACCAGACCAAGGCTCCATCTAGTCCAGCATTCTGTTCACACACACAGTGGCCAACCAGCTGCCCATGGGAAACCCACAAGCAGGACACGAGTGCAACAGCACCCTACCTCCCATTGTCTCCAGAAACGGATGTACATAGGCATACTGCCTCTGATGCTGGGGCCTGGAGGTAGCATATAGCCATCGGGATTAGTAGCCGTTGAAAGCCTTACCCTCCATGAGTTTTGTCCAACCCCCCTTTAATGCCAAATTGGTGGCCCTCACTACACCTCTTGTGGAAGTGAATCCCATCGTTTAACTATGTGCTGCGTGAAGAAGGACTTCCTTTTATCTGTCCTGAATGTACCACTAATCAGCTTCCTAGGATGGCCCCTTTGGTTCTAGAATTATGTGAAAGGGAGAAAAATGTCTTCCTACCCACTTTCTCCACACTATGCATTAATTTGTGCACCTCTATCATGTCTACCCTTACTTTCCCTTTTTCTAAGCTAAACAATCCCAGCCTTTTTTTTTTTTTTTAACCTTTCCTCATAGGGGAATTGTTCCAGCTCCTTGATCATTTTAGTTGCCCTTTTCTGCACTTTTCCCCAACTCTACAATATCCTTTTTTCTTTTTTCAATGTGGTGACCGGAACTGTACACAGTGTGGTCATATACCATCAATTTATATAAGGGGATTATGCTCTTGGCAGGGTTTTATTCCCCCCCCTCTTTTTTTCTTCAATTCCTTTCCTAATCATGCCTAACATGGAATTTGCCTTTTTCACAGCAGCCGCACACTGAGTTGACATTTTCATGGAGCCGTCCATCACAACCCCAAGATGTCTTCCTTGGTCAGTCACTGCTAGCTCAGATTCCATCAGCTCATATGTGAAGTTGGGATTTTTTGCCCGAAGAAGCATCACTTTACGCTTGCTTTCACTGAACTGCATTTTGTAGCCAATAGATTGTTCCCATTCACTAGTACAGAAGGACAACTGCAGGAGGTCTGCAGTACATTCCTGCTCTCCAAGACACTGCCCACAGGGTGCACAGGGATGATGATGATGATGATGATGATGATGATGATGATGATGATATCATCATCATTGGTTTTCCACCAAAATTCAGTGGCAATCTGCTCCATAGTACTCACTAGGACAAAAGGGTTAAATTTAGTCTGCTTGCAAGCTACAGTTGACCCTTTTAGGGCTCCGTAGCCCCAGCAGAGCACCATTTTGTTTGTTGGAAATAATTTAGAGTGTGTCGTGGAGGCTGTGGGGGTGGCTGCGGGTAGGCCACAGGCCATGTGTTGCTCACCCCTATCTCTGGTGGAGTATAAGCTTCACTTTGTGAAGCTATATGTAGGTCTCCATCGGCAGTGTGTGGTACTGACCTTCTTTTTCAATAGTTATTTGTCTCCCTCAACTACCTTGGAAGTCATTAGATGATCACAACTAGTAATAGGTTTCATGGAAGAAAAATCTATTTGGTGAAATTCAGGTTGGGGAAGAAAAAATACACTTGGCTTCTTTATCACTTGCACAGAGAAATAAGAATTCATCATCTGCCACAAAGATTTGCTCATTCGTCAAGGTTAAAGCATTTATTCTTGCTGGTTTTTCCCCCATTTTGTAAACAAATATATTTGGTCCTAAATGAGCTACTTTTCAAACTCTAATGTTTGCATAATGTTTTCTTAAAAAAAAAAAAAGTTAATATTTATTTTTTGGGGGGGGAATCAGGGATAAAATGTTAGATGACCTTAAAGAGTAAGTGCTGGTAATATGTGCTTCAAAGTTATTTTACGCAGTGCCTAGACAGATTTTCTTGGCTAATTCATGTTGGTCATTTCCAAGCAGCCCTGACTTCTAAGTGCACCAAAGACATTTGTGATTTAAGAACTATAGAATACAGTTAAGGTGGTTTTAGATCTACTTTAGACTTGAATTTCAATTTCCAGGTAAGAGTGAAGTTATTTTGGTAGAAATTACGGTATATAAGAAGGATGACACGCAAATGCTTCAGAACCAGTTAAGAATGATAACATGTACGTCATAAGAACTAATCCTTGATGAGCTTCCGCCGTTCATTAAAAACATTAAAAAAGATGGGAATATGGGGTGGGTTAGGTTGTTGTTGTTGTTGTTGTTGTTGTTGTTATTATTATACTACCCAACAGCTGGAGCTCTCTGGGCACTTCACAACAATCCATAAAAACACACAATACAATATACAATAAAAACATTATGCAAAATTTAAAAACCAGATTTAAAATGCAATGAGACCAATTAAAAAGTAACCACCCCACCATGCACTGTTTAGAGTTAAAAGCCTCAATATAGAGGGCAATCTTAACCTGGCGCCTAAAAGATTATAGAGTTGGCGCCAGGAGGGAGCTTGTTCCAGAGTTGGGGGGCTACCACAGAGAAGGCCCTCCCCCTTGTTGCCACCCACCGAGCCTTTTAAAATTTTATACTGTTTTAAGTGTATTTTATTCTGTTTTGTTTCATTTTATATTGTACATCGTCCAGAGTAGCTGGGCTACTGGCTAGATGGGCGATCTAGAAATACAAACAATAACTAACTAACTAACTAACTAAATAAATAAATAAATAAATAAAATAAAAAGAGCCCTACTTGATCAGACCATAGGCCCATGTCATCCACCATCCTGCTTCTCACCATGCCTCTAGGAAGGCAAGCATCAGAGCATGGGGGCAACTTGTGCCCACCACTTCAGCACTTGGACTACTCCCTCTGCCTATTAGCCATCACTCCCTCTAATACTAGACTCAGGCAGGAAGTGCCAGCAGCTTTGAGGGCAAAAGGACTCTGCCCATAAATAAGAGGGATGCATTTATGTGCCCAGGAAGACCCTTAGATTTGTAGAAGTGCCTACAATTTAAAAGAAAAAGAAAAACAGGGTTACCCCCTGTGGCATAACCCCACAATCCAGTTTCCTGGTGTATGTCTGCATTAGTATGTTTAGTGTGTCTAGAATGTTGAACCGACTGGGTGTGGTTTGTGATGTCTTGGAAAGGGTGGGGGGAGGAGTATATAAGGAGTGTTGGAGTGATGTCAGAATTAGTCAAGTTGGGTTAGTGTGTTATGGGAGAGTGTTTGGAGTGTGGGAAGAGTTGGGAGTTAGGTTAGCTGGATTATTCGTGTCTTGTCTTGTCAGGAGTTTTAAGAGAAGTCAGTGCTTATATGAGGAGAGGAGGTATTTAGAATTATAGGGACTTAGGATAATTATAAAGTGTTTGTTGTAGGCAGGTTTGAAGTTATTTCCTGGAACTAAGATTTTGAGAATTAAAATAAACTTATTTTTATTTTGTTTGCTACCCAAATCCTATGTGTCAGCTTGGCATTATTAACCTGCTTTACTTTTAAATCTACACACACACCTTTGTACCCGCCACAGCATCATCAATTTAAAAATAGATCCTTAATAACCAGAATTAATCTTTTCCCTCATTAGTAGGGGAAAGGTTTCATTTAACCCTCCACTCAGGTTTTTAAGTGTTGGTGCTTGGCCTGAGAAGGGTTTATGCGCGCGGACCTAAAGTGTAAGGGACTGTGTCGTCGCACACACACACCCCTTCAAAACAGGATTAGAAATCAAGATGGTGCACATGTGCACTTGTGTAGAGAAAAGGGGACACGGAAGGAGCTTGCAGAGCACGAAGAAATGAGGAAGCCGGTCAGCTAAACCACACTGACTCACAGCAAGAGCTGCATTCTGAAGAGTCAATAGCAAAACAATTGCACTGGGTCTTTGAGAAAGAGGAAGCAAGAGTAGGAGCGGAGAAGGGAGGGCCAAAGATGGAGGAGGAAGAGATATGGACAGAATGAGCACAGCAGTGCAGGAGACACACACACCCCCATGCCTTTTAGGCCAGCAGCTGAATCACTGTCCTCTGTGCCACGATTGGCATCACTGGTCAGCATCACGACCAATTTCCACTTAAGAATCCTGATGCCTGAGGATATTGACACTAGGGGAAGAAGCATACACGTGCATACACACACGCATGCACAGGAAGCAATAGACCAGAACTGGCTCTCAATGTAACACGATTGAGGCAGCCAAGAGAATATAGCTCAGTTGTACAGATGTATGAGAAATTTGTTTCACTTTGTGTTTGATCAGGGTTTTCCCAGTTCGCACCTTTCCGGACTGAACATGGACTCAGATGCAATCTGCCATCGAGGGCTGTACATTCCCAAGCTTGCTATGTGATACACAGACCCCTCAAAAAATGTATTTGGCAGCATGCATATATTTAAAAATGGTGCAGGGGGAAAATGCATGCTTTTTGAAAAATGCATGCAATACACTTTAATCAATGGGAGAAGAATGTGTACATTTCAAAGATGTACTCAACTGTTGTGTACATTTGGAAAAAAATATGCATGAAAATAACATGGATTTTCATGGAAAAATAAAACAAAAACAAATTCCTCATACATCTCTACTTTCCAGTGTGTGTGCTTGAACCTAGAAAAAGAAGGAAAAAAATCTTTATGTTATGAAGGAGCGCCTCCAGTAACATCAAGTAGGCTGCTCAACAAGATCTGCCATGGACGGCCTTCTCCCTGTCCCATCAGACAGAGAAACCAGGCTGGTGGGGACTAGGAGGAGGGCCTTTTCTGTGGCAGCCCCCAATTTATGGAACTCTCTCCCCAGTGACCTCCGCCATGCCCCTTCCTTGATTAGCTTCCGCCGGGCATTAAAAACGTGGCTTTTCAGGCGGGAATATGGGGTGGGTTAGGATTTTAAAGTTTTGTACTGTTTTTAATTGTGTTTTATACTGTGTGTGTGTGTGTGTGTGTGTGTTCCCCCCCCTGTATTTTATTGGACTGTACATCGCTCAGAGTGGCCGGATGTCTGGCCAGATGGGCAATTCATAAATATAATAAATATAATAAATAAATAAACAAACAAACAAACAGCGACTGGAAATGCTGAGTGGCGGGGTGATCTGTTTACCTGGATGTATAGAAAAACATCTGCCACTGAGGTTTTTAATTTGTGTATTTTAAAAAATCGGTACTTGAACTCGCATCATTGATCACAAATGAAACTACGTGTCTACTTCTTCAGAAATACAAATCTAATTACATTTCCATTTTCACATCAAAGGACGTTGCAACTAACGGAATAGCTGCCTGCAAAGTAGTTGTCTATCTTAAGACACAGAATGCAAAAACTTACTACAAAAGGATGTAAATATCTCTAATCTCTTTACGCCTCCACCAGACGTCATTTTGTGTGATTCTGTATATGTATGCGAAGTAGCATTTTCTTCTCTCGCTCTCTTGAATAGGAATGCGAGAGCTAACATACGATATTTTGATTCGTAACATAAGTATCGGTGCTCATTTGTCAATTTAAATATTGTGTTAACTTTGCCGTGAGGAGACAGTCCATATTCAATATCCTACATTAAATTTTAATTAATATTTACCACACAGTGACCTAGTTTATTAGTGGGTGGGTTGCTAGCACAATCCTATGCATATCTACTCAGTACTAAACCCTATTGCAGTGTTCTCCAACCTTGGGTCCCTAGATGTTTTTGGCCTACAACTCCCAGCTACACTGGCTGGGGCATGCGGGGAGTTGTAGGCCAGAAACATCTGGGGACCCAAGGTTGGAGAACACTGCCCTATTGAGTACAACATGGCTTAACTTCCAGGAAGATATTTAAAGGATTGCAGCCCAAGGCTCACCCCGAACCACCCACCACAACCCAGTCACCACAAATACGCGATACAGTGATAACAGTACTAGTTTCCCATACGGCAGGGTTGGGCAACTTGTGGAACTCCAGATGTTTTGGCCTATAACTCCCATCATCCTATTAAGCTGGGTAGGGCTGATGGGAGTTGTAGCCCCAAACCTTAGGGGGATACAGTTTGCCCCATCCCTGCCTTACCGAGTTGTTCTAAGTTAGTTGTTCTAATACGGTGCCCTCCATATGTTTTAGACTACAACTCCCAGCATTCCTGACCATTGAGCTTGCTGCCTGGGGCTGATGGGAGTTGAAGTCCAGAAGATCTGGAGGGCACCAGGTTGGGGAAGGCTCTCTAAAGGGCTACAAAAAGGATAAATCTTTGCAGAGACATCACAGTATAAAAGAGGATAAGAATACAAAGATCTGATTTCCAAATAATTATGGTGCAGATATTTTAAGCCTTTATTTCAAACATTTGCACCCGGCCCCCAGACTGCTTAACAACATATGTTTTGATACAACTATGAACAAGGATATTACCTATGAACAAGGCATTTACCTGAGCACATGAGTGTTTAAAGTAGGTAGAGGATTGGGGCCATGCATGCTTGCCCCACCCTCTATGTCTCTGGGTGCACTGGCTCCACCCCCTCAGTTCAGACCTTGCCATATTGAATCAGCAAGGACTGAACAGGAGCTCTACTTGCATTCACTTGCATGCGAGTAGAACTCTCAGCACGATTATGGACTTTGCCTTATCAGTATTTCTGATAATGTGGAAAGTTCTACTTGTGTTCAAGCGAACATGAGTAGAGCTCCCTTCAGAACTCACCGATCCAGCACGGCACAGTCTGAACTGGGGGGGGGGGGGCAGCAAGCCCAGAGGCATAGCAGGTGGAATGGGTGTGCACGGCCGCATCCCTCTACCCACTTTAAGCCCACAGGCGTTCAGCCAAATCCCTGAACAGGGCTAATAATGAGAACAATTAAACTGGCAACATTGTTTAATTGTTGTGGAATGTGAAGGGCCCAGAGAGCTCTGGCTCTTGGGCTGCATAGAGAATCAGTCAATCAGCAGCATTTTTTCAATGCACAGCAGAGCAAATAACTACAATGCCATAAAAGTCCACCTGAAAAATATTGAGAGCTCAGAAAAACTAGACTGCTTTCATCCAGTGCCCATAAGACATCATATGAAAATTGGAAGATCCAACGTGTAAAGTCAGACTGCTGGTTCTTCTAGCCCACTTCTACTCTGACCAGCAGGGGTTCTTCAGGGTCTCAGAGAGAGGGGATCCCCATCAACTGCTACTTGACCCTTTTAATTAGTGCTGTGCCAATTTTTTAAAATGCTTTTGAAAATAAATTTAAAGGGGAATAACATTTCAGAGAAATTCCCATGGGTTGGGTTCAGGTTCCTTGTGCTTATCTTACTTAGCACATGGGCAAGGAGTGTGTGCATGATGTTCATTGTACAATCATCTCTGCAGCAGTCTGCAGTTGCCTTAGTTTCCAGCACTTCAATTAAAGCCCAGGGGAAGACATCATGAGGTCATTCCTCCCATGATGGAGGCATGGAACTTTGTCAGTTCAGGAAGTGCAGGCAGCCTGGACGCCTGCAAAGCAATGGAGAGATGTGCAATAGAAATGCACATGCATGCACGCATGCACGCACGCACACACACAGAGCGATGGGGCTCCTTTTCCATTACAGATTTTGCAGCTTTTATTCTGAGCTTCATAGGAGCTAGTCATGGTGCTCCATGGTGGTGAACCTATTTTGGAGATGGAGTTCAGCACCACGGATAGCTCCTATGAAGCTCCAAATAAAGCCTACAAAACCTGCAATGGAAATGGAACCCCACCTAAATAGGAGTCACCAGCCGGCTACGCTGGCTCAGCTTGTCTGAGTGTGGAAAGCTAAGCAGGGTCAAGCCTGGTTATTACTTGGATGGGAGACCCCTCCTCTAGTTTCCTGCATTGAGCAGGGGGTTGGACTCGATAGCCTTGCAGGCTCCTTTCAACTCTATTCTATTCCACTCCCCTGCTCATAGTGATTAGGTAAGCTCAAAAACACCACCAAAAGCTCCTAGCAAAGAAACTGTGCTACAACCCTTACCAATGATGAACCATATCCATGAGAAACTATTGGAGAATTTCTCCTCCCCCTGGGAAAATCTTGGTGAAATTGTCACAAATAGGGCAGTGAATTTTGAGAGACCATTTGTGCACAGCTCTGCTTCTAATTGGAGGCACGCCACGAAGGACTGAACTTGGGACCTTCTGTGTGAGCTAACATAACATTCAGTGCCTTGTGAACTGATAAGGGGAGGGAGTTCCACAACTGAGGCGCCACCATGGAGAAGGCTCCATCTCTGATAGCAGCCTCCCTAACTTCAGAAGGTGGAGGCATTCAGAACTGGACCTTCAATGAAGACCTTATAAACAGTGAGGCTCTTGTAGGAGTAGGTGGTAACTCCCGTAGGGATGGATGAGAATTTCATTTGGTTCATTTTTTCCCCATAAGAACATCTCAATAGTTGCACATTTCTTCATATTTGCGCCAGAAGGGATGTGAGGGTTTTTTTAAAAAAATATTTTAAAAAATCAAATGTGGGAGAAACCAAAACTGACAGATTCGTCCATCCAGTCGAATTGCACTTAGCAATTCAAAGTCTAGTTTTCACACCCTGTGTATTGAGTCATGTTGGTGGTGCTGAATTAGGGTTGCCACCTCTTTTTTTCTCCTGACAGGCTCCTTGCCTTTAACCGCTACATGGCTGGCAGGGGCAACATTGTCTTCTCCATGCTGGGAACAGCTGAACCTGCTTCTCTTGGCCAGTGCAGATGGGTGAAAAGAAATGGTTGGTTCTTTTTTTATAAGGATTTACCAAAATTTGAAAAAATTCTTAAGAAATTGGACTGAAGGAACTTGAGATATTAAAAAAAAAAAAAAAGAATGTGGGAGAAAGCAAAACCAATGGATTTCTCCATCCATAGTGGTAAATGATAAAATATAGACCCAACTGGTCCAATAGTAGAAAATATACTATATAAAGGATATAAAAAACAAGCATATGTATTTTCCCCCTTAGGCAAGAAACTCTTGCATGATTATATATGCTAAACTAAAATTACAACAATTGGCCTCTAAATGCTTTGTCATAAATCAGGTGGGTGGTGTTTTTTTGTTTTTTTGTTTTTTAAATTTTGTTTTGTTCTTTTGCAAGTGCTTATATTTGGAAAATATGTTCCGCTCACTTAATTACAAAGTTCATTACTTCTGCCCATTTTGGCACTCCATTTTGCTGATTAACCTGACCGCTCAACTAAATTTAGCAAATGGGATTGTTCTTAATATAAATACAAAATCATGAGGTTTGTCCCTCTTTGCATAGTGGTACCTGAGTGAATGTTAACTGTAACTTGAGCTATAAAAGGAGATAAAGGAGCAACATAATGTACAATATCCGACCACATAATGGTAACTCTGAATAACACATGCTCCAGGAAGAAAAGTAATTTAAAATATATTACAACAAATGCCATATTTCAAAATGGAAACTATCCATCATAGGCTGGAAGGAAGTGTTAGTGTACTACAATAAGTCCAAGGAATGTACTTAGAAATTCTTGTAAGGAGTCCATTAAAAATAAATTGATTGACTTAATTTTGGGACAAATTGTAATAAATTGTAAGTGACAGTTACATATGGTTCTTTTTTCTTTCTTTCTTTCAGTGTAAAGGAATCATAATTACAGACAGTAGACAGGCATAATGCAAGATAATAAAGTAGTTACTGTTCATAACCAATCTTTCCTTTTTTAAAAATGCTATCAAATGTATCAGTCTTATTGGGGGGGGGAGAGAGAGAGAGAGAGAGAGAGAGAGAGAGAGAGAGAGAGAGAGAGAGAGAGAGAACACCCACCCTTTAAATTAGATGGGTTTTTTTTTTTCTAGGCTGATTTATAGCCCCATAGCAAATTTTACTGTTGAAAACCAAAGCGAGTAAGAGGCAGTAAAGAATAATAGGAAGGAACCCATTTACACCTGAGGTTCCTGCTGGTGGTAGAAAATTGGAAATCTGCTAGGACAGTTATTAAACTCTTTTCCCCATTTCTTTTTCTTTTTTCCTTTTCCTTTTTTCCTCATGGTTAATTCAAATATGTGGCATGTATATTTCATGCTTTCAAATGAAGACTTACTAAAAAGTGGAGTAGCAGATCTCTCTGTTATTTTTTTATTTTTATTTTTTTAATGGAAGAAAGGTAGCAAGATAGGTGGCATCCATCAAACTAACGTTAAACTGGAGAAATGTATTTCAATGGGAGAGTCATATGTTCAGTTGCTTCGCAAGGCTCTGTGTTTGGATGCCTTTAAGTACTGAGGTTCTGAAATGCATCCATCACAAGGTAGAGTTTCTGGTAGGACTAGGCTCTAAAGCAGGAATGTTGAACCTTTTCAGCCTGAGGATCAAATTCCATTTTGGAGAAGTTCTCGGGGGCCACATTCCAGTGGTGGGCAGGGCCAAAGGCAAAAGGAGTCTGGACAAAATACCAGCAAATTTTAGATTCCAGCTCTCACTGCTAGTAACTAAGCCTTAGGAGAGGCATATCAACCTTCTAGAACATGGAAAAACGCATGCAACATCTGGGAAATCCCCAAAGGACTGGTGATGGAGCAAAGGGGTGGTGCCGGGGGAAGATGATGGGGCCCTGTGGGAATCCTGGAAGGCTTGACTGGCACCGAGGTGAACTGGATTTGGCCCATGTGCCTGAGGTTCTGCACTCCTGTTCTAAAGCACACACAATACTCCTAAGCATGCAAGCATCTTCATTAATTCCAGTGGAGGAAGCCGAACCACATACGCAAGTGAACCACAGGGTGGTGTTGTCGATAACAGTGTGTTCAACTTGGACTGGTGAGATCTAGGTCCAAATCCCAGGCCTAGCCATGAAGCCCATCAAGATGTTATGGGCAAGTCTTTATCTTTCAGTCTGGCCTTCCTCACAGGGCTCTTGTGACATAAAATAGGATTTCTCATGACTTCATAATGACAGTCTTAAGTACAATCAAATCAAAACAGGTTGTTTTTTTAAAAAATATATATTGCTTGAGTGATGCACCCACATGCATCAGTAATGCAGAGATGGTCAAAGGACACTGAAGGAACTGAAAGCTGTGGCAAACTGTGTGTGTACAGTGTTCTGAACACAATATGGACATTTTGCAAAATGGAGCAATGGAAGATTCCTAAATCCATTGGTTCTTCTTAGGAAACAAGACTGAGCAATTTGGAATTACAAATCTGGGAATCAATCTGGATCAATTTTGATGGCATCCTTAATCATATACCTGGCTGGGGCATGCTGGGAGTTGTAGGCCAAAAACATCTGGGGACCCAAGGTTGGAGAAGACTGCTCTAGGTGTTTAAAAGTAGGAAATGCCAGGTTTCAGTGGTTCTCATTCATTTTAGAGAGAAGACTGGCCCGCTCACAGGGTACATATAATCTTCTCAGTAAGATCAATTATACTGGTGGGCATGAGAGACAGGACCACCTCGGTGATGGCTCCATGGTTATGCAGCTCCCTTCCAACTGAACAATGCATGGCTCCTGTCATGCTGGCCTTCTCTATTCCAGACTGCTTTTCCTTAGCAGTGTTTTTGTGTCGAGGCTTCTGGAGACTCGGAGCTGCCTTATAACAGTGCATTGTTATGATTTGATGCTTTCACATGGATCTTAATGTATCTCATCTCATTATGTAAATATACATGCCAACTTTCTGAAGTTTAACACATTTGCTGTTCGTTCCACATAAAACCTACAAAACATGTTGAAAGCAGGCTGGAACGTGATCAGGCAGCTCAATTGCATACAGGCTTACCCAGAAGGGACACGTGAGGATTTCGTTTGGTCTGCATTTCAAAATGCTCTGCACCTCCTGAAGTGAATGCACCTCCTGGACTAACTTCCTGGATAGGAAGACAGTTATCCTTCAGATTTAGCACTCATGGATGGCATCAGGGGCCAGCATGGGTGGGAAGTTGCCAAGGGCCCAGAGGCTCAAAAGGGCCCAGCCCTGGCCCTGCCACAGCTGCTTCCAGGGACAGACTGCTTCCGTGGCTGCAGCAGCTGCGGTTCTTCCCCCTCCTTTTCCAGCCCCTGCTGGCAAAAGGAAGCAGTCAGCCAAACAAGCCTGTAGGGCCCCATAGTCTCCAATTGCCCTGAAAATGCCAGGCCCATCAGGAAAACCCTTAAGCCATCACGGCTTCTCACTTTGTCATGCAGAGTCCCGAATTCCCCTGCCTTCCGCAGCTGTAAGCTACTTAAAGGGGTCATGGGCAAAACTGTGGCTAAGCTTGCAGTTTTAGCTTAGCTGCAATTTTGCCCATGGCCCGTTTAAGACAGCTCTGCTTAGGCTCGAACAGCTGCAGTAAGCAGGGAGGGAGAGGCTGCTAAACTGGGAGGGTCAGGCGGGGATGTGTGTGTGTGCGTGCGCTTGTGCTCTACCTGCTGCCTCAGCTTCATGTTGCTGTGGGAAAGGGATTAGCTGGGTGAAAGCCTGGACTGACGGAGAGGTGAATGAGGGCATTTATCACATGATTCCTATCTTTATATTGCCAAAGATTTTATTTCCTAACAGAACTCTTTGCCCCTAATAGGTGAGTTTACAGTGTCAGAAGGGAATGCAAGAAATTTCCCCTTCTCTCTGAAGCTCCATGTTTGTGGGTGGGTGGGTAAGATTCACCTGTTGAATTTGTGCCAATCCTGATAATTTTAAAACAAAAGGAAAGAGATTGCCCTGCAAGCACTGACACACACCCCCATGAAAAACTCCAGATATCAACAATTAAGGGTTTAAGTAAGGTAAAAAATTTTTTTACAAAAGCTACTTATAAAATATTATTAAATAATATATAATGTAATAATGTAATAATTATAATATATAAGATTTTGTGTTTCCTCTATAACTTTTGTACTTGACCATGCCCTTTGGTTGCTTGGCCATACCCTTGGCCACACCCTCAAGTTGCCTGGCCACACCCTCTTGATCACACCTTCATGTCGCTTAACCATACCTCTTACAAATTCACATGTGTGTCCCTATTTTCATCTGTGAAAATGTTGGAGGGTATGGGGCCCATGCCACTCCATTTATTTATTTATTTATTTATTTATTTATTATATTTATACCCCACCTTTTTTCTTGCAAGGAACCCAAGGCAGCTTACATAATCCTCCTCTCCATTTTATCCTCACAAACAACAACCCTGAGAGGTAGGTTAGGCTGAGAGTCAGTGACTGGCCCAAAGTAAGTTTCATGGCTGAGCAGGGGCTAGAACCCGGATCTCCCGAGTCCCAGTTCAACACAATAACCACTATTTTGAGTAGCAGAGATCTGAACCAATCAGACACAGTCCTTTAGGAGGACAGCCACTGAGGGCACAGAAGCGGCCAAAATATATCTCCTTTGCTGCTCCTGTGTGCTCATTGGCTGTCACTTCTGAAAGGCAGAATCTGATTGGTTTAGGGAAAGCTGGCTGGCAGTGGCGCTGGTGACAAAGACTGGAGGGGGTAAATAGAGGGGCCATCAGCAGCAGTACACAAGGGCCCACTGGCCCTGTTTACAAATCTTCAAATTTTGTAATGCCGTTCTAAGCCCACAAAAAACACCAAACCACATACTTCAGGTTATTTTTTATTTCATTTTTTAGAAATGCACACTTTGTGAGAAAATGTATATTTTGGCAGAAAATACATTCCAAAATAGCTATTATTTAAATATGGATTAAAATATGATCTTTTTGTGCAAATTTTTAAAATATCACTTTTTGATGCAGAAACGGGACAAAACAGACTTATGAATGAACACAGTGTGAAACTGACATGGATGAGAAATTAATTGACTGATCCCTACCCAGTAGTAAATCTCCCCGAGTTCAACAGGGTTCACTCCCGAGCAAGCATGTTTGGGATTGTAGCTTTGAATTGCATGCCAGAAATGTGCAAGGAGGAGCGGAAACTCCTTAAGATCATTAGTATCGACAAATACATATACATTACATTCCACTGCCATTGTGAGTACTCATTATCCTCCATGTTTGGATAGAACGCTGGTCCCAGGGTACTGAAGATTAGGCACTCATGATTAGTTTAATTGCTCTTTGTTCCTCTGCTTCTACAAAGGATGTGTGTGTGTGTGTGGGGAGAAAACCTGTTCTGAAAGCATCCATGTAGTACTCATTCTTGTGGGAAGATTTTGAACAGAAATGTTTTATTTCCTTAAGGACTTCATGGACGTCCTCTCCTTGGGAGAAAATGTATTTGAAAACAATGAGATTGCACAGTCAATCTTAACGGCTGGTTCAGATGTCAATATACAACAACACCAAGTGGGCCACTCAACAAGATCTGCCACGGATGGCCTTCTCCTTGTCCCTTCAGCCAGAGCAGCTAGACTGGTGGGGACGAGGAAGAGGGCCTTTTCTCTGGCGGCCCCCGTACTGTGGAACTCTCTCCCGAGTGACCTCCGCCATGCCCCCTCTCTGATGAGCTTCCGTCGCTCATTAAAAACCTGGTTGTTCAGGCGGGAATATGGGGTGGGTTAAGATTTTAAAATTTTTATATTGTTTTAATGTATTTTATTGCATTTATGTATTTTATTCTGTGTACATCGCCCAGGGTGGCCGGTTGCCGGCCAGATGGGCGATAAATAAATATTAATAATAAATAATAAATAAATAAATAAATACATTATCCCATGTTAAGACCCCCAATCAAAAGCAGCCCCCACCACTAGGAAGGGGCGCCCAACCCGGAACCCGACTCGAAGGGCGCTCGCTCGGTGAGCACTCCTGCCACGTGAGCCAAGCCAAGCCTCCGGTGAGTGCCAGCTGAGGCGCTCGCTGGACTTCCGGGTTCCCCGGCTCCACATCGTCTACGTAGAGTATAGCGTAGTATACGTAACGGCTGCTATTTGCATAAATGCAGCCATTTTTAATGTATACTACGCTATGCTCTACGTAAACGGCGTATCTGATGCCATTTTCTACATAAACAATGTAGCACTGGAAGCCAGAAGTTGCTTTCCCCAGCTCGGCTCACAAGAACGCGAGTCGAGCCGGGGAAAGGTAGGTTGAGCGGAGCTTGGTGGGGTTGACCCGACGAGTTCTCCGAGCTTCCGCCCCCCAATCGAGCTCCATGCACATCCATACCCACCGCACAGCCTATATCTGCTCTGTAGGATTGGAGAATCCTCTGAAACTGATTTGGGGCATGCACAGAAAGCTACATAAGGGGGTGAGGATGGCAAAGCCCCATTGTGCAAAGAGAAGTCCGGTTGCATGAGCGGACTTCCGCTTGTGTGAGGGTTGGATCCAACCCATGGTCTGATCTGGGACACCATCAATACAGATGTGATGGTGGCTACTGGCTGGGATTTCTTTCAAACAAACAATCAATAGGAAAATGGGACTCCCAAGTTCAGAGACAATACATTTATGTTTGTTCTATTGGCTCATATCCTTCCTTCCTTCGATGGAACTCATGGTGGCGTATGTGAAATTCCCAGGCTGTCTCTCAGCTAAGGATGGGGGAGAAATTTATTTGGCTTCAAGTTTTAGGCAAACTTACTAATTTCATGCTTTCAAACCATTATGTGAACCCAGAACTCAGTTATGCTTCAAAATTTGAACTTCTCTGAATTTTGCAAAGGAGTTCTCTCTCTCTCTCTCTTTAAAAGCATACTAAAATATGTATATAAGGAGAAAGTGCATAAAATGTGCATTAATGACAATAGCATTCAAAAATTCATTGTATTGGGAAGATTGCTTGCAAATATGTGCATTTTATTTTATTTTATTTATTTATTTATTTTAAGCTGCTTCTATACTGCTTGGCATCCCAGGATCTCCAAGGGGTCTACCTCCTAGAAACACATACAATACAATATAAAAACCAATATAAAAAACAGTATAAGACAATAAATGCCATTAAAACATTACAAGAAAAGCAATAAAACAGAGCAGTCTCCCCCTCTCTCTTTAAAAGCATACTGAAATATGTATATAAGGAGAAAAATGCATAAAATGTGTATATTAATGACAACAGCATTCAAAAATGCATTGCATTGGGAAGATTGCTTGCACAAATGTGTATATTAGGAAACACGGCATAGCAAAATGCATGTATTAGGAGAAATATTTGAGATTTCATTATATTGTATAGAAGTATTAGAAATAAATAAACACTCTCTATATTTCATCTTATTTTATTATTACATTTATATCCCACTTTCTCCCCCTATTTGTAAGGAACCCAAGGCAGCTTACACGATCCTCCTCCTCTCCATTTTATCTTCACAACAACCCAGTGAGGTAGGTTAGGCTGAGAGTCCATGACTGGCCCAAAGTCACCCAGTGAGTTTCATAGCTGAGCAGAGACTAGAACCCGGATCTCCCGAGACCCGGTCCAACACTCTAACCACTACACCACATGGTTCTCAATATAACTGAACCTTTATTTATGCATTTATTTATTAAATGGATAAATCGCACCCTCTGTCTGCCAGGCATCTGGGACAATGTACAATACAGATATGATTAAAAGTTCTAATAAAACCACGAAACACAGGCCCAATGCCTGCACAATAAAAATTTGAGTGCAGCATCAAAATTAAAGAATACAAGAAGGATTGGTAAGCATCATTTGGTGTCTGCAACAAACCACCAACAGCAGGGGTGTTGAACCTCAGGTCCACGGGCCAGATCCAGCTTTCCAGGATTCCCCAGATGGCTCTGACCCCTTTTCATAGCCCCACTCCCTTTCCTCAAGCTACCCATCATTTAGTGGTTTCCTGGATTTTGCAGAGTCCCCCCCACACACACAATCTAAAAGCCTTTCTTATGATTTAGCTACTGGCAGTAAGAGCATTAAGCTAAAACATGCTGTATTTTTGGTCTTCTCCCTTTTGCCTTTGTCCTAACCCACCACTGGAATGCAGCAGCCTGAGAGCTTCTCTGAAATTGAATTAGGCCCTTGGGCTGAAAGAGGCATGATGTAGGGATTGGGCCTAGCACCTCGGCAGAGGCACCCTCAAGAAGACCTGAAAACTGATTCTGAGTCAGACTGGGAGGACTGGGAGGGGGAAGAGGCTGCTGAGGGATGAGGGCCGCAGGAGCGGGAGATGGGTGGGAATAGCTGTCGTTACCAAAGAGGCCTTTCTAAAACCATGGGGCTTCTAGCGAGGGGGAGGAGCAGGCAGTAGGAATGAGGGATCCAAGAGTTAGGCATCAAACGAAGAGGGAGGAGCAATGTAGCATAACGCAACATGCTAAGCGATTGGCAACTAGGGACATCACCACATAGTGCGGATGTTAGGGACATCACCACATTGTTAGATCTGCTTGGTAATCCATCCAGTTTGAACAGGGAGTGTTGTAATCCACTGGATTGATTTCAAGTCAACTTTTCTTTATGGTACTGCAACCTAGAAAACCCACTGGAGCCTTAAACTATGCCAGCTTAGGTACTTTGTCTCCTTTGTTTGTATGGGGATTTTAGTCTGTAGCCTGAGGCCATGCTTGTTTGTCTGTATATTCTGCACAATGAAGTTTAATTGGTTGGAACTATGACTGACTAGCCTGTCTACCAAGGGTGGAGGAGGTGGCATCTAGACCTTTGACACCCAACAAGAATGTTTTGTGGCATCATACTATTTGGGTGGCAAGAGCTGATCCACAAGACAAGATGTCCATCATGTGGAGCAGTCACTACATCATTATTGCGAGCTGGACTGGACCTTAATTTTGTTTGGACTGGACCTTAATCAGACACCCCTGATTCCCAGTCTTGGGTTGCCCTCCAAGCTTAGATGAGTCAGGCCCATTCACCCAAGCTAATAGGCCTGATTTATTCATGCTATCATTGTTTTTTTTAATCTGCCTATCAAATACCAAAGTAAAAGGGATCAAATAGACATGGATATGAGGAATAACAATTCAGCATGCACTGAAGTGGCTATTTATAAAATTGCATCAGTTAATTTACATCCCTTCTATCTACTTCTCTTCTGAACGATTCCATAAGTAAAAAAAAGGGGGGGTAGGCATACAATAGGCGATAATTGAATGGAATATTTAGAAAAGGAAGGTTTGACACACAAGAGAGTCCATTTGCTTCTTCATACATAATAATGATGCAAATTGCAAAGTTCTGGCTAAGCACAGAACTAGGGGGTGGGAAAGGAGAGAAGGGGGGGGGAAAGAATCCCCATTCTCCTAGTGCTTTATTTCAAAATAAGAAGGACTGGAGATCTAGTTTGCATTGACGTCTCCTGCCCTTTGGCCTTGATATTCTTAACGATAGGTTCAAATCTAGAAAGGGTAGATTATCATTGCAGTCCCCACACTACTCTCTGAAAATCCTACCGGGTGAGCATTTTCAGCAGTTACTCATTATGTCTGGAGCATATCTTAACTCAGGGAGAGAGTATGTGAAGGACATAATGTTTAGTATCCAAGTTAGTGCTGTGCCGAATCCCCTCCAGGTCTTTTGCAAACTCTTCACTTCCCTGAAAAAGAGGCAGTTGTTTTTCTGCTTCCTGAATGATGATCTTTTGTTGGTTGGTTGGTTGGTTGTTAAAAGAACTTAACAACAACCTCACTCAGCATTCAGGAGGCAGCAGTACTGGAAAGCCCTGAGGGAACAAGTCCTAGTTACATCCTCTAGGTTGCTTTTCAGAAGGCACAAGCAGATGGGGAGGCAAGCTGCAAAAGTGCAGCAGGATGGGACTGGAATGTTGAAAAAGCACATGAACACACACCTCAGCCACTTCATTAGAGTATGGTAAGCCTCGAAGCCCTACACATAAAAGAAATTTCTCCAAAATTCTTACCCCTTGCCTCAATTTTGGATGTGATTTCTTTTCATTCCTCCTGCCAATAACTGGTCGGGGTGGGGTGGAAATAGGTAGAAAAATGCAACTGCTGATCAAGGTACCAGACCACTGCAAGAGCCAGGGACTCAGAACAACAGGGCCACCACAGCAACAACAACAACAAAAAGATTCAAGTGAATACAGGGGAGACAGGTTAGGCCAACCGTTGAAAAGAAGACAACCGGTGACATACTGTCAGACTAAAAGCTCTGGGTTTTATATAGGAGGAGGCAGGATTTTATGTCAGGCTCCTGGGCAACCCAACCTCAGGGGAGACATCTTTGGAGGAGGAGGATTTGGATTCCACAGCAAACCCTGCTCCCACAGGAGATGTGGGGCAGCCTGAGGAGTCCCATCGCACAGGGGTGCCCCACCTGGGGCCCCAATTAACACTTTTGGCCCCTTCCCAAGCCCAGCATTGGTTGCCCAATTCTCTTCCCTCATCCTGCGGCTGAGCATAGACGGGGGGGGGATCTACTCAGAAGGAGGGGAATGTCCCAACTACAGACAACAAAGAAGCAGATCCAGATGCAACTGCTGGCCCAGGAAGAGAGGTAGCTGACAGCATGTATATGAGCCCTCAGTCCCCTCCTAGACCTTTGCTGGTTTAAGAGCTACCCTTTGAGCCTTTTCTCTAGCTACTTACTCAGGACAGGTGATTGGTTACTTACTTCTGATCCCCTGACTCTCTAGCTAGAATGGGTCTGCCTAGAGCAAAGGTTGGCCCTTCGTGGCCCTCCAGATGTTTGGGCCTACAACTCCCATCACCGAATGAGGGTTCCCAGTCATGCTGACAGAGTTGCATCTGCGCAGCTTGTACTCGTGCAGGGTTTGTGAATGAGGTGTCAGCAGCTCTAGTTCTCCATGTCCCCTGAGTCAGGGAAGGCTGTGCAGGTGCTGAACCAGTGTCTGGATTGGGCTGGATCAGGGCCAATAAAGTGAGGGTGAATACCAACAAGATGGAGGCTCTGTGGGTAGGTGGACCTCATGTTCTGGAATTGTGTGTTCAGCCTGTTCTAGACGGGGTTACAATCCTCATGAAGGAGCAGGTACATAGCTTGGAGGTACTCCTTGATCAAATCTTGTCTCCTGAGGCAAAGCTTGTCACTGTCAACAGGGAGCAGGCTGGCCCTCACTCCAATGTGTCCTTGACTATGTGTCTCCTATATAAATAAATGAACCCCATTCACTGGTTTGGGAAGAAATCAAATGCTGCTGTTGGGGACAATATTTCAGTGAGAGCAAAACTCAGTGGAACTTGCTTCTGAGTAAACAGACTTTTATAGGGCTGGGCCGAGAGACTTCAGTCTAGCAAACGAGGACCATTTTCAACAAGAGGCTCATTCCTTGTTCTTGTTTGCGTTCACAGAACCATCTTGACGTCAAGCAGCATTCAGGTTCATGTGCATAAATGGGGCAATTGTGCAAACGGCTGGCCAGCTGTGTATGCACAATTATCCAAAATCACACATTATGCAATTGCTGTAACAAGGCCTTCGATTACACTCCGTCAGCTTAAAAATATCAGCTTCTCATTAGAGACATCAAAGTGACATTTCTGAGAATTGTGGAACTGAATGGCCTCAAGTTGAGCTGCAGGCCTTGTGTTATTTTTCATAAGTCTGATACGGTGATATGTCCTGTGTGGATAATGACCAGGATTATTTGTCTAGTTGAGCCTGATACATATGATGACCTGGTGCCACAATTGCTACCACGATCCATAAGTAGGGATTCCAAAGTTTGCTTCTGTTATGGTTAAAAAGAAGGTATCCCAGGGTGAAGGAGAAACCTTGATCTTGGTTAGTTACACTGAAACATAAGAGCTATGATGCCACATTAAAAAAAAAAAAAAAGTTACATACTGCCATCTGCCCCCCAATGTTACAGAAATAGATGCTTTGTGTTTAGTGGCTGCTTGATACGTATTTATTTTAGTAGCTCTTGGTTCTATTCTTTTCCTGAGATAGATGGAGAGGTCATGTTGAAGGTGACCAGCTTTCTAGGTTGTGAGTTCACCCTTCTTCACATTTAGAAATAATAATAAAAAAAATCCATTGATAAGGAACTCTTCAGAAAATGCAAGTCTTGGACTTGTGGCAGGAAGATATGACACTAAAAAGAGGATGAAGCGAAACAAACAAAGAGGAAAGAAATGCCTGGTATCTGAAAAGATTAGATAATTCTTTAGCAGATTGCTTTGGAACCTGTCAGGCTATGGCGCAAAGGGATGATGCCTCTCATCCTAACCAGTGCTGAGCAGAACTGAGATTCCAGAGGGCTCAATCAGAGGTGCAATCCATTATTTTGAGAACAGCTGAGTGCAAAGGGCTTCTTGAAATTCTCCATCCTATTTGTGGGCAGAGAAATGTGTGTGGGGGGGATTTCATCAACTTTCTCCGGAGCGGGGGAGAGAACTCTCAATAGTTTCTCACAGGACGGGTTCACCTCTTCTAATATAATCCACTTATGAATACAAAAATGTGGTTGTGACTTGGTCTCTCTGCTGAAGCAACTGATCTTGTGGTGAACCAACTGAGGAAAGGAAAGCAAGATGGCTGAGAAGAACAAAAAGAAAGGAAGCACCTCCACCAGCCTGCTGTCCCATCTTTATTGGCTGACTGCCTGACCCATCCCCCATCTACATGCTGATCAGTGAGTGGCCTCTGCAACCTTACCTGCAATGTATCCTACCCTTGTCCTCCATTCTGATTGGCTAAGATGCTGGGCAGCGTGGGCTTCCTTTCTTTTCTCCCTTACACCCTGATGCTCACCAGCAGTGCCCAGTAAGCTTGGCCTCCAAGTCAGGCCTGTATGTGCAATCCCAGCCAGCGATCCTGATGGCGAGTTGCTCTGGAGACAGTGGAGATGTGTATTGCCACTGGGGTCACTTTTCCTCTCTCACCATGGGGCAGGGTGGCAACCCCCATGACCAGAGATTCTCACTTCCACTGGCTGGGACAATGGCCTTTGAAAGCTCTCAGCATCAGTATTAGAAGAATGGATCCCAGAGAAATTCACAACAGACTCACATGAGTTCAAATTTCTAAGAACCTGACCCACAGATAGGGATATTTACAGAGCTCGACAGGGGGGGGGGGGTGGAAGTCCAGCGAACTCGCTGGGCTTGACACACACACCCAGTGGTCTGCTCGGCCTACCTGCTTCCCCGGCTCGACTTGCATTCTCGCATGCCAAGCTAGGGAAGTGACTTCTGGGTTCCCGGTGGAGCACTTTTTCATAGAAAATGGCGTAAGATACGTTAAAAGTGGCCACGATTGCGCAAGTTGCGCACATCGCAGCTGCTTTTTATGTATCTTATGCCATTTTCTATGTAAAAAGCATACTGCCAGGAACCCAGAAGTCTGGTGAGCATCTCGGCTGGTGCTCGCTTTCGGCATGGCTTGGTAGGCATGGCGGCAGCACTCACTGAGTGCCCAGCAAGTCGGGTGGTGGGCAGATCACCCACTCCTACCCACAGATTCTGTAGTAGACTGGCTTTTCCTGAGTCATGTGGATTCTACAGACTCATGGACGATTTTTTAGTATTATTTTGTGTAATTTTAATTTAGTCATAGAAAAATATATAAACTAGAGCAAAAATGTGCATTTCCCCCCGTAGGCTAAAGTGTTAAAATATGTATTTGGGGTTTTTTTTTTGCATATTTTGGGGAGATTTGCGCATTTTTGGGCATGCAAATTTGCACAACTCCGAATTTGCGCAAATGCACACGGACACATTTTTACAAAATCCGATTCTGCCAATAAGCAGACAATGGAACGAAAGGTGTCTGACAATCCATGAAACATAGACAGAGCAGATCTGACAGCAACCATACACCCCTACGTGCCCCCTTCATTTGCATGCCCTCATCAGAGCTCAAAGCAGCTGAGCAGAGTGAGTCATGCATATGCTACACGCATGTACTGTGTGTGTGTGTGTGTCGTAGGGGGGTATCTATCATTATCTTTTTGTACTTTGCATTCCTCAGGTTTGTCCTAGGTATGCTGGAAACTCATGTTTTCTAGTCACCTGAACCTTGACCTTAATTCCAGCCAAATGGTCCCTTTTAAGCCTTCTGCCCACTATGCGAAATGTGTGTCTGTGTGTGTTTAAATCTGTTAATTGGGAGTGGGAGCCCAGCCTGAGGAAGCAGCTAGTCTGACTCTTGCGGTGACAAAATGCCCACTAAGGACCTCTGGAGTGTGCTTGTTAGGCTGAGGCAGCAAAGAGAGACACAGAAGGAACTGCGCTTGCATCTTGGGGGTTTATCAGCGAGGTACAGGTAGTGTTTCAAGCTGATGGCAGGTACTTGCCAATGCCATTATATCCCTACCCCCATTCTGCCACCATCCACTCCTCCAAACCCCAATAGGATGTTCACTTTTAAAAGTCATTTAAAACATCATCGAGAAAGTTAATGGGATTTCATACGGAGAGGGGTGGAGGGGTTGTTACGGCACTTTTCTTCTGAGCCCAGAGAGTCCCTTAGCAAATCCAGCGCTTTCAAAAGGCCATTTTGAGTACAATGGCAGGCAGAATTATCACACCGCTGCCAACCCGTTTGCCCTTGGACTAATTCTAATATCTCTCTGTGCATACACTTAGGCTGAATGAAGGGGACTGTTGTAGTTAAATTCTATTGTCTGCATGGCTTTTTCCCTCTGCTTGCCTGCAACAGGGGGCAGATGCGCATGCACAGAAGTAAATGGGAGGCACCTAGATGTGCTTGACTGCCTTTGAAGCATCTACAAAGTTCTGGATTGGACCATGGTTGTGTAGGATCATGACAGCCAGTGTATCTTCATGCCCAAAATCTTGCAAGGCATCAGCCAAGAGAGTTGTTCTGCCTTAATTGTATTCTGTAGCACCATATCTCTCTTCCAGTTTTGTGTGGGTCTACGCGCACACAAAATTCTGCCGCAACTAGGGCTGCATGAGAAGAATTCCATCTATGCTCGCAAGATATGTGAGCGTGCCCTGTTTGCAACCCCAGACACGAGCATGAGCAGGAGAATATGTCTTCTGAAAATGTTCACAAATTTTTGAACATTATTTAAGTGTGTGCAAATTTCAAAAAAAGGCACACATTTTGAAATCACCCACACAGCGTTTTTCTGAGCTGGCTTTCATGGACTTGCAGGCAGATTTTCACTTGGGGGTGGGGATTTGTCCAAATTTACATTTGCAGCAATACACATTATCCCTTATGCACGCTTGAGCATTAGCGATCATGTGCATTCACTAATGTTTAGACAATGTCTAGCTTCTGCCCAGGGAAGATGTACCAACAGGAGCCAAATATACTACTGAGGCAGTTTGGAAAGCTTTGCCCCATTATGAGCAAGGTAAAAAACCCTATAGGGCTTGTCCCTATAGCTAGCCAGCGGGAGGGACAACCAATGGTGTGGGAGAATCACTGAAGACCTAAAAAAACCCGCAATTCAGAGTATTTGTCCTTCTAGACCAGTGTTGTCTCCCCTGACTGACAGTGGCTCTCTATGGTCCCTGGCAGAGGTGCTTCCTTTTAATTGGAGACACCACCAAGGATTGAACCTGGGATCTTCTGCATGCAAATCATATGCTCTACCTCCTGCCATGTCCCCTCTGGAGGAGTCCTCTTTGGAGGATGACCTGGAATCCCCCCCAAGCCAAATTATAAAGAGGGGCTACCTGTGTTGAGGGACCTTGAGGCAGATCAGGGGGATCCTAGGCCCGCAGGGGAGATGACCATTGTGACCCCACACAACAAGGTTATTCCCATCTTGGACTCAAAGGCAAGCACTGAGCAGCTTCCTGGCTCCTGGGAAGCTAAGTGTCTAAAGGTTCAGGCTCAACAGACTGCCAGATGAAGGAGTGCCTGCTTGAGGAATAGGGACTCCTCATGAGTAAAGAGATACTTGTGAGCAAGGCTCTGCTCATGAGTAGGCCGTGCCCCATATGGTGCTGATGGCTTGCACTGGGCTCTGAAGGATCAGGCTTAAGAGCCATTTGTTCTAGGCACAGAGCGCTGGGACAATGCTTATGGACCAGTTCCTGTCTTCCCTTGCTAACCTAGCTTTTTTGGGTGGTGTGCGTGTGTGTTTTTAGCCTGCCCATTGACCTTGCCTTTAGAACTGACTGACCCTGACTAATTCCCTGGCACCCTGTCCTTCCTTCATTGCCAGCAGCATACCTTCCATGATAGGTGAACAAGCAAGTTGCAATGCTGAAGAGAAGGAGCAACTCCAAGGGGGGCTTGCCAGTGGGCCCCTGCTGGGTTGTGGTCACTTGACAGGTGCTCAGCCATGCCTACACTTGATGCTGGCCCTAGGCCTAGGCCAGTGTTCTCCAACCTTGGGTCCCCAGATGTTTTTGGCCTACAACTCCCAGCATGCCCCAGCCAGCATAGCTGGCTGGGGCATGCTGGGAGTTGTAGGCCAAAAACATCTGGGGACCCAAGGTTGGAGAACACTGGCCTAGGAAGACAAAGTACTGCATTTTCTTCCTCCCTTTGGAACTGTCAAGTAGCTCACTACACAGGTCACTAATATAAAAAGCTTTAGGCTCCTGGTTCAAGTCTTGCTTGATCCCAACCAGTGGTGATGTGCTGAGCTGTACGTTCAGTATCCTGAAACAGCCACATTTCACTAATTCAATATTTGAGAAAGGCAATTTTTAGAAAGGTTATATTGCACATACTTCTGTAATATGCTTCTCCCTTCCACATGGAAATTATTATAATGTAACCATTTTGAAATGGCACATAATAAAAAAATGAACATGGGTTATCACAACCTGAATGAAGTGATTAAAAGATCTCATTTCATTTTCTGCGATTACTGGGAGGTGTGTCGTGTGTGTGAGGGGGGAAAGGAGTTATTTCATAATGGATTTGGAGTAATTCTTCCCTTAATTCTCGGGGGAATAGAACTTGGCAGCTGATGTAGTCTTCTTAAGACGCAGGTCACCCATTCTTTTATGCAGCAAATGACAGTACTTTTTCTCCATCTTTGTTGTTGTTGTCATTACCAGATTTAGTTGACTTAAGAAATGACCTCCATTCCACTTATGCCTAACATTTTAGCTTTGTATATTGCTAGACTGGGGAAATGAAACCTGACTGTCAGGGGGCTCCCAATATAATATTAATTTATTAATGCAATGCAAATGAGGTCATGCCGAAAAAGACATAGACAGATGGTTCCCTCTTTTACCTGTGCCATTGAGTCAGGAAATGTGAGCGGAAGGCAGGATGTGAGTTGCTCTTTAAGGGGTGGCAGAAATAGAGCTATCTTAAGGGATGTCCAAGGTGCCATATACCTTTGGACATCAACTGAATTAATGACGGATGAAGCGCCATACGCAAATTGCGAGTGAAAAGCAGGTGCCTCCACTGTCACTCGCAAACCACCTTTACAAGAAGTTTACCATTATTTATCTGTGTCCCACCCAAGCATCCTCTGCATTCCAAGGGAGGAAAATGGAAACAAGCTGATGGAGTCCAGACCTGGAGCAATGGAGACTATGGACATGAACCACTGAGATGTTTTCTGCAAGCAGGCTCTGTTAAAATGAATGTGAGACTCCCCAGTGTATTGAGAACCAGAAACAAAGCAAGGAGCCATTGGATTAGTTTTGAACTAGCCTGCCCTGAGCTTACTTGTAGATGCAGTTATGGGTGCTTCCAAAATTCTCTTCCTCCAAATGTCTCCCCAGATTCTAGAGTTCCAAATTACCTGGTAGTGTTTCTGACGTGCAATCAGTGTATTAGGAACCCTCCATTATTGAGTTGTGTACAGATTCTTGTTGCATTTATACAATTTCCTGCACCTTCTGCTTCCTTCAATTAACCTGCATCTCCCTGCCCTGCCCTCCTTTTCCTAAAAAGTGAGCACAGCACTTTTCTTTTCTTTTTTGCAGTGTTTTAATATTCTTGGTATGATCTCATGTATCACTGCATCAAGAAACATTTGCTACTTTGTTTTACTGGTGTGCAAGAGTGCATGCATGTGTGCAGCAATAAAAGTACCACACATGAAAAACCTTGCAATCACATTAAGGTTGACAAAATGTCATCAAAGGAAGAAGAAGTCAGAAGAGTGATTTGCACCCACACAGGAAACAGAGGGAGAAAGATGCAAATCAACTGGAAGGCTCCAGTAAATTGCTTATGTATGCTCCAATTCTGGGATTAATTTTAGAAATTCTCCTAGTTAAATCAGATTTTTTTGGGGGGGGGATGAGACACAGCAGACTGAGAATCATCTCTTACGTTGCCAATATTTCAGCTGTGGGTGTGTTGCTTGTGTAGCCAAAATGGCACCACCACTCAAGAGTGAGGTCCAATGAAGGACTGAGTGGCAAACTATTACCTTTCGGAGGGGAAAATGCTGACTTACTGTTCTGAGGGGCGGGGAACAGAAAAGCATTGGGGAGAGGTCAGTGGAATGGCTGGAACTCTGCGCAGAAGCTCACCACGCTGCAGTGTTTTGCTGCAGGTCCCACGTGTTCTAAAACAATACATGAACAGAATGAGGGAAATCTACTCAATCCTCTGTGCAAATCACACTATTTTCTCCCGGGTCTTTCATTTTGAAGGTGTTCCTGACGTGGGTACCGAGCATACCTACTAGCCACAGTCGGGATGAAGACTAGCGATTGTGACCAGCCAAGGAGACAAGAAGTTATGCAGCTGTCTGTGGTGTTCCAATGACAGTCTGTTTGCTTTTGGGGGTGAGGAGGGGGCTGACTGACACTATTTTAAAGGAGTAGCACTGTCTATACGGAGGAGGTTTGCCTGCTTCCTGTCCTGACTAGGTGTGAGACCCAGGGGAAGTGGGATGTAACATGGCACTCAGACTGCCTTTTCTGGATCTCATCAGGGAAGGCAGGGCAGGAGTCACATCAGGACCTTGGACAGCATACTGCAGGGAGTGCTGGCTGGAATATTCTCCTATACGGAGCTGATGTCCCAGCAAAGAACTGCAATCAACGTAGATCTTACAAAGGCTGGCAGAGCCTGTTCCTTCAGTGGCTCCAACCCCGTTGGATACTGACTGCAGTTCTTGAAGGGTTGGTGTCTGTTTCTGCAGTCTTATACTCCTCTGAGTGATAGGGGAAGCTGCAGGGGAGTCATCCTCTGAGGCAGATGATGGGAGAGCAACATCTTCAGGCCACAATGGGATAGAAGGCGTATATACAAATTATTACAAAGATATTGTAAGACTCCTGAACTTTCCTCATAAGGATACTGGGGGGAATTGGAAAGTCATTAAAGAATATTTTGAGTTAGATGTGTATGATATCGACAATCACTCCCTAATAGGAGTCCCTTGAATAATTTGCTCACTTCTTTCCTCCTCCTCCTCCTCCTCCTCCTCCTCCTCCTCCTCCTCCTCCTCCTCCCATTCTGTAAAATTGTTTGGAAACAATGCCTAAGTCAAGACACTGCAGTCTCCCTTGCTGATTTGACCTCTGCTGTTTTACAGAGACATGAGGTACTTCTTTTCCTGCTTGGAGGATTGGTAACGACAGGCATAGGTCTTTTCTTACCAGTAGATCACTGTCTGTAGTTTGCCAGCAATCAATATGAATTGCATGTGTGTCTTCTTTCCCCCGTCCCCTGTCAGGGTACCACAGCAGCAGCGTGACCTGTCAGTGTGTTTAAACTGAGCCCCTAGCCTGGGTTTTCTGTATGGTGTTTCTTTTTTAAACAATGAGCCTTCCTAGTTTGCAGAATGGAACAGTCAACAATCCATTACAGTGGACAACACAGGTCACCAGAAAATAAAGTGTTTCTTTTCAAGGAAATTAGCTGCACAGTTGAACACCTCTTGGCTATGCATAACTTCTGAGCTGGCATGTATGTACTGCTGAGCTGATGCAGCTGGAAGCTTTTGCTTTTGCTCAGCTAGTTAACCAGCTTAAGGTGTAGTGAGCTTTTCTCTGAGGCTGATGCAACAACAAGGGATAGAAAATATCTTTTACTGAACTAACGCCTGTTGGTTCTGAGACAGATAAGCTCTCGAATTGCACGGAAGGAATGGAAAGGTAGCTAATTCCTTGACATATATTTAGGAAGCAAAGAGATATTTAGTGCTGTGCTGAAATTTCTTCCACAGTTTTTGAACATTCTCATTCAATCTGATAGAAAATAAATTGCTTTCGAAAAGAAATTCAAAGGAGAAGAAAGTTTTGGAGGCATTCTCATGGGTTGGGTTCGGGGTTCTTGTGTTTACCTTGCTTATGAGGTGGCTGAGGAGTGTGTGTGAGTGTCCTGTCTTCCATTATACAACCGTATCTCTGGCAGCCGGCAGCCTCCTTGGCTTCCCACACTTCAATTAAAGTTCAGGGGGAAATGTCATGATGTAATTCCTCCCACTGGACTTTTTTTTTTTCCAGATCAGGAAGAGCAGGCAGCCTGGGTGGGTGTGCTGCAGAGCAGTGGGGAGATGTGTAATAGAAAGAAAGAAACACACACAGCGCCCTCATCCGCCTCATAGTGATTAGGTAAGCTCAAAAATGCCACCAACATGAATTCAAAATAAAGTATGAAATGCTCTGAGAATGAGGCAGAAAAACTGAAGCCTCTTTCATGGGGGAAGAAAACTTTCAGGGCATTGAAGGATCGAATTCTGCACAACGGTAGTTGCCCTGGAGCTAGACACAACATCGTGCCCCGCACAGCTACATTGGGGTGGATGCAAACTGGGGGCTATTATGCTGCCACACCGTTGATGCTTTTCCCACTTGCAGTGGCAGCATGAAAAACAAAAAACAAAAACCTTTAGGAAAAGAAGAAAGAAGCTGTGCTACTACAATCACTGCCAGTTGGTGATCCCAACCAGTGAGAAACGATTGGTGATGGTGAATTTCTCCTCATCCTGGAGAGATTCATTGAAATCCCCCCACCCCATTTCTCTGCCCACAAATAGGGTGGTGAATTTCAATAGAGGGCTCCAGGCATATTACTAACGAACGCCTCATTTCAGTCCTTTTGCCAATGCCGTAACATAGGAAGTGGCAGTATATTAATTCAGACCATGGATCCACCTTGCTCACTATTGTCTTCTTAAGCTTTACCCCAAACTGGGGCCCTCCAGGTGTTTTGCACTACAGTCCCAGCATTCCTGACCATTGGCCATGCTGGTTGAGGCTGCTGGGAGTTGCAGTCCAAAACTGACTGGCAGCAGCTTTCCCGGCTTTCAGACAGGACTCTTACCAGCCCTACCTGGAGATGCTGGGGACTGAACTTTTGTATGCAAAGCATGTGCTCAACCATCCCCAAACAGATACTTGAAATATGCAATAGCCTTGATAGTGGCTAAGTGCAGACAGCTGTAGCTGCAGCTGCGCTGGCATCAACACCGTGGCATATAATTAAGCCATGAAGTCTATAACATGAATGCACAGAGCTGGTCTAGAATGACGTTATTTTATTTTATTTTTTGCCAAGAGGATCACCCTGCGAGTCGAAATCTCCATGCTGTGTTAGGACTGGAGCTTGTAACGTGTCTTCAGTTGATGACTCGAGGGTGTCAGGTGGAGAATCTGCTGGAAGTATTGACATTTCCCATTATTCCTACCCAAGTCCTGAGGCCCTGCTCTGAGTGCCCTCATATGCTGAAGTACATATGAGGGCTACTCAAGAGCAGGCCTTTTCAGTTGTAGCCCCTCCAGTTATGGAATGCCCTCTCCAGAGAATGTCCAGTTATGGAATGTCCTCTCCTTTCAGCACCCACCAATAGATAGATAGATAGATAGATAGATATAAAAAAATTCTTGTAGGCTCTTTCATCCTTCCCATGACCGCACCCACTTTCCCCCAATCACTGACTGTGGTTTCCTGGCTTTTGTGCAGTTTTTGCACATCCTAAAAGGTTGAAATTCCTCACCTACGGCTTAGTTACCAGCAAGAAGATGCTTTAAGCTACAATACGCTGGTGTCTCTTATATTTTTGGCCCCATCACTTTTCCTTCAGAGCCATTCACCACTGGAGTGCAGCTCCCCCCCCCCACACACACAGAGATTCTCCAAAATGGAATTTGGCCCTTGAGCAATAATGGGGGCCAGGCTGCCAACATAGTTGATGCCCTTGCCACTTGTGGTGGCAATGCTGAAAACAAAAACCCTGTGGGGGAGAAAATGAAAGGAGTCGTGCTTCAACCCCTGCCAGTGGTGAGCCCTACCTGTGAGAAATCGTTGGATATTGTTTTCCTCTCCCAGGAGAAATGTGGTGAAATTGTCCCTTCCGTTTCTCTGTCCCCAAATAGGGTGGAGAATTTCAAGAGGGCAATTGTGCACAGCTCTAGAAAAAAGTTACATCTAAAATAGGTCAGAGGTGCAGAGTCAGGTGTAATCCATTAAGAGCACATGTAGAAGCCCTGGGAGATGTCATGAGTGGGCTTTGAAAAGCCAGGCAGGGAATGGTGAGAAAAACTTCTTATACTGAGATAAGCCTTCCAAGCAATAAGAGCCCATGTGGTGTGCTGGTTAGAGTGTTGGACTAGGACTGGGGAGCTCAGGTTCTAGACTTAATTTGGCCATGAATCTTGATGGTTGACTTTGGGACCATCACTGTCTCTCAGCCTAACCTCCCTCACAGGTTTGTGAGGATGAAATGGAGAGGAGAAGGCTCATTTATGCCATCCATGGGCTCCATGGAAGAAAGGTGGGATATGAACATAATAAATAAGGGATTTTCCCCCTCCATCCTAATCAAATCTTCTATACACTACCAATCTTCCCTTTGGCCATTTGGTATTAAAATAATAATATGCCTCGTGTGTTAGGTGAGTTAGTTTAGCCACTAAGGCTGAGTTCTAATTCTAGAAGCCACCAGTTCAAATCTCACCTGTTGCATGAACTCGCTCAGTGCCTTTAAGGAAGCCAATGTAAGGGAAGGAGCATGGCTCAGTGGCAGGGGCACATGTGTTGCACGCCGGAGTTCCCCGAATCAATTCCTGGCATCTGCAGTTAATAAGGATCTGGTTTTTTATAGGGATGGTCAAGCAAGTAATGTGTGAAATCCTAGGATTCTGCAAGCATCGTCTCATTGCCTGTCTCATGCCCGATTCCTGTTCACATCTGTGATCACTGCTCATTCTGTGTGAACAGGGGAAATTGCACAAGTCGAGCCGTGATCAAATGTGAGGTTTGTTTACGCAGTTTCCTGAGATTCGCGCAACTTCCCCCAAATTTGTGCAACATTCCTAGAGCGAGGCTGGCTCGATCTTCACTCAGGGAAATTTGTGCAAATTAGGGAAGTTGCACAAAATCAAACTGTGGGAGAGTAGCTGTGCAGGTCAAACACAAGCACATGTCCAGCAATTTGCAAACATTTTCGGTGGACACATGCTCCTGCTCACACTACCATTCGGGGCCTCAAACAGGGCATGCTTTTGCTCACACGTTTTGTTGTGAGCAAAAACGAAATCCTCATACATCTCTACGGAAGTGATGAGAAAGACCTCTGCCAGAGACCTTGGAGAACCACAGTCAGAGCAGACAATACTGGGTTAAACAGGCAATACAGTTAAAAATGTATTAAATAAATAAATAAATAAAATAAAGTCAAATAGTCTGCTAGGGATGGGGCGATAAACATTTGGCTTGCATTTTAATACGAACCAACCTAATTCACATTTTCTGAACAAATATGGGAACTGGGAACACTTCCCCCCCCTCTCTGATCAATAAAATGCATACAGAAATAAGTACATGAGTGAAAATTGCATGCAAAAAGGCATATATTAGGGGAAATTGCCCCCTCAAAAAACAGTGTATACTAGGGAACATCATGTAGAAAATTGTCTACAGATTTTTATGCAAACTGATCTGGCGATGGGATGGAAAGCACTTGTGTTTGAAGAATAGAATGCAAATGTTATAGAAAGCAAAAGAGACAGATTCATCCATTCCTCATCTTACCTAGTATAAAGCAGCTTCCTATGTTTCTAATGCAGGGCTCTCCAACCTTGGGTCCCCAGATGTTGCTGGCTTACAGCTCCCAGCATACCCAGCCAGCATGGCTAATGGCAAGGGATTCTGGGAGCTGTCGTCCAGCAACATCTGGGGACCCAAGGTTGGAGATCCCTGTTCTAATGTCACTCAGGCTCAGCCCCCTATCTGTTCTACGAAGAGAGTAATACTGACTTACCATACAAGATTGTTTGTAAGGGAGATATGTGTGGATAAGTTTCAAATGTCCCAATGTTAAGCATACTGAGGAGATCAACTCTACAGGGCAAGTAAATAACGGTGAACAAAATGGAATAATCAGCCCCATCCTTTACACTCCCTGAATGATTTTCTTCAGAGAAGCATGACACCCAGCCATCCTCTAAGTCTATCTTATCCATTCTGTCCAAACATGTCCAGGGAATAGGTTTTTGTGCTCCCTGCTTCTCTGTATTGATCTGCCTTGAGTACTTGGTCTTTCTCACTTTGTATTTAATGGGTGTGATTTTTCACGAGCTGTTTTTTCCCCTTCTGTTCTTCCTGTTCTGTTGGTGCTTGGCTGCCTGCTAGGAAGGAGGTCAGCTCGTTTGTTTAGGTGGGGATCTAGAAAATCCACTCCACCCCTATTGTCAAAGGCGAGTTGAGATTTACAATGGAGAATTTCAAATGTTGTTGTGACTATAGCTAAAAAGTTGTGTGTGTGGGTGGGGGTGGGGGTTATGGCTATCAAACTCTATCAAATTTTGAGTGTGCAACCCAAAATCTAAACATTTCACAATGTTGCAGACAGTTATTGTTCTTAGAAAGGTTAAACCATGCAGATGCATAGAGTGTGAGATAGTCAAATGGGAGCTCCTTCAGAAATTTGACTGTCTTAATCTGGGTCTTAACAGAGATTCTGGTTTCTTTGCACCCTATAAATATTCTGCATAACTTGTACTAGTACTCTTCCCTTAAGAACTTTAGAATGCATCATTTTGGTCAGTGTTTAACTTACTTTCCCGCCTTGCTTTCTCCACTTCCACTTCAGCATTTGATGAAGTAGATAATTGCCTATGAGAGTCTATGCCATTGCTGTGGTTTTCATAGAATATAACTATGCATTTATTTGTCCTTCTTTTGAAAATGTAAGCTCTGTGCATTTTTAGATGTGATTTTTGATGCATGTGTTAGTTCTGGTTAGAAGTGAACAAAACTTTAACACAACTCTGAAATTTGTCAAAGTCGGAATTCAGATCTGATTCTCTACATCTCCAACACCGTCAAATTTTGGTTTTGAAACCCATCTATGAGAGAGACAAAACACACACACAAAACTTAAGTCTCAATGAATATTAAACTTTAAAGTCATACATGGGCTAGTATGACTGCATCTCACTGGAGAGAACTTGGGCCAGGGAGACCATCATTCAAATCCTTATGGAATCATGGAATGGGCTGATTGGCTTTAGGAAAGCCACTATCTCTTGGCCTTACCTATGGCCGTGAGGATAAAATGAGAAGGGGTGAGTTAAAAAGACATGTCAAATATTGATTTGCCAAACACAGTACTGGTATACCGTATTGTTCCAAGTATAGGCCGCACTTTCCCCCCCTAATGTAAGTCTTTAAACTAGGGGTGCGGCCTACAATCGGGATGTTGCAACAAAAAAAAACACCCAATAAAAATACCGGGGGGAAAGTGCGGCCTATACTCAGAACAATACGATATTTTAATACGGTATATTTTAATTCTTATTGTAACAAGCAGCCTTGTTCAAGAGATGACCCCCCTCTCACTCACTCACTCACTCACTCCCCCCCACAATAAGTCCCCCTTTCTCTCACATTCTCAAACACACACTCACATCCACACACAGACACCCCCCCCACTCAAACTAGCTCACACCCGCCCCGCACTCACACACAGGTGGAGCCTGCTGCTGCCTTTGCAGGCAAGGCACCGGAATGAATCCTCCACTTCCCTGCCCGAGCTCACCCCAGCCGGCAAGGAGGAGAAGTGAGGCCATCCCCCGGCAGCTCCGGCGGCCTCCTGTGCTTCAGGCGGAGTTTGCTGCCGCCACCAGCCAACTCTTCACTGGCCATGATAGCCTGGCGCGGGCGGCTGAGGGTGGAGAGGACGGTCACTGCTGCCGCCACCGCTGCCGCCGCTGCCTCAGGAAGCAGGCGGGAAAGGCCTTCTGAGGGTGTGCGCGCTCGCTCACCCCGGGGCCCAGCTGCTGGCGGCGGCACCAGCGATAGCACCAGCGCGGCGGGCTCAAGCAGCGCGGAGAACTGCTCCGCGCCGCTCAGAAAATCGAAAAATTAATCCGAAAATTTTAAAATAGCTCCAAACTTTAAGGGTGCGGCTTATAATCAGGAGCGGCCTATACGCGGAACAATACAGTATTTTGGATCTCCCCTTCCCCTCCCTTATATCCAACTGCATGGAGAATGTTGGGAGGGTGGCCTTGAATTTTAAATCACAGACGCTGTTGGCTTGAGGGCCACTTGATGGGGAAGAAATACTGTCAGTACTTAAGATCATTGATACAATACATATTTCTTTCTGTGCAATTCAAATCTGCCTCCCAGAATATGTAAACTGTACATCATGTATGCATGACTGTGGCGATTCATACGTACATTTCATGCTCTTGCTACACAGAAACATGTAAGATAGGAGTGGGAAATATGGGGCCCTCCAGATGTTGCTGGACTGCAACTCCCATCAGCCCTAGCCAGCATTGTAAGTGGTGAGAGCTGATGGGAGTTGTAGTCCAACAACATCTGGAGGGCCATATATTTTCCATCCATGATGTAAGAGAAACTGATAATGTGTGAAGCATCTCTCAGTGCAACTACCATGAATTCATCATTTTGGGTCGGTTCATATGACCTGGGCGGCGAGCAGGGGGAGGCACTACGCGGTCTGGCACCACGCACGCATGGGTGGACTGCAGTGGAGCCGGCATTCCCCACACTGCAGCACAGGCCTCCCGCTCCCGGCGCTAGGGGGCAGCAGCTCTGGATGCCCAGCGGGGCAGTTTGCCCCTACAGGCTGGAGCGGCCGCAGTTCCGGCTGCTCTGGGCTTCCGCCTCTGTGCGGCCATGGGAGGCCCCCGCGGGACAGACGACCACTGTTCACATGGCAGGGTGGCCACACGCGGTAGAGGCTCACCCTTCTACCACCCATGGTGACTTTCCGTGCTTCCCAAGCATGGCCGTTCCATGGGGGCGCCCCCGGCCAGCATTCGCATGACATGGGAACCGCGGGGGACCTCTGCTCCCCCACGGTTCCTGTGTCGTGTGAACCGGCCCTTTGAGAAACACTTTCTCCAGGGCCGCCCATACCATTAGGCAGGATGAAGCAGTTGCCTCAGGCGGCAGGTGCTGGGTGGCAGCAGCAAGGTGTTATAGGAGAGAGCTGCAGGCCACGCTGTCTGTCTGTCCTGCTCTCCTTCAACCTGCTGCCTTCAGGTGGGGCGGAAGATACTGTCCCATCACCAGTGTTGAAGGCAGATTCAACTGCCACCCCAGCTGGCTTTCGTACATGGATTGTGAACATGCACCATCTTGTCCTTTAGCAAATTGTCTTGGGCCAGCTGTGGTTTCTGTGTAACCACAATGAAAACAAGAGATCGATTGCTTTTCACTCTTGCTTCTCAGCTTTGGTCTTCTTCTTCCCCTTCCAGACGGCTTGGTTTAAATATGAGAGATTGGTATTGTCATTTGATGCAGAGTGAGGCTGGCTCCTCTCACAAGATGAACATTGTTTAAAAACAGCTCTCCTCTCCTCTCAATTGGAGAGGTTCTGTGTTATTCCCAAGCACTGAAACAAATCAAAAGCTTCACCAACATCGATGAACTAACACCGCTAATTTGTGAGTTAGGTATATGCATTTGAGCTGTCAAGCACATGCAATACAGGTAGCTCATTATAATGTATTTTCTTCCCATAGATTGGTAGCACTGCTACTTTTCTTCCAACCATGTTCACTTCTGGGTTTGTGCAGAGAAAAAAGGGGCAGAAAGAAACCAGCATGCCTCCTTCCATCTCTTTCCTTCATTGTCATCCCGTCTATGTAACTGGGACACAAGGTTTTTGTAATTCTGCCTTTTGTTAACTTCCCATTCATATTTGTCAGTCAAAGTGAACACATGATGGGCGTTTAAAAGTCACAAGGAAATTCAGTAACAGAAAAGGGGGGGAAGGCAATCAAGAAGGAAACTTCAGGATCTGACTCTGCTCTTTGTTACGCTGGCATCCTGAAGTAATTCCCAACTCTACTAGAGAAGCCAGCAAGGAGAACAAAAGCTAGTCTGAAGCATCTCACTGCAAAGTCACTTTCACTGCATCACTATTCTTAACAGGAGCATGTTCTGTGACATGACCTTGTCCTTAATGCCTCTGGGTAGGGATGTGTGAGGATTTTGTTCTCGGGTGGAAATCCCAGATATTATTTTCTACATTTCGGAAGGCTGTTTCGCTAGTGCATCTACATTTTCTTTACTTCCTTGGGCTTTCCAGCAAAGGTGGCTTAGGGCACAATCCTATTGATTGCACCCTCACTGCTCAGAAGCCCCCTTGGAGAAGCAGCTGGTGTGGTTATCTCTGCACCAGCTACAAGGGGGAGGCGTCTGGGGTCAGATCTCTGACTCCCTCTTCTGAGGCCAGAGTGCTGTCTCCCACCTCCGCGGGGTTTCCCTCACCTTCATCAGACCTTTGTGTAGAAACAAAGGCGGTAGAGGAGAGAAGAGACATTTGGGGATATTCAGGGGGGTGGGGTCGAGACAAACTCTAACTTTCCAGTGGAGGAAATTGTATCATTTACAAAGTCTTGTAGGAGGTCATCCAAGGGCACCTTCATTTTATTTCTTTTATCAACATTTGAAAGAAGGCAGTACTTGACTAAAGATTGCCAGGCAATGAGAAATGGGGTCCTTAATGCCTCTGGGTAGGAATGTGTGAGGATTTTGTTCTGGGGTGGAAATCCGGTGGACTAGCTGGGCTCAACCGCCTGAACTCCACCCTGCTTACCTCTCACCCAGCTCAACTCACGTTCTCCTGAGTCGAGCCAAGGAAGCAACTTCCGGATTCCTGGTGGGCTGCTGTTTATCTAGAAAATGCCTTAAGGTATGCCTAAAGCAGCTGCAATTTGCATGATTTGAGCAAATCGTGGCCACTTTTGACATATCTTAAGGCATTTTCTACGTAAACAGTGGCCCGCTGGGAACCCAAAAGGCTGGCAAGCGGCGCAGCACATGCTAGTTTTCAGCCTGGCTCGGTGGGTGCAGCAGCAGCATCCGCCAAGCCAGGGACGAGTCGGATCCCGGTGGATCGCTCACACCTACCTCTGGGAATAATGCTACATGATGATGTTGTGCTGTTACCAGGGACATTGTATTGGGGGGGGGATTGTTTTTCCCACTGGTGGTTTGATGGAGCACCCTTAATTTCACAACTAAGGCTGATCCATCTTCAAACCCCTACAAACTAGAAACTTGAATCTTTAAATAAAGAAACCTGAGGATCTCCAGCTGCAGGGGTTTATCACAGATACCAACCTGTGCTTGCATAGTAGTCACAGAATGCACACAACTCCAATTATATGGGGTGGAGAGTAATAGTAGTAATAGGATGGCTTTAATCATGTTCAGTTGCTGTTTTGGAAGCACTCAGCTGCTTTTTCAGCATGTGAAGAGGGGAGCAGCAGGAATCCGGTGTCCACTTTCTCCACTTTCCAATCCATAGACAATGTAAGGAAGTGTGCATTGTACAAGGTCTCTTTAGCCAGAGGCTTTTCTCTGTGTGTGTGTGTGTGTGCAGTAAAGGACAGAAATGCTCACCTGCAGAGCTGCGGGGGGTGGGTTTTGAGATATAATACTTTGACTGCTCTGTTGTTTGCGCTTAAACATGCTGAATCCTGCTGCTTCACAACTGTTACAAGGACTGCACAGTGTCGCATAGTGTACTCTGTATTTTGTATTGCTGTGTACCTGCGGCTCTATCTGAGCTGGAGCTGGCTTAAAAGTAGGGATGTACATACTTTGTTAAATCCACTCCATCTGCATTTCTTGGATTGTCAGGCATCTTCCGTTCCATTGTCCGCCCATTGATGGAATTAGATTTTGCACAAATGCCAGCTGAGGCGCTCGGCAAGGCGCTCGGCGGACTTCTGGGTCCCCGGCGCTGCACTTTTAATGTAAAAAAATGGGTAAACTACCTTAAAACTGCTGCGATTTGCAAATCGTGGCCATTTAAAGGTGGTTTCCCCTTTTTTTATATAAAAAACACAGTGCTGGGGTCGGGGACCCGGAAGTTCCTTTCCCCGGCTCCTCTCCCGAGGACGTGTGCCGAGCCGGGGAAAGGTAAGTCATGCGGAGCTCGGGGGGGGGTCGAGCAGGGCGAGTTTGCCCCGCTTTCACCACCACCACCCCGATCGAGCTCTGCGCATATCCCTAGTGTGGCCTAGTGCTTAGAGTGTTGGACTGCAACTCAGGAGATCTGGATTCTGGTCCCCACTTGACCATGAAACTCACTGAGTGTCGTGGCCATCTTTCCCCTCCTCCTTCCAAAAGAGATGCAAACAGTGGCTTCTACCGAAAAGCTTTATGCCAGCCTAGCAAACTGTTTTAGAAGTACAAATGAATGAAGTGGATTGCAAAAATCAATCACAAAAGAAACAAGCTTAGTTAGAATACTAGCCATTAAGGAAGATTGCCCTATTGTTGAGAAGTTGATTCTAAATTGGAAACCTCTGCTCCCTTCCAGGTTCAAATTTCCCCACACCCACACCCCTAAGGCGGATCCTTACTCTTGGAGCGCCTAACACTGCTGAGCTGGTCCATCCCATCCTCCTTAGCTGATATCTGACCCGGGGGTTAGTGACACTTGATTCGCCCTCCTCCCGATCGGAGAGCTCAGATTGCTTTCCCATGGAATTTGACACTGATTGATCCTCACGGACTGTTTGCAATATCTCTAAGTCCACTGGCCTTGGCAAACCAGCTTCAGGTTCCCTCCCCTCCATCTCCTCCTCTTCCCCATCAGTTTCAGGAATCTGTTCCCAGATCCTCCTCTGTAGGAAGAGTGGGCACAATCCCTACACTGGGTGACTTTGGGCCAGTCACTGGCTCTCAGCCTAACTTACCTCACAAGGTTGTTGTGAGGATAAAACGGGGAGGAGGAGGAGGATCATGTAAGCTGCCTTGGGTTCCTTGCAGGAAAAAAGGCAGGATATAAAAGTGACAACAACAGCAGCAGCAGCAGCAGCAGCAGCAGCAGCAAACCTATTTATACCCTGTCGCCGCCCCCCAAGTGTTTATTCTGTTACATTTCTCTTCGTCCTCTCCTCCAAGGAGCCTGGAATGGCATCACTTCCCTACTGGGGCCTGGAAATGGTGGCAGGGCTGTCAACATAGGAGCCTGTGCAGCCAGAGAGAGAAAGGACAGGATGATCCTGCTGATCTCCTCCACTTTTGAAGAAATGAATTAATGAAATGCCCCCCCCCCTAAATTTGACACCCTGGAATGTGGTGTGTGTGGGGGAAGGTATATTTTGCAACAGCCCTACTGCTCAAACCTGGACATTGCACCCCAGTTTCCCCCATATCCAAACCCATCATGCTGGCTCCTGCACAACCATCCATTTCCCTTTTAGCCTTTCCCATGCCTTGACATTGATGAACTAGTAGCAGCATACTCTTTGTATTGTCATGCAGCAAGCGAGGGCCTCGGATTGTTGACAGTGCTTAAATTTACAAGTCTCCAAACGTAACCCGGCTCGAATCCCAGCCGTTCATTATGTTATTGTTTTGCAGTGGTAGCGGCTGGCCAGCCTTCATCAGTGTGCTGTAAATAAAACTTCATTTGTATCGGTCGTTTCTGCAACATGTAATGAGTCATTCGCTTATGAGCCTGAGACCCTCAGACACAGCAAGATTAGCAGTATTGTCTCTGATGATGTGCAACATCTTCTCAAATTTCCCAAGACTTAAATGGCGGTGCAGAACTGCAATTAGCCATAGCAAAATTTTACTCTAAATCAGGCAGATTGGTTGTCTGATTGCTTCTATTTAGGTGTCAGTCTGGATCTTGCTGGGTTTGCTGGTGCAGGAGATAACTGCTGAGCTTGGTTTGGGGATGATGAAGCCAAGCATGAGTTGCCCTTTTACACCACTAAATTACGTTTTGAATTACAACTTCCAGCATTCCTGATCATTGGCCACACTGGCTGGGGCTGAAGTCCAAAATGTATGGAGGGCACCAGGTTGGAGAAGACTGGGTTACAGGAAGATCAGCAAATGAGGAATGTATGTGTCCAATGCCAGTGATTGACCTCTCCTTCAGGTTGATGACACCCATCCCTTGCTACCAATTAGGAACATAAGAAGCTGCCTTATACTGAATCAGACCATGGGTCCATCTAGCCCAGTGTTGTCAACACTGATTGGCAGCCATGGCTCTCCAGGGTTTCAGGCAGGATTCCTTCCTAGCCCTACCTGGAGATGCCAAAGATTGAGCCTGGGGCCTTCGGTATTCAAAGCAGGTGCTCTACCATTGAGCTACTACAGCCTTGAGGAATTGAGCAAAGGCCAACCTTTGTCCAAGCCTTTTCCAAATAAAACATTCTGTATATATACAAAATGTTTGTGGCATGGAGGATGGTCTAGGCTAGCCTTTTGTATGCATGACATAATAGCTTTGCGCGTCTCCATAGCATTTTATGGGGGAAGAACCTTTGATCTCCTACCAGTCTGAAATGCACCATACAGGGATTCTACTTCTCTGTTTTACCATTGGAAAGGCACATAGCCATGACCATTTAACAACAACATCTCAGCATCAGAATCCCTCTGTGCATGCATTAGAACATCTCTCTCTCTGTGGGGGTTGTATAGCTTTATGCACAGACGTCTCTCTAGGTATGTTCTAAGGAATGTACATCGGTCAGGGGCAGAGTACCCCCCCATGTTCATTATCACTAATTTGAACACTTGACTAGAGCTACATAAGCATGTGCTTATGTTGTTTCAGTAAGGGCTTAGCTGAAATCCCTTCTGAGTTTTGAACCTACAGCCTCTGTGTGAGACTTAAGATCAGAACAGGGAAATATCTTTCTAGTGACGGTTCCCTATACATTTTAAATTGAGAAACCATCAATCCTATTTCCATAATTGGAAGGTCACCCTCTATTGCATTGTGGTCTTCTAACTCCTTCCTCTGGGGCATTCCCAGCAAGACTTGCATGATCCTGTTTTTTGTCCAATTGTTTGGAATCAGGTAGGGATGGAGAAATCTGTAAATGTTGGTTTCTATCAGTTTCTCATTTTTCCAGTCTTAAATTTGGTTTGTGCCAAACTTTGAGGATTTTATTTTGTTTTATCTTGCATGAAAGTTCATATGCATGTTTGTGTATGTTTCTCCCAACACATGCATGTTTGGACACCATTTTGCCTAATATACACACTTTTGTGAACAATTTTCCTAATATAATGTGTTTGTGAACATTATTTTCATGAATATACAAATTTGTGTGCACACATTTCCCCAATACAAGCATATTTGTGTACATGTTTTAACTGGAAAACTCCATTGCAGAATTTGGAGAAGTGCAAAATTTTGAAGGATGACTACATTTTGGATTGTGTAGTTATTTATTTATTTTTAATTCAACATGTTTGCCTTAAAACGTGAACCAAACTATTTTCCCCCTTCCCTAGAACTGGGATGCTTTCAAGTTAGTTGCTTTCTTTAGAGCAGTGTTCTCCAACCTTGGGTCCTCAGATGTTTTTGGCCTACAACTCCCAGCATGCCCCAGCCAGTTATGCTGGCTGGGGCATGCTGGGAGTTGTAGGCCAAAAACATCTGGGGACCCAAGGTTGGAGAACACTGCTTTAGAGTGAGCATGCCTGCTATTCTGAGGCATTCAGCAGAAGCTCAAGTCCCATTGACTTGGTCTTATGAGCCACAGAAACCCTGGGCACAGACAGCTTTTTTAACAGTGTATTGTGATCAAACCCTGTTTAGTATGCACAATACAACCATATACCTGATGTCCACAGCAGGCAACGGCAACACTGGTGGAGAAAAGAACAGGGTAAATCACTCAAAATAAGTGACTAATTAATCATATTCTTGATTCTAATAACATACTGGCTCTGTGTTGGCAGATTTGTTTGTCTTCTGCCCCCCATGGTTTGCAAATTGACTTTATGGAGAGGAAAGTGTGGGAAAGGTCTCCATCTTCTAAGGAAATTGGATTATGAGGGTAATTACTATTGTTCTGCAAGATGGGCTCAGATCAATGCTTTTGTGTTTTGTTTTCCTATGGGAAAAGGGCAGCAAGATAGCTGGCCACTTTCCCCTTCCCAAAATGTTCTTGCATCTCAGAGAATAATGAATGCTTCTGTTTTCCTGCTTGCCAGTTCGGCAGTTCATTTCCTCCTTATTATGATCCTGTGTCTGTTATGACTTCAGGCTTCAATGCTGAAAAGTTTATAGGCTCAGGAACCTCCTTTGATGAAATAAGAATCTGAGGCCCAAGCTAGATAAGAGATGTAGCCAATATAACTTCTTCCTGATGTGTATGCATGTGTGTGTGGGGGGGGGGGGAGGTGAGTCCCAAAAAATAAGGACTCCCAAATTTGAGTGTGGGAGTGGTAGAGACAGCTCCTGCTTAATCCCTTCCTGTTTCTTCTGACCGTATTTATTTCTTACACTTATATCCCACCTTTCCTCCAAGGAGCCCAAAATTGCATGATCTTCCTCCTCTCCATTTCATCCTCAAAACAACCCTGTGAGGGCTGCTGGGCACACTCAGAGAGAGAGAGAGAGAGAGAGAGAGAGAGAGAATCTTGAGACAAACATATGTGCATTCACATCAAGACTAGACAGGAGGCGGCACTGCTAAAAAAACGTGATGCACACCTCTGCACTGGGGGAGGGGGGAGAGAGACACATGAACTGAAAAGTGCAGCAAATGCCACATACACAGTATATGGTACAAAATACAGATTTAAAAATGGAACCATGGTGCAACCCTAATCAGTTCTGCTTTAAAAATGGGAGACCAGGTACTTTGAAACTCCACCATCCAAGGAGGAATTTGGAGGAGGAGGAGGCATCTCTAACCTTACTGAGAATGAACATGAAACAGTTGCTGCAAGCAGCAGGTTCCAAATGAGCCAATTTCACGTCCTTGATCTCTATACCTTGGCTGTCTTCTTGGGTCCCTACAAAATGCCCAACACCACCACCCTCTAGAACAGGGGTGGACAATACATGGCCTGCATGTGTGGCCCACACCACCCAATTCGACAGCAGCAGCAGTGGCAGGGAAAACAAAATCTGGTGGTTTTTGCACTGCAGAGTGCTAAGTTTGACCCTTGTAGCATGCTGGAGCAGTTTGCTGCTGCAGTCTGGGGCAGCAAACCACCCATTTCCCCCCAGCACCCTACGGAATGTGTAGTGACCCATGGAGTGCAGCCGGTGAGGGGCATCCAGACAGGCAAAATTGGTCCCCAGACCCCCCAAATTGCCCACTCCTGCTCTAGCCCCTCCAAAATCTTTTACCACAGTCCTAATGATTTAACATGGTACAGTTAAAGCTAGATATAAGACTGATGGGTAATGCTGACCACACTAATATGTTAGTTCTGGCTCATATTCCTATTTATTTATTTATTTTATTGGTTGGTTACTTGGTTGGTTGCACTTGCATTAAATTCTCTGGTGAACTATTCAGCTGTGCACAAAAGAACAGCTGTTAATAATTTCAAAAAGTCCCATCCAGTAATTAATCCACATTATTTATGTATTATCTACACATTGATTTAAGGTATGTCATGCTCAATTAATCTAATCTAAATGACCTGGCGAAACTCTGCTTTGCAGGCACCTCAGATATGTGATCAAATCTCTCTCTCTCCTCAGTCACAGATGAATCTGGAAGTCCAGCCCATTGGAGCCAGACGGACTTCTTGCCTGCTTCCAAACCAATGATCGAAAATGGATCAAGTCAGGGTGTGTGTGTTTCCATGGACTTCCGTCTCTATGATGGGCCACAGTTTGTGCATTTTTTAAATGCTAAGGAAATTTGCACAAATTGCATAAAGTTACACAATTTTGGTAAATTGGGGTATATTTTGTATGTTTTGCGCAAATAAGCACCCAAAAAGCATGTGGATCTAGTGCAATTTGCATAAAATCAGCCAATTTTATGCAAATCACACTAGATCCATGTGCTTTTGGGGGGCTTATTTGCACGCAAAACATACAAAATACCCTGATTAATGCAAATTGCGCAAATTTCCTTAGCGTTTTTAACCTGCTGCCCATCTTAGAGATGGAAGTCTGCAAGCTGGCTCGACTCGGATCATAGCGAGTTGGCAGCAGCGCAGGGCTCACGCTGGCTCAGCTTGTCTGAGTGTGGAAAGCTAAGCAGGGTCAGGCCTGGTTATGACTTGGATGGGAGACCCCTCCTCTAGTTTCCTGCACTGAGCAGGGGGTTGGACTCGATAGCCTTGTAGGCTCCTTCCAACTCTATGATCTATCTATCTATCTATCATCTATCTATCTATCTATCTATCTATCTATCTATCTATCCGGTATCTGGGGGAGGGGAGAAAATAATGAAAATCCCTTGGATTTTCACCCCCTATCAGATTCCTCGCATATCTCTACAGATGATTGCTTTGAAGGTGGTGCTGGGGAATCTTGTAAAGAATGCTTTTAAGAGTATCTCGCAGGAAACTAGAGGGTGTACATTTTGACTCTGCCTAGCCCATCATGTGAGCTATGCTTTAACTGCCTTGGGGGGAAAATATGTGGTCTCTTTTTTTTTTTGCTTTTAAACACAAGCCATTAACTGTTCTACCAGGGAGTAAAAATAAGTTAAGCGAACTGCACTCATGGTTAAAATCATAACTTTACAATTAGTGTGTGCTTTTAAGGCAAAGAACTACTGAATACTCTTGCAAAATATATATTTTTTCCAGGCAAATGCTTAAGGGAGCTTTGCTTAGAGGGAGGAGGAAGAGGGATAAAAGTGACTAACACAGCCATTTCAGAAAACCTTATGTACAGTAAGTAATAATTAGTTCTCCATACTATTAACCAGAAGGAGCACTTAAAGGTTTGTTGGGTTTTTTTGACATACCTAATCTCTGTGCCTGGGGAGCGATGTGGAACATTTGCATTAAATTACTCCTTCATTTTCCAAAGTCCTGTCTGCCCCCTTCTTATAGACTTTGCTGCCAGCGCTCTCGCGTCTGGCACAAGCCCGCAGATCTCGCTGCTAATATAGCTGTCTCCTGCCAGGCACATCAATGTAGGGTGCATAATAGTACTGCATGTCAATGAGGAGAGAGAGAGAGAGAGAGAGAGAGAGAGAGAGAGAGAGAAGGAGAAAGCCCTGTATGGAGCTGGGATATGGCACTCAGCAGTCACCGTTCCATACAAATTAATGGAACAGCGTCAAAGGGCAAGAGGTATCTGGCAGGACACTTGGAAGGAGAGTAGGGTGTGAAGGTGCAATCAATCTTAAGGAGCAGCACTCCTGGTGGACTACTTGGTACTGTTCCAACCACCGGTCTAGGATGTTATTGGGAGATTTCTTTCTTTCTTTCTTTCTTTCTTTCTTTCTCTTTCTTTCCAGGGCTCACGGTTGTTCAGATTTTTCTCCTGGGCATAATTCTTCCTGCTGTGCTTTGTCTGAAGAAAGAGTGGCTTTAGGAACTCCATCATCCTCTCAAAAGCAGCAGTGGCCAGACTTGTAAATGAAGCCACCTCCACACAGGAGCCCCAAAGAAGGCCTAATGGGGTGGGGAGAAGACAAGACTGGGACTTTCCCTTTGGAGAGGTCACAGAGGGGAAGGAAACGAAGGAAAGCACATAGTTGCCATTGGGAGGTAGGGCAGAAGCAAAGCTGCATACTGCCAACACTCCCGATGCTGTGTTCTGGACTGAAGAATGTCCCCATGGGGTTCATTGCAGCAAGGCAGGCTGGATGTTGTAAGATCTAGGGGAGCTGCTAGTGGGTAAAATTGCTCTGACAAGCTTGGAGACCAGACTGAAGCCTTTTATACTTCAGTCCAGAAGCCCCTTCCCAGACTCTACCCCTTCCTACAAAGTGGAAAGTCTTAAAGGCACAGGCTTGGAGTCTAGCACCCCTTTGTCTCTCCAAGAACTCGTGCCAGGCATGCTTGCTGCATTCAGGCACCGCTCCATCTATTATGGAATTATTGCTGCAGGCTTGAGGGTCTGCTTCAGAGGCCTGCAGCATCTCTCATTCGATTCTCCAGTTCTTCTGAAGTGGTGCTTGGTTCTCATGCCTCCTCTGTCGGCATCACTGGTTCCTCAGTCTTTGGGTACAGGTTCAGATGAGCACTTCTGTGTGGGAAGGTAGAGCTTAAAATAGCTTTTCTAACATAATACTAAGCATTGCATTGCTACCACTGTCTGCTTCCTCAGAACAATCCTGCTCAATGGTGGCTGATTTCATTACAACACACACACACACACACACACACACACACACACACACACACACACGAGGTGGTAGTGGTGAGTGGAGACTTCCATAAAGAGCATTATTATAGAATACATCTGAGTTCTTAGACTATTTGAGATCCATATACCCCACGTTCTATTAAAATAATATCAGTGGCTTACAATACAATTTTGAGAGAGTGTCCTACTGTTCCCATTGCTCATGGTAGGCCTTCCTTTTATTTATGAAGTTATTCTCAGCCAGGCAACAGTAGGGATGCGGAATAATTTTGTTCTGTCTGCATTTTTAAGCAAACAAACACAGCCTAGAGAAATACATGAATCGGAATACAGTTGACCTTCATGATCATACACTTCTCTGAATTTTGCAATGATGTGCTCCGTGCAGAAAATGTGTGTAGAAATGTGTATTTTAGGGGGAAATCGGAACAAAAATGTATATTTTAGTGGCATTTTCACACGTTCAAGGAGCACAACTTCTTCTTTTTGTTTTTGCTTTTGTTTTTGTTTTTGCTAACACTCCAAAGTCACAGAAGCAGCAACTGTGTTGGCAGTCTCTGGCCCCCAGTTTGCACCTCCAGTAGCATCCATATTTTGTATGCAGAAAGCCGAGGTTCTATCCCTGGCGACTCCAGTTATACAGGTCTCAGGTAGAATGTGATGGGAATGACCCTTTCCCTCAAACCCTGGAGAGCTGCTGCTGCTAAACTACAAACAGAGGAATAGTCTGACCTGGTAGGCAATTGTCATGTTTCCAGAGATTGTTCCTGTTTCCAGAGATTGTTCCTGTTCCCAGAGATGAAACTACTACCAAATATCAGGATTACAGCTGAGATGAGAGAGGGTCTAAAATGGCAGAAGACTTAACGTGTGTGTGTGTGTGTGTGTTGGTGCTGTGGGGACGGCTTCATGTGTTCTTCCCCTGCTCCAGAGCCACTTGTTAAATTCCTCTGCAGTGGAATTGCTGAAGAGTTGTTGTTGTTGTTGTTGTTTTTGGGGGGGTGAGCTTCCCCACTTGCCTCAGATAGACTGGAAATAACACGGCTTATTTTTCAAGCCAACTTGAGACTCAGAAAATAACACACCTTCCCTAAGCTTCAACACGCCATCCCCACTCACCCCTAAAGGTCCTCCTTCCCTCCCATTGGAGCATAGGAAACTGCCTTATACCTACTCAAGCAATTGATCCATCGAGCTCAGTACAGATGTGCAAGGACTCCAGTTGTGGGGGGTCAACATCCAGTGGATTAGCCCAGGTTGACCTCCCGGATTCTGGCCTGTCAACTGGCACCAACTTGCTCTGATGCGAGTCGAGCCAGCACGCAGTCTTCTGCTTTTAACTTGGGCCATGATTTGCATTTTGTGTGTGTGTGTGTGTGTGTGTGTGTTTTAAAGCCAGGGAAATTTGCATAAATTCTGGCCAGAAATTGTGTGGTGGGCAGAATGTATGCAAATTGCAGCCAGAATTTATGCAAATTTCCCTGGCTTAAAAAAAAATAAAAATAAATAAAATACATAAATTGTGGCCTGCTTTAAAGGCAGAAGTTGCCGAACACCACCCCGCACCCCGACTTGGCCTGCTTTCTGCTCTTGAGTCGGTGAGGTGCTGAGCATCCACCAGGCACAAGCAAGTTGAGTTTCTCAGTGTTGCCGATCCCGTTGCCTACACTGACTCACAGCAGCTTTCCAGGGGTCCAGACAGGGATCTTCCCCTGACCTATCTAGGGAGATAGCAGGGATTTAACAGGGGACTTTTTGCACACAAAGAATGTGCTCTCCCACTGAGCCACGGTCCTCCTTCCCCTTACCAGTCAGGTGATGCCTTAAGGCAGTGTTCTCCAACCTTGGGTCCCCAGATGTTTTTGGCCTACAACTCCCAGCATGCCCCAGCCAGCCAAAAACATCTGGGGACCCAAGGTTGGAGAACACTGCCTTAAGAGGAAGGCATTTCCTGACTGGGCAGGTTCCCTGAAGCCATTGCATGGGTGAAGCGTCTGGAACTGAGCCACTGGCTCCATCAGTCAGCTTTGCCTGCTCCACATCTTCTTCCCCATGAGAGAAGGCACAGGGCAGGTGAAGTGGCATCAAAGTGGGAGAATACCTGTGCACAGCAAAGCCATTCCCCAGCAGATGCGCTGGGAGTATCATCCCCTGGCTGTGCCGGCTGGGAATCAAATGACATCAGGGGGTGTGACCACGCCCTTTTGACGTTACAGAGCATCCTGCCCCTATGTCATTCAGCCCGTGGAGGGCCAGGTGGGTGGGGGCATCCCCCCTCCACACACACACACACACACCCCAAAGTGTAGTTTCCCTCCCCTGATCTACAGGTATAGACACTTCAACAATGCATACCAGACAGAAAAGGGAGAAAATGATAAAAACAAAGTGTTATGGTGTTGATCAGTCCTATGCTGTTGTTATATGTAACTGACATCACACACACACACACACACACACACACACACACACACCCAAAAGATAAAACAATAACTCACCTATCACTTGAGATGGGCTTTTAAGAGTCCCTGGTGTTTGTTTCTGAGCCTGGATTAGGAGACCTTCGCTGTCATCTGCAGTTTTGAATTGACAACAGGTCAATTCAGTCTTGAACAGAGTTCAGGACACTTTCTCCTTCTGGCGCAGACATTCTTGAAACATCTGGTGGATTAAACAGACTGAAAGCAAACTGCCTGCTCAAGGTGTTTTGCTACGGATAAGGTGTGAGCTTGCAAACTAAACACTCACTCACACTTGACTGTCCATAAGAAGCGTTTCATATATGCAAAGGATATTGTAAACCACATAACCTTTGAAGCAAAAGCCAGTTCAGCTTTCAGCTTATGATTCATTGTACAACACTTCACCTCTGAAATCATACAGTGCATTAATATTCAGCCCCCAAAGCTTCCTGCACTTGATCCATTAAGCTCTTTAATCCTCCTGGGCCATTCCAAGTTCTACAAAGCAGAAATCTTTCACATACAGACATTTCACATACAGATGCCCATGGTTGTCGGAATGTATAAACCTTAACTCCATGTATGCACTTAAATCCCATGATAAAAAAGTTGTAATGTAAGCGACAGTGATTATTACACCAATTCCATGTGTATCTCCCACCTTTTCCCCTCTTGCAAGAGTAGAGGCTCTTCTGCATCAAAAACCCTGTGAGATAAGGAGAGTAGTAGGCCAACATCACCAGTACGCTCCTCATGGGTGGGGATAGACATCTCCCAAGTCCAGTAACACTTAACCACTACCCACATGGTGGTGCACTGAAGAGTAGAGGCTCTTCTGCATCAAGTAAGCGAGTCATGTTTTATATTGCAAAGCATCACCTCCTTATGGTGTGGAACTATAAGTCAGTGGTAGGGAACATGATTTGTATGCAGAAGATTCAATCTCTGGCCATCTTTTTTAAGTATCAGGTAGCAGGTGATGAGGAAGACGCTTCTCTGCCCGAGACCCTGAAGATCTACTGCCATTGTGACAAAACTGTCTAGATCAGCAGTGGGCAACATGCAGCCCTCAGCTTATCTGTGGCCCTCAGGTGACCTGCAGCCTTCAGCCTAATTTCCAAAGCCCTCTGCATGCAATTAGTTTAGACCTCTGGCAAGACCAATCTGTCCCTTGCCTGGCAACCCGCTGTGAGCTAATGGAGAAGGAGACAGGAAGAGAAAAAAGGGGGGGCACAGAAATGAAAAAGAAAAGGAAGGAGTGACCTACCCGCTTTTGAATCTGGTCCTGCCCACCACTCTGGCATGTGGCCTCCAACAGATTACCCATGAGGGAATGTGGGCCTCAACAGACTCTAGATGAACAAAAAGCTGGCCCAGCAAAAGCATCCATTCTAACTGGTTTTCTGTGACTTGCCACCAGCAGACACACATTCAGCAATCAAAACTTTCCTATCACAGCATCTGGATACTGAAAGATGCTGTGCTAGTTGGGTTTCTGACTGTTATGCCCTGTAACTGCACAACAGTCCTTCTAAGAAAAAGAAACTTGGCAACCCTGCTCTTTAGCTGCATATTTTATATGTGCCCTGCGGACAGTTCTCTTTCTGAAATTCAAGAATAGGGTGAATACAGTGGTGCTAGCCCCTGGACCTTGGGGCCATTGTCTAGGGTCCGGAAGCCCAGTGGGTGGGCTGCTGAATTACTACCACCCAGGGTGTGGCAGGGCATCAGAAGCAAACTCCACTTTATACCTGTGGTCACAATTTCAGTTTAAATTTAAAATGCAGCACTGCACATGCTCAGAGCCTTTTATTTCTTTAATCAGAGTTGGCAAAAGGTTGTTTTGTTCTCACATATCAGGTATGTAGAAGCAGCTGTAAAGAATGGAAAGGCAGTTGTGGGTGGGTGGGGGGAGAGAAGAGAAATTATTGTGTCTTCACAACGGAAGTACTACAGGTGACTCTTAAGAGCCCCCAGCCCTGTTGGAATCCGGAGGGGAAAATATAAAAACAATATTCCCCCTGAAGCAGAGTTGCAGCGGTATTGGCCCAGTGGAGTAAGCTAGTCCACTGAGAAGTAAAACAAACAACACAGGCCAGTTTCTTTAGCAAAAAAAGTTTACTAAGGCTTTGGCTTGTAAAACAGGAACAGAGCATAGACAGAGTGCAGAATACAAAAATACAGAGCATAGCCAGCCAGACGGAAAGAATGACTGCCCAACCAACACAACATCATTATTACCATACTTATATACATATCTACAATACATTTCTATTACATGAGGTCATTAAGATCATTAAGTCCACAATCTAAAAATACAGTAATGCCTTGGATTGAGAGCATAATTCGTTCCGGAAACGTGCTTGTAATCCAAAACACTCTTATATCAAAACGAAATCCCCCCCCAAAAAAAATTTGTACAGAGATTTTTAATTTAAGCCATACTACGTACTTGTATTGTAAGATGTCGCTTGTATATCAAGTAAAAAAAAATTAAATAAATATTTTAAAATTTGCTTGTCTTGCAAAACGCTCTCAAACCAAGTTACTTGCAATCCAAGGTATTACTGTACATAGCTGCACCACTGGGTGAATGTGCCAAAGATGGCAGAGTGGTATATTCATAATTTGAAATGATTGCTGGAACATTTGTTTCTCCCATAGCTCCCAAAGATTATTTCATTATTTTAATTTACAGTTTTTGTATACCGCTCCATATCTAAGTAGATTCCAGAGCGGTGAACAATAAAAAGATGAAAACAAATCAAAGAAACAAAAACAATACATTGTAAGTAACATTACAATGGTGGCTTGGACAGCAGAGAAGGCTTCTTGGAACAAGGAGGTCTTCCACAGGTGCCGAAAGCAACACAATGGCCTCCAGAGGCAGAGAGCTCCACAGAATGGAGCTGCCACATTGAAGGCTCTTCCCCTGGTGGACTCCAAAGGCCCATGAGGAACCACCAGGAGCATGCCATCCGATGACCTCAGTGACCAGGAAGGTTGGTAAGGGAGGAGGTACACTCTCAGGTAACCTGGTCCCAAGTTGTAATGTTTTGGGCTTTGTACACAAGAAAGAATCCTAGGAAGTTGCATAAGGTAGCAGCAGTTGAGGCTTGTGGCATCTTCTTCTCTATGCAGGTCATCCATTGGTTTGCAAATACTAACATTGCTATGCTGTGTGTTGTCTTTAGGTGAGACGAAGAATTTGGGGAGGTGTGAAGGGTGAATTTTAGATAGATGTCCAAGTTCGTTGCCCATTTTCATACAGCCTTCTGTCAATGGGCAGCACTAGCAGGACAGTTGTAAAAGGCTAGAGAATGCCAAATGCGAGCAGCTTCTTGGTATCGAATTGTTAGATACTAACTTGCTTGGAGCTGGTTACTTAAGATGTACCGCTACTATTGTCAATTAAAAGCATTTAATTTCAGGGCAGAGCTACTTTAATAAAAAGAGTATTATCTGATTCTGGATAATTATAGCTTGGATGCAAACAGTGTACCTGGAGAGCATGGAACATTTGATCAGATGCAAGCTATGAGAAGTGACTCAAAAGAGATACAAAGGAATACACCCTAAATTCAATTTGTGTGGATTACTAGTTCGTATATAATTAGGGACTCTGGAGTGTTCTTTCAAATAGCACTTTTGTCGCTTCTTGTTGGCCTAAAGCTAATCATCCTTCATTTCTGGATCAATTGTAAAACATATTTTTTTAACCCTTCATATTGTGAGAAATTATTCGAGGAAACTTAGCTGGTGCAATAAAATGGGTCATTCTTTACATGCTTTAACAGATTAAAACAGGAATGCCTTCAACTAAACAAACTACTGGTCTGTGTCTTTCAGCAGATCCTTGGGAAAGGGGATGAAGGAAGGGAGGGGGCATTTCCTGGGCCATGTTTCCCAAGAGCCCAGACACATCATTGGAGACTTCTGGATTTAGCTTCCTTTCCCAGCTGAGCAGCATGGAAGGAAATGGGAGGTAGTACGGTAGGTAGGTAGGACTGCAACGACATTCTGCAGTGTATCCTTCTCACTTCCTAGAAGGAGGGCTCCTGCTCCGTGTTCCAGCCATCTGGCCACTTTCTCCTCCAGAATACTGTAATTGGAGCCCCATTTCCTCTTCCCGTCCCCCAACTGACATTCAGCATTCTGTGGCCACTGTGCATGCTCAGTCTCATTGGACGGGTGGCTTTTTGGGTGTGGGTGGCAGTGGAGTGGTATCATCTGGTCTGATTTTAAACAAGTGTACTTCTGCAAACCTCAGGGTTTGCTCAAGCATGCACCCTCCCTCTTGTTTCTCTGTGGCTCCATTTTGACTCTAGTCCTGTTAGCACTCACACAACCTAAATTCGCTTTTAGAGGGAATTTACTGTCAGAGATAGGATGGCATTAGTCTGCAGTCCAGTAGGCTAAGCCACTTGGATTCCAAATTCCTTTCTTCCATTTCTCATACAAGTTTGATGTGAAGCCTCCTTCTCAGGCCAAATCACTGATGAACTGGGAGGGGTTTTGAGAGTTTTAAGAGAACTAGAAAAAACTGATCTGGGCAGGTAGGTCCTGGCTGCATACAGCCAGAGGGGATCCCCCCCCCGAGGGTGAAGAGTATTAGGCATGGGTGGGCAACTTGTGTCCCTCCAATTATTTTGGCCTACAACTCCCATAGCCCCTCACCATTGGCTATGCTGCCTAAGGCTGATGGGAGCTGTAGGCCAAAACATCTGGAAGGACACAAGTTGCCCAGCCCTGTTCCATAATTGGGGGGCCGCCACTGAGAAGGCCCTCTTCCTTGTTACCAGCAACCGAGCCTCCTTTGGAGGTGGCAGTTGGAGGAAGGCCCCGGATGTTGAGCATAGTGTCTGGGTAGATTGTGGTTGGGAGACATGCTCTGTCAAGTATTACGGTCCCAAGCTGTGTAGGGCATTATAGGTTAAAAAAAACCAACACCTTGAATTGGGCTTGAAAGCATATTGGCAGCCAGTGCAAGCAGGCCAGAATTAGTGTCACATGTTCAGGTGTTATGTGTTTTGCATGTCATGGTCAATCGTCAGGAATGCTTGGGGTTGCCATTCAAAACATCTGCAGTGCACCAGGGTTGTGGAAGGCTGGTTTGATCCTTGATGAGGCCCAGCATCCTGGTATCTTGCCATTGGAAAGTATGTGTGATTTTAAAAGAAAGGTTTAAGATGCTACATTGCGGTTTGCTTGTGGCTTCTATTTAGATAGCTGGTCATTTAGATATAACCTGTTAGATTGTTAAGTTAGGACGAACAACAAAGGGTCTCCCCATACCTTCCCTCTCTTAAGCTTTAGCAGTTGTATGTCATTGGACATGCCAACTTTCTTGTTTCTTTTCCCTCCCTCTCTTGAATTAATGACGTCTCCCTGGCTCCTGCAGCCATATTCCCTGCTCTGTGTGCGCGCACGTGTATGTTGCTTTCCGTACCTCTAAATGCCATAAGTAAGGCCTAACTGGTGACAGCGCAATTTGAGGGATGGAGCCCTGAAACTGAAAATAGCCTACAATTTTCTTCCTGATTTGTACCCTGTTCATACTCTTCTTTTATTTCTCCCTTAACCCCCCCCCACAATCCACACACCAGTTATTCAGCAATAGCTGTCATTTTTGTGAATGACCCTCTATGAGGTAGCATCATTTTAGTCTGTTATTATACCAAAGCAAAATTACAGGCACCACAAAGCCGAACTCTAAGCCTCTTCAAGAAGAGAGGTATTGATTAGGGATTTATAATTTTATCTTCCCCATGCCCCCTGTCCAGTTCCACTTCTTGTCCAGATGACACAATGGGGACATCTGGGAGCTGGCTTTTGGCCATTCATCTAGCTCAAATTGTGTTGGCAGGCTGTGCTTTAAGGGCAAGATCTAAATCGTACCTCCTTGCCTCTGAAAAACGTTGCTTTTGAATAAACTCGTTGGATGCGACAAGAGGTGTGATTACCCGGCCGGTGAAAGTACTACTTTATAGAAATCATCTCCAGAAGTAGTGGCTTTTCATTAGAAGAAGAAAAAAAAAAAAGCAATGGACAAATCCATTGAGGGAAGGAGGATCAGTGGCTAATAGCCTCAATAGCTCAATATTCAAGTCCAAACTCTGCACGATGCACCAGATCTGTGGTTAGTCTCCTGATATTTTGTTGACATCAGGGATGTTAACCATTTTCAGTCTGAGGGCCAAACTCAGTTTTGGAGATGCTTTTGGGGCTCATATTCCAAGGTTCAGTGGGGCCAAAGTCAAAACTGGATGGGCCAAAGGCAAAGACGGTAGGGGGGATACCTAAAACACCAGCATATTTGGTCTTACAATTCTTATTGCCAGAAACTAAGCCTTAGGGAGACATTTAAACCTTTTAGAATGGGGTGGGGGAGCCTGAGCCGCTAAAGAGCCAGGAAATCTCCAACCACTCAGGAGTTAAGGAAAAGACTTGTCTGACAAGATGTATGAGAATTTCATTTTTGCTTGCAAAACATTCCAGCACACCCCGTTTGAAACTCCGAAGGTATGTGTGAGCGCAAACACATGTTCCCCGAAAATAGTCTCAAATTGTTGAGCATTGTGCTTATGTTTGTTTCATTCCCGATTCCAAGTTCAATTTGCACAGATTTCCTAATTTGCACACATTTCCTCAGTAGACTGAATCAGTTCCGCATTAGTCTGTGAGGGAAATTTGTGCAAGCTATTTGGAGAGATTTGCACAAATTTAGGGAGATTTGAGCAAGTTTCCTATTAGATTGCTGTTCGATTTGCGCAAGTTTCCCATTCGGGCAAAGCAAACAGCAATTGCAGATGGGAATCAGGCACAAGATGTGCAGTGAGATAATGTCCAGAGAATGTTAGCAATCTTGAGCATCTCTCATTCCCCTTTGCCTAGGCCAGGGGAAGGGGTGTAATATCTGGAGAACCCCTAAGAACTGGTTCCCCAAGGGGAGGGGGTGGAGTTGGTCTGAGGTTCTGCTACAGTGCAGAATGAGTGGCCCTCCAGATGTTTATGGACTGCAACCCCCATCAGTCCTTGCCAGGACAGCAAGTGGTAAGGGATGATGAGAGTTGTAGTCCAGAAACATTCTCGTATTACAGGCTGGAAAATGTGAGACAGCCTTACACAACCTTGCACACTCCAGATATGATGGACTGCAACTCCCATCATTCCAAGCCAATGACCATGGTGCCTGGGAATGATGGAAGTTGCAGTTCAATGCATCTGGAGGGAACCATCTGGAGAAGGCTGATGTAAGATGACAAAGGACAAAGCCACTTAAGAACTAAAGAAGGTCCTGTTGGCTCAGATCACAGGTCAGTCTAATACAGTGTTCTGTTCCCACAGTGTCTGGACTCAAGAAAGTCCACAAGGAGACCAAGAAAGCAAGAGCCCTCTGTTGGTCCTCAACAATTTGTATTCACAGGCTCTGAACATAGAGGTTCCACCTGACCCTCATAGCTAGTAGTCACCAATAGACCAGACCTCTCCACTATGGATACATCTAATCCTGTTTTAAAGCTGCTTAAAGCTAGTAGTTGCCACTGCATATTGTGGCAGAGAATCCCATATCAATTATGAAATATGCAAAGAAGTACTTTCTGAATCTCCTGCTAGTCAATTTGATTGCATGGCCATGACCTCTTCTTCTTCTTCTTCTTCTTCTTCTTCTTCTTCTTCTTCTTCTTCTTCTTCTTCTTCTTCTTCTAGCTAACAACTTTTCAATGACCTTTTCTGTAAACAACAATAAAAGCAGCTAGCAAAAGGGGTGGGCACAAAAATCAAAATATGTAATTAAATGTTTATTTATTGATTACAGAAGAGAAATAGGAGGACCCTTCTCTCTATCCACTTTATTATCATGAAGGATAAGACTATCAATGGCTACTAGATATAATGCCTAGTAGCCATCAGTATCGCAGGCAGTATGTTTCTGTATAGCAGTTGATGGGAAACATGAGTGGGAGGTTGCTGTTGCACTCATGTCCTACTTGGGGGTTTCCTGCATGCAGCTGGTTGGCCACTATGTGAATAGAATAGTTGACTAGATGGACTCTTGGTCTGATCCAGCATGGCTTTTCTTATGTTCCTATAATTCACTGCCACCTCTTCTTCCATCCGCTAGTAGCAGAGCAGATAATACAACTGGATACTGAGCCAGTTGGTTGTAGTGGCTCAAGCCTTGGATGTCAAAATTCCCAGAGTCCCTGAGTATATCCATGTTCTGTAGCAGAAGAAAACGCACAGAGGAATGCTGTTTTATTCCCAGTGACAAGTAGCGATGACAGAGGCTTCATGCTCTCCTGCGTGTATTTAGCTCAGAAAACATATGTTAACTCAAACCCTGCTCTTGATTTACTCAGCAATCCTCTCCGAAGATTAGTTCCCCCTTCTCCTTTCACCAGTGCTTTACCGTTGCCCTACCTTAAGGTTATTGGCTTGACTGTTTATTCCCTGGGCCCTCCTCGTGCAACACGGCTGATATCAATTATTCTGCTGGAGGAACTTTCTCCCTGGCAAAGTTTTCCCTCGACACTTGTAACCGAAGCACAAAAAGAACCTGTCCGACATTGATTTTATCTGCATTCTACGTGGTTTGCATTCCAGCCACTGGGACTTGAGTAATATTCTAATGGCATTAATAGCTTCCAGATCCTTTGGATGCACTGTACTCTGAGAAAGAGAGTACATTGCCTATAGCAGGAATGCAGCACAACACTTTCAGCTCGAAGGGATAAATGTGATACTGGTTCTGGGGTTGGGGTGTGTGTGTGAGATACATACACACACACACACAGCCCAGTGATCCCAATACAGATTCCTCTTCCTCACTGCAAAGGATCATGAAGATCTCTGGGAAAGGATATGGAGGGTACAGCCATTGGAGAAATTGGTGTAGGGGAGGAGGAAGTGGTGATGGTGAGGTCAGGGCACCTTTGGGTGGCCACAGTAAAGGGATGTATGCACCCACTGGGCTGCAGGTTGTGCAACCCTGGTCTATAGAATAAGCATGCACATTTTTTTAAACCTGCAAGCAAACAGCAGCCACATAAGTCGTATGCATGTATTCAGTCCACCATAGGGATGTATGAGAGAGTCTTTTCAGCTCTATCATCATCATCATCATCATCATCATCATCATCATCATCATCATCATCATCATCATCATCAGGATTTACCCAGCTTGCACCTTCTGAATTGAACACAGACTCAAGCACAATCAACTGTTGAAGTTAGTACATTTCCGAGAATGTGATTCACAGACCCTCATGTTTAGCAACAAGAACACATGAACCACATAAATGCAATTTAACAAATGCATGACCTCTCTGCGACACCCCCCACACACAAAGAATACTTTATCTTTTATTTATTTATTTAATTAATTTTTTAATTTTTCACATCTTACAACTACTAATGAATACAACAACAAAAAAATACAACATAAACATTGTGCACCCCCCCACCTCTTGGGACCAAGTAAGAATTCTCACCCCAATTTTTTTTTTTTTTGTATATATACAAGATATTATTCTATATTCCAAAAATATAACAAATCTTGACAAGGTTTGTTCCCCCTCCCCTTTACCAACACATAATCCAAAAATTTACCCCAAATGTTCACAAAGGTGTCTTTCTCCAATTGTCCTTTTTGACACTTAATATTACAAGTTAATTTATCATTTAACACGATATCCCATACCTCTGTATACCATTCATTAATTGAAAACACATGTTGAACCTTCCAATTCCTAGCTATCATTAATTTTGCTGCTGTTAACAAATTCACAATCAATTCTTTTGTATTTTTTAAACAAACTAACTTTTCTGTAATTGTTAGCAATGCTAATTTTGGGCAGACTTCTAATTCCATTCCAATTATTTCTGATATTTCTGCAAATACTTTCTGCCAAAATTCCAGAACATTTTTACAGCTCCACCACATGTGGGCATACGTACCTTTTACATAAAGAATACTTTATCAATTAGAGCAGTGTTCTCCAACCTTGGGTCCCCAGATGTTTTGGCCTACAACTCCCAGCATGCCCCAGCATGCCCCTGGCTGGGGCATGCTGGGAATTGTAGGCCAAAAACATCTGGGGACCCAAGGTTGGAGAACACAGAATTAGAGATTTCAGTTTGGAAATGAAACAAGTTTATTTAACTACACTTAAGGGTAGGGAAATGGATAATGTTATTGGATTCTAAATGTTGAAAACTCTCTCTCTCTCTCTCTCTCTCTCTCCCTCTCAGACAAGACTCCAGGTCCCAACTCCACTCAGACTTCTCTCCCCACTTTCAGCTCACTTCCACAGCTCCCCTCAAACTCCACTCAGACCTCTCTCTCTCCCTCTCTCTACAGACAGCCCTCTGCGACTCCCCCCTGAACAGCACCGCCCACTGTTTATATCACAGGCTTCACCCCCCCCTTTCTCACTCTCTCAGCCAATCAGCAGACATCTCAACATTCCACACTCCTCTCACACTCCCCCTCCCCTCACATACTAACTGATACAACGCTTTGTCCATGGGCAGGGGCATGACAATCTTCAACAAAACAGTGGGCAAGGGTCGTAGTCATCGGGACATGTCCTGAAGGCACTTTATGCAAAACAGCCTTGGTGAAGCTAAGTAGGTCTTGCATTTAGCCAGTGCCTGGATGAGAGGCCAGCTACAAACCCTCTCTCTCCCTCTCTCTAAGAGAGAGAGAGAGAGAGAGAGAGAGAGAGAGTTCTGTCATGGGAGAAACATGAATAAAGGAAATAAATATCTGGATGTGGCAAGCCTGTCCCTTGGAAATTCCCCTCATTTTATGCCATTCTTCTTACATTTTCTTGACATTTCTGCTAATGTTTTAGAGTGGAAGCAGGTCCCTCTGAATTCACCTTGAAGTTTGCTTTAAGAGAAATCGGGGTTTATTCAAACAATTGGCCACTACATTTGGACCTGGGTATGGAGTGTGACAAATGGACTGCAGGCCCCAAGTACACTTTCTAAGAAGTCGATCCCATTTAATTCAGTAGGACTTAAGTTGTGATGGGAGTTTAGGAGTGTCAATAGCCACTCAGAGATGTTAAAGAGGGGTAAAATGAACATAAGGGGAGACACAACATACATACGGTATGTCCACAGGAATATTTGTAGAGAGTCCCATGCATAGGACAGAGGCAGGGTTCCTGGTTGCACAGAGAGTCTTCCTTACATAGAACTGTATGCATTGGGTTCTCTCTATGGAGGTTTTAATGGACATTGGACACATGTGCACCAAGGCTGCTGAAGCCTGCTACTGGAATGAAGGATGCTCTTCCTCCTACCAGTGTTCACTTTATCCTTATGGAACATCTGTAAGGGGCTAGATCAGCCTTTCCCAAGCTGGTGTCCTCTGGATGTTTTGGATGTCAACTCCCAGAACTCCTGACCATTGGCCATGCTGGCTGGGCAGATCGGAGTGGCAGTTCAAAACTTCTGGAGGCAACCAGCTTGGGCAAGGCTGGGCTAGATGGTTAGTTGCACTGCAAAATTGGCAAGAGAAGCTTCTACTGGTCTTCTGTCCTTTTTGACAATAACCACAAGGAACAATATAAATAAACTGATGTTTGAGTTGCTTTGGGCTACCAAATGGCCTTGCTGCCATTCATTTTAAACTCATTCTTTCGTTCAAGTGGAGCTCCTGCGGTGCTCATAATAATAGACTATTGCTTTCCTGATTTAATATTAGTCAGATCCTTGGTCTAATTGGGGTTCTTTACAGCTTCTTTGATTGCAGTAAAATGAAGCTATGCTTATGCCTGGCTATTCCGGCGGCGATGCCTTGCAAGCTAAATTGTGTTCAGCAAGCGTGGCCTATGACTCTGGGGAGAGACAAAAAGCACAGTCTTTCCTGCACCCAAGACACATGTTTTTTGAATGATAAGCCATGTTCATACTTTTGTTTCTGAATCAAACAATGTATTTTGAAGGAGGGCGACAAAAAGAAAAGGAAAAAGGGAAAGAGAAAAGGATTTACAGCAACTGAAAACTCTTAAGACCTTTATCTGAGGGAATGACTGCAGTGAGCACAATTAACTCTGGATAAAGGGTGGCTTTATACGGCACATCTCAGATGTGAATATATTTTTCCCCATAATTGAAATGGGAAGAGGGGGGACTTTTACAGTCCTCAGTAGGAAGGCAGGGCTGTATGAACAATACACTATTGTTTCAATTTATTGTACTCTACAGCTGACTTATTTGACTTTGGCATATGCAAAAGATATGCAAATCTACTAACTGTAGCTGCTCAAAATTCTACTGCTCCCTTAAACAACTCTACCCATTCTCCCTGGATATCCTCCCAGAACACCTACGTCATCCCCACTCCCCCATGTGTTACTTCCTTCAAACCCCATGTCAAAACCCCACCTTTTCAAGAAGCATTTTTGCCCAAACCCCTTACTTTCACAGGTAAATCATATGTTTCCAGTGCCCCAACTTGCTAAGGACAATTCTGTTTTCTTGTTCCCTGGGAGAACTTAGGCCAGTCACTATCTCTCAACCTAACCTACCTCCCAGAGTTCTTGTGAGGATAAAAATAGATGGGGACGGGAACTATATGTATTATCTTGAGCACATCAGAGGAAAGGCCTTATATAAATGGAATGCATACAATTAGATAACCCTATCCAGTTACGTGAGCAGAGGACATGGCTCCTGTGTCTTTTGTTAGCTAGAAGGAAGAAGGGATTTTTGGCAGGTGCACCTTCTCACAAAAGTGTAAGAACAACTGCATGTGGTGGAAATCCCCTCTACTACTCAACTCTTAAACAGACAGAATTCTTCTTCGTTTGGCCACCTTGATGCTCTGTAACACCTATGCTGGGGTGGGTGGGTGTGGTGAGGTATGATAGCATCAGGGCAATTATGCCCATCTGCATCTCATCTTCCTTGATTCCAGCTTACCAATGGCTCTACCCAAGAAGGTAGCAGTTTCTTCACTTCTGTATATTCTTTTGGCTCTGTACAATGCACATTTTGGCCTCCTTACTTGGATTGTTCTTTTTTTTTTTACTATTTCTTTGCTCTGTTTTTGAACGACTAGTTTTACCCTCCAGTTTGGATTTGATTGGAGCCTAATCAAACTGCTTTGGAGCCTTAATCAAATGGAGCTGCCCTGTGCTTTTCCTAGACTGCACCCCCTGCGTGCTCAGGATCCCACAGGGTCTTAATAATTCCATTTTGTTGGAGCTCTGATCCTTAACTATCAGCCATTCTCTAGCTGTTCCTTGGATGTGAGTAGCAATTTGCAGTGTATAGTCTTCTCAGCACTGGAGAATGGAGTCCTATATATAAGGTTTTACTCCTATTAATTGTTCATAGGGCAGCAAAAATGAAAATGAAAATAAAAGGGGGGGAAGAAGAGCTGTAGCTTTGTAGCTTTACATTCAAAAGGTCACAAATTCAATCCCTGGGATTTCTACTTACAGGGATTGTGGATAACTGGGGTTGGAAAGACCAAAACCTTGGATGCAGCCTATTCCAGCCTTGTTCTACAAATGTTCAAGAGAGAGGTAAACATAAATGCCTAGGGCATTTATCTATAGGCGAGATATAAATTGAATAAATAAATATTTATAAATAATATCTATAAAACACTGAATAGTAGAGTTAAGCTACACCCTTACTTCACCTACTGGAAAATCAGCCCTTCATTGGTGAGGTATCTTTAATTGGGTTGTACCTCATTCTGGTCTGGGAAACCTTGTGAGCAATTGGATGTGAACCCTGGGATTGATAGATCAAGGGTAAGAGAACAAGGAATCCTCTGGTCCCTAGACAGCATCTGAGGTGCCATTGGATATTGTAAGTGTCCTTATCCATGGTCAGAGACAAAGTTCTGACTGCAGAGGAGATGATCCAATCGTGGATCTCCACTCCCAGCTGCTGTGGAAAGCTCTGTGGTGGCTTATTCTTCTGAGGTCAGGTAAGATATAACAGTAGGGATTCCTCCAAGGGGGTTTCCTCCAGGGGGCATGGCTTGGTGCCAAGCTCCACCACCTGGAAGAACCCAAGGAGGCTCCATGGGCCTGATGAAGAACCTCCATGGGCTGCCTGTGGGCTGGAGGTCCCACATCCTTGCTTTACATTATGAGAATTACAATAATTTATCAAAACACTTGTTTCCTCTTGATAATTTCAACTGTTGATTTGTGAGGTGGTGGGGATGCAATTTTGATTTTTATTGCCTTTACACTATCCTGAGCCATACACAGGTATAAAAAAAATATGGAACCATCATTCTTGCCTTGTTAATTCACTTGGCAAGTGGAATAAAAAGCCGGGGGAAAAGGCCTTGGCTGTTGGTTTCCCACAACTGATGTATATTAGGTGACACTTTAGGTGGTGGCTGTTAAGCCTGAGCAATGCAGTTTATTTGGTGATAAGCACATTTGTGGAGGGGGGAAATGCATCTTTGTCCCTAGCCAAAATATATATTTAATAGTAGGTAACGTAATTCCAGTGAATTGTATACCAAGGGTATATGTATCATAAGAAAATTGTTTATAACTTTGGGAGCATTTCAGCAAAGGGAAAAGCTGTCTTGGAAGAAAGTGTGTGTGTATCTTGGAGAGTTTTCAAATGAAAAATTGGGCTGACATCTGTTGATGATCATTAAGGGTTCCTTTGCACTTCACATGGAAACCATGCTTCATGAGGATACACTGGTATTGTCTCACAGCAAGCACATACAGTGTGAATGCTCTACACATATCCTTAAAGCACAATGTTATGTATTTTTCTGTAAGTCACACTAGGACTGTTTGCATGATATGACATCCCACCATGGGTTATTTAACCCATGGTGAGGCTGAGTGCATGCGGGGTGCATGTGGCTGCCATTTTGAATATGCAACCCCTGCTTGGGGGGGGATTGTTGTGTCATGTATACTTGGTGAGCATAAACCATGGTTTGTTTTAAGGTTATGTGAGTGTAGTTTAACCATCACATAACCCACGCTCACTGGGTTCACAAGACATGGCAACCCCTGAGCATTTGTGAGCACCACAGCTCACTCTGGGTTAAATACCCATGATGACTTGTGGTGTGTCATCTGAACTTAGTCATATTGTGTACAATGGAGCTTGCTGTAATGGAAGAGGGTTGGTTCCAAGTCTGGGGCCCTGAGCAAAGTCCTCTCCAGTGGGTCTCCATCTCTGTTGGTGGACTCTGGTGGGCTTACCTGGCAGTGGTGATGGGTAGCAGGAGTACTCTGTGTGGCACCAGGTGGCTGGGAACTGCCATTTAAATTTCCCACAATGCTCCAGGGTGACTCTATGTTGGAGGAATTATGCGAAGTTACAATGGCAATTAAAGCCATCCACCTAGTGCTGCTCAGAGAACTGAGCCAGAATGTATATATTAGGAATGTCAGAGAAATCTGCAGGAGACCCAGATACGTTTGAATTTCTATGAATCTGACTTACAGATTCCACAGTGTACTGGTTTATTTACTTTCTGTAATCTTACACAAATTTAGTCTTAAACAAATGTGTGGGGGAAACATGACCAAAAACATGCATTTCCCCAATAGGCTAAAGCATGAAAATATGCATTTGGAGGGGGGGAATTCGTGTATTTGGGTGGGGTGGGTGGGTATGCACATTTGTGACATGCAAATTTGCGCAAATGCATGCAAATACATTTGTGCAAAATCTAATTCCATCAATGAGTGGTTGATAAAACAAACGGAGCCAGAAAATCCACAAAACGCAGACGGGATGGGTTCTACAAAGTCCATACATCCCTAACAGATAGATAGCCTATAGCTTACAATATAGCTATAGGCTATAGGTATAATTAGATAGGGGGTAGCCCAGATAGTCATGGGACCTACAAAGACATAGGAGTCATAGAGTCATAGAAAGTAGAGTTGGAAGGGGCCTACAAGGCCATCAAGTCCAACCCCCTGCACAATGCAGGAATCCAGGTCAAAGCATCCCTGACAGATGACTGTCCAGATGCATCTGGAATGCCTCCAGTGCGGGGGAGCCCACCACCTCCCGCTGGCAGCTGTCCAAGCAGGCCAGCTGCTGACTACCAATCCTGCCATTTCTGCCCCAGGAGGTTTGGTTGGCCCCAATCCTGGCGTCATTCAGATGCCAGGTAAAAATGCTACAGTTCCATCATGCTGTTGGCAAGGATATTTTGATTTCTGCTTGCTCATCCCCCGCCCCCATGCACTTTTTTTTGGCCAGTCTTGACTGAAGTTTTACCTTCTGTCCTGTTTTCCCTGTTGCACATTGATGAAATCGTGTTGCTGACCACTTTGAGGGAGAAGACTGGTAAGAAATAATTAAGCTACATAGGCACACAAATCCTGTGAGATGGACCCCTGCAAGCCATTAAAAAAAAATAAAAAATATTAGTATTACATTTTAAAGTCTGTTCTGAAGTAATCTAATTCCATGTGCATTTTCGTTGCTGTCTTCTTTTGTATAGACTCTTCTGAAAATACACAATTATCCAATTAATGTCAAATATTAACCCATATATATATATATATATATTCCCATCAGAGTGTCTTCAGCTAACTTTTACATGAACAAACTTTCACTTTTCACAAGTTAAAAACTTTCTTGGGAACTCTTAATGCATTTGAGGTCAACAGTAACGCCTTATTACATAAAAAGATTGTGTTCAGTTTCTCTTCCTCTTCTCCCCCCCCCTTTCTTTGAGAAAAAGGAAAGTAATTATAAGAGAGGGGTTATAAACCAAGGTCTTGGTAGCATATTACTTGTGATCTAATTAATTTCTATAGGGTTGTGGTGTGTGTGTGTGTGTGTGTGTGTTTGCTTGGCTATTAAGTATGGATCTTTAATGGTTTATCGCTTTTAGTTCTAATGGGTTTTATTCCTTGAAAAGGTCATTCTTGATGTAATGTCTGGGAGATAGCAATCTAGAAAGTATGCTCTACTGTTCTGTGCACATTACATTTTCAGTTATTTTGCTGAAACTGTCTTTTTGAAGAAGAGCAGAGTTAAAAAAAAAGGATGATGATGATAACTGATATTAACTGTATTATTATTTAATTGCATTTAAATATTAATCAAACCAAGTACATTTAAATTTGACAACATATGGGCTTAGTGCTTTTCCAAGTGCCTTTGCACTGTTTGGCTAGAACACTAGGAGATGGGGGGATGGGGCCAGGTTTACTCAAGCAACTGGGTGGAAATACTGTCTACCAGGCTCATCCCTACCATTAGACAGAGTGAGGTGACCCACCTCAGGTGGCATATTCTGGGGGAGGGGCCATCAAGGGCAGAAGAGGCAGCCACTGTTAAAATAAGATTCGACTGCCAGTCGGGTCAGGTGAAGTACATAAGAAGGACCATAATGGATCAGGCTAAAGGTCCATCTAGTCCAGCATTTTGTTGCCACAGTGGTCAAACAGCGGCCTGTGGGAAACCCAGAAGTAGGATATGAGTGCAGTAGCACCATCCCACTTGTGTTCCTCAGCAACTGGCATACAAAGGCATGCTGCCTCCAATACTGGAGACAGCATGTAAGCATCAGGACTAGTAGCCATTGATAGCCTTATATTCCATGAATTTACCCAATCCGCTTTGAAAGTTATCCAAATTGGTGGCCATCACTACATCTTGTAGAAGTGAATTCCATAGTTTAACTACTATGTGCTGTGTGAAACATTACTTCCTTTTATCTTTCCTGAATTATTATTATTAATTGTTAATTCCTTTTGTTGAAATTCACAGTTCCTTTCCTCATGATGTCCAACATGGAATTTGCCTTTTTCACGGCTGATTCACACTGGGTTGACATTTTCATCGAGCTGTCCACTACAACTCCAAGATCTCTTTCTTGGTCAGTCACTGCTAGCTCAGATAACATCAGCTTGTATGTGAAGTTGGGATTATTTTTTTTTGCCTGTATGTGCATCACTTTACACTTGTTTACGCTGAATTGTATTTGCCATTTTGATGCCTATTCTTCCAGTTTGGAGAGATACTTTTGGAGCTCTTTGTAATACCTTTTTTTTTTAACCATCCAAAATAATTTGGTGTCATCAGCAAACTTGGTCACCTCATTGCTCACTCCTAATTCGACATTCCAGATCACTTATGAACACACTGAAAAGCATTAGTCCCCATACAGTTAACTGTGGGACCATACTGTTTACAACTCTCTGTTGGGAGAATTTACTTTTTTCCAACTCTCAGCTTTCTGTTCTTTAACCAGTTATTGATCCATAAGAGGATCTCTTCTCTTATTCCATGACTGCTAAGTTGGCCCAGGGGTCTTTGGTGGGTGAGGGACTTTGTCAAAAGGCTTTTGGAAGTCCACATAACCAATGCTTACCAGAGGCTGATCTTACGGACATGTTACATATCTGTGTTAGAAGATCAGCAATTTCATATTTGAGTTCTTTAAGAACTCTAGGATGGATACCATCTGGGCCTGGTGATTTATTAGCTTTCAATTTGTCTATAAGGTTGAGCACTTCATTTTTGTCACCACTGTTTGTCTCAGTTCCTCACACACTCCCTTCCAGAAAACATCAGTTCAGGTACTGGTATCTGTCCTACATCTTTTGCAGTGAATACAGATGGGGGGGGGGAATCATTCGGCTTCTCCATAATCTCTTTATCCCCTTTTAGTACTCCTTTAACACCACTGCCATCCCATGGTCCAAATGCCTCCCTAGTTGGTTTCCTACTTCTGATACATTTCAAGAATTTTTAATTGTTGGCCTTGATATTGTTAGCTAGATGCTCCTCAAAATGCTTTGTTGCATCTCTTATGGCCTGCTTGCATTTCCTTCATGGAAGTGTGTGCTCCTCTTCTCCTCGTTTGGGCAAAACTTCCATTTTCTGAAGGGAACCTTCTTTTCTCTATTTGCTTCCTTGACACTGCTCATTAGTCATGCTGGTCCCCTTTTGGACTTGGTGCTACCTTTCCTAACCTGTGGCATACATTCTAGCTGAGCTTCTATTATTGTGGTTTTCTGTACTCTCCAAGCACTCTGAACGGAGAACTTTGAATTTCAAAGGATAACTGTGTTTCGGTTTGAATATTGGTTTGAAAGAGCAAAATTAGATAAGTTTCCATTAAAATGTGAACCCAACAAATTTCTTCCCCATCCCTAGAAAGAAAGTGTAGGATCCTATACATCCTTAGCATGATCTTCACTCTTAGTGAGAACATCCAAGGAATGAAATCATTTTAAAGGGTTATTCAGGACAGGTGCAGTAGTAGTAAGTGTGGCCTAAGCTTGTATAGAAGGCTAACTCTGATAAATATTTAGATATGAACTTTGCTGCTTTGGTACTGGGATGGTCTTGGACACTGTTCTCCAAGCTTGGATCCCCAGATGTTTTTGGCCTACAACTCCCAGCATGCCCCAGCCAACTGGTTCCCTCGAAGGCTGCAATTGTATTAAAAGTAATAAAACTTTGCCATAAAAAAAAACCAAAGAGAGATTGTGTGTGTGTGTGTGTGTGTGTGTGTATTCATGCGTGAAAAATGTGGTAAGTGGAATGAATACTTGGATAAATTCTACTCTTTCTCTCTTGCAGTTAGGCAGGGTAACATTAAACAATTAAAGCACTTCAGATCTGTCCATTAGTAATTTAGTCTATTTTTGTCATTCCAAATAAGTTTTTAATGGTAATAGATACCTACAGTAGTCTCTTCATTATGAATATATTTCCAGCAAGGTAATACCAGTAATTTCCATCTAATCATTTTGTGATGGAGCACAAATTAACTCCTGAGCCAACACAGTTATTTTCAAAGATTATTGGGTATGATTTTTATTCTTGTGCAGATTTTGAAAGACCCGTCAGCATGATCTAAAGTCAGTGGCATCTTTATAATAAAATGGCTTTCTTCTGACTTCAGCAAGATTACGTGGGAACATGCTGTTTGAAGAGTTATTTTAGCAAACCACAAACCTGATATAATGCATATACCTGATCCAGGATCAATGTTATTAATACTGCAGAATTCTACAGGAAATAATACTCCTGTGTTGTTATATCATATGTAGCAATTAAAAAAAACTGTCAACTGACTGTGTAGTCTTATGACTACAAAACTCATGATGCAATGAGTGTGAAAACATCTAAAGAGCTGAAAGTGAAAATATTTTTGTCAAAAGTTTGGCAGTGTAAACAGGTCCTTCCCAAATCCAAATGGCAGGCAAATGCCCCCAAAAACTATCTTTCTGGACTTTGAGTTAAGACCAATGACTTTTTGGGGGGTCGGGGTTTGGGGTTCAGACACCTATAGCAAAAGCCTGACAGAATAAGGTAATCCTTATGGTTTACTTCATATAATTAAGTTTTAGATGTCTCCTGAAACATATGCATTAGTAAATCATCTCTTTTATGATCTACTGTCAATTTTCTCTGTCTCTGACAATCCTACATGTGATTTAAAAAACCCCACCAAGATTATAATAAACACATCATTTCTTTTATGAGTCCCATTTCTTGCAAAAGTTTCCCCAGTGCTATATGGTTCATCTAAAGAGTTTGTCATGTTCCAATTTCAGTTAATGGAAGACTATCGCCACCAGAGCTTCTAAGAGATGAGAGAGCTTGGAATTCATACGAGCCAATAAAGTTGCCATAATTTGCCTTGTCGTAACCCACCTTTCAGTGTTCCAAGAGTGACTTTCACTCTCAGGACAGAGCCATGCAGTAAAAGGATAGGTGAGTCCCTTTAAAGGGATATTTATCATCTTGGAAGGATCTTGCTGCCAAATCCTAATAGCATATCTTTAAAAAAAAAATGTCTTCAGTTCGCAATCTGATATGAAGGTAATGCTGTAGAGATTATGGAGAGGCATTCTTGATCCATTGCTGAGTGCATGGTTTTTTTCTGAAAAGGGAATGTGGAAAGAAATTAAGTACTGTGTACAAATATGCAGCAACCAGACAACTGCCCCCTTCCCAACACACACACACACACACACACACCATAATGCAAGGAACTGTTGACTTGTAAAATATGATCACTGTTGTTTTCTTATCCTGCCATGATCAGATCTTTAATGCTTCATCAATCAACAAATGTACATCAAAGCTGGTACAGTGTGTTTGTGTGTGTGTGTGTGTGAAGCTGTGATATGACAGAACTATGACCTATGAGCAGGTACCCAGCACTGCCAATTGTATGAGGCATACTTGCTTGCTGACTTTGTTAAATGGATTTGCCCCTAGTTGTCCCCAGGGCTGAACCTGACCCAGCCACAGCAGGACACTCTGCCTGAGACCCGTGCAGAATGCCCAGCAGACATTACTGTGCTAGATGGGCCAATAGAGTAATTCAGTGTAATGCAACATCCTACAACATTCCTAACTTTACTTGCAGGAAGTTGCATATTTTTCTCCATTCTGCATGGTCTCTCTCAGGTGGTGGTGGGTTTCTTTGGTGGTGGGTTTCTTTGGTGGGGCTGCGTTGTATTAATGCTGGTCGGAAAAAAATGATGCTGGCATATGGCTACATGCAATGCCAGAGTGCCGCTTAAGACAATTTTGAGGCTTGAACTGGTGCTTAAGTTATGGGTAGAAATCTAATTGCCACCCGTGTGTGCTGGGAAGCTTGCAACTTCAAAATGAAATTAGCAGTCTGGAGCTTATGGCTTTATGATCTAATGCCCCTGAAGGTGATAAATAATTGAGAAGAGTTACAGTGGAACAAGTTGAGAAAATGATTTCCAAACCTGAAATTGCCCAATCTATTTTGATGACATTGAGACCAGCTAGTTGGAAATTAATTTTATGTTTCTCTGTGCAGGAGCTGCCGTTAGGAAAGTCTCACGTAACTCTCTGTTGAGAGAAGAGAGGGAAATTTGGGATATTGATTCTTTTAGGTTGCCAGCTTCTTTCTAGCAAGGATCTCTGCAATGATATTATCGGGGGGGCGGTTTTGCAATCACGCATTCTAGCATTCTGACACAGGAGACTCCAAATCAGTGAGATCCCTTTATTACAGCAAATCCCACTGCATATGCTTAACAGTTACAGTCTTCTGAAATCATATAGCTGATGGCATTTTGTTATAGGCTCTTGAAATTGTTCCACATCAAGGTAGGGGACTGGAATGTCTCTTAGGGACCAAATTCCCCAACATTCCACAGCAAGGAAAGGGTTCCAGATATCTTGTAGATGATCTTCCCTGACATCTCACACCAAGGGAAGGGACTCAAATGTCTCCTTTAGACATTCCACAATCAGGGTTCAATGAAAGGATTGGAGCCAGTACCAGGTACTCCTGCAACAAGGGAAGGGATCCTAGAACCTGGCCTGACTTACCCACACACCTCCATAGAGAGCTGAAACAACCTTGCCACTGAGTTGGAACCTCCAGGGTTCTGTACGTCTTGGCCTCAAGATCTGAGCAACTCCTAGCTGCTCCTTCGACAGGGGATGGATCTGAGCTCTATTGCTCATGAGACAAGGGAAGGGATTCTAGAAGAGGACCTGAACCAACATGCACACCTCCACAGAGGTCAAGACCTACCCTGCCACTTTGGTTGCCCCCTCTGGGTACTGAGTGTCCAGGCTTCTCAACAATAAGGGTCCAAAACAAGATCAGACTTGAGTCCAAAGTACTTCCCCACATGCAGATATTCCAACATCCAACGCTCCCAGCTTTGGGATCTCGACACCACATGGGTTGAGACATAGAGATGTCCAGAAGTCAGGAATTAGCCCCAAGCCATCCGGGCTCTGGGTTCCTCGGTGAAGACACATCCATAGACACAAGAATGCACAGTCTATGAAAAGTATGCCAGTCCTTTTCATGGCAGGTTTTTGACAGTAAAAGTCCAAAGAGAAGAAAGTCCAAATTAGGTAGGGTCCATGTGCTGACAGAGTGCTCCCAATAACTCAGTCAGTGATAGATCCAAACAGAAAGATGCAGACAGGGAAGACAAGAGAGATGTTCCTCACAAAGGCTCTGGAGGCTAAGCACTGACTTAAAAGTGAAGGTGTGGCCATCTTAACCCTCCTTCCAAACCACTAATTGGGAAGGGAACTGGCCCATCCATGCTGACCAGTTTCTGGCTATGAACTAGAAGGCCCACTGTATTACTGACACTGAACCCCCACAGGTACATTTTGAAGTACAGGTGCTCATCATGATAGCCCCCCAGAGCCAGCCCCCCAAGGAAAGTCCAAAAATGTTGATCAATATCAGCAAACCAGTTCTAGCAGTTTTCATCTCCACCAGGAGCAGGGCTTTGGAAAGCTAATAGGTTTTGTCCATTCAAGACTATACTACTCCCCCCTCCCATACTTTTCAGTACAACAGGGATAGCTGACAAAAAATATATGGTTGCTGAGGAAATCCACTTCCTGCCTAGCTATGGCAAAGATTTCAGCTAAGCTTGGAGAGAACAGGGAAACCTGTGGGAGGTGGCAGATGACGTCATTGTTCCTGCTAATCGAGAAGTCCCTGTGCTTTGACCCTATGAACCCTGGCTCCATTACACCACCAGTCCTGTGCCTTTAACAGCTCCAAGATAGGCAGAAATCCAAGTGTGGCTGGTTTCCTCACCATGGCTATCCACTGATGAGGGAAGTTTCACTTGTTGAATTTCTGCCACTATTGCAGATCTTAAAACCTGCAAGGGGGACGGGGGGATTTTGGTACCACCTAATCTTATGGGTAACAATACCAGGGATGGCTGAGACATTTCTTTCTTTCACATTTTAATGAGAAATTACCAAATTCACCGTTCCTGGACCTGCACATGAACCAGAATGAAGTTACGTATATTTGCGATGTAGTTCTCTCAAATTAAAAAGAAAAAGAAAAGTGTGTGCCAAACAGTGTTTTTAAAGGGGAAAGTGCACACACAAATGGGTTATATTGCAGGAAATTACTTGGAGAAATTCTGTATATTTGGGGAAGTTTGTACAAAATGATGCATATATTTCCAAAAATGCATATAATAATGCATACAAGATTGGGCAAGGGCCTTTTAAGAAATACCACCAGATTATTCAAGGAGGTGGAGCCTGATGAAGAACAGGCCTTGTCTGTCTTTATAAAGCTTTAGATGGCTTTGCTGAGACATTGTCTTTCAGTAGCTCAGCCAGGAGAGCCCTCAGAGGTTTTCCACAGGGTCCTGATTTCTGCATAGAGAGGGTTCACTTGACCCAGCCTGACTTGACCTTCCCAGAAGAGACTCAGCCTGACTATGCCCACTCCCTTGTAAGCCTTACACCCCAGTAGATTAGGATAAATATGCTAGGAGTTTTTGTCCTTCTCCCCTGCCCCATTCATCTTCCATGTAGCAATTCTGTTTTCAGTAGAGTTGATTTTGACTGATCAGCTGTTTGCAGAGGGGATGCAGTAAAGTATGTGTTGTTGTTAGCACATTGAACAGTGTTGAGTATGTTGAATAAATTAAGAGCATGTTGTAGGTTAAACAGTGTTTGCTTTGTTTTGTTTTTCCTTTCAAGGTAAATTTGCACTCATTTTGTTTATTCAATCTTTTTGGCCCTGAATGTTTCAAAGCAAAGACCCTTTAGCAGACAAGACAACCATTTAGTCTTAGTAAAGGCATTTTTTTTTTCTGGTGTGGGGAAAAAAGAAGAAAGAAACCTTATAAGGAGCTCTGCATTTTAAATAGATAATAAAAAGTATTCTGTGTCAGGGCAAGTATGACACATAGTCAAACATCTATGAGAGAATAAAGAGCTGGAAATTGCATGGCTAGTATGAAATATTCCATTTTGTAGGAGGGCTGGACCAACATCTTGTAATTATTCCCAAGATAAGAAAGGGTGCTTTTAGTTGCTGAGATGATCATATACATGTGATTGCAGATGAATTTCTGAAGCTTTTCATGGTTCTCATTTCATTAGTTTGATCTCCACAATGAATAAGCCAATCTGGTACTGTGAAAGGTTTGGATCAGAGGTTTACAGCTCCCTCTGGTTATTCTGGTTCCCTTTTCCTGTACCAACTCCAGCTCAAGACTCCATTGGAAACACACACACACACAGCAATTTTGACCATACATGACTATTGTTGCTCAAGATTATTTTTGTGTGGTGTTTTAGTGATACATAGATGCATATCTGCTGTGCACCTTTGTAAAACACATTGCACACAACACATAGCAAATCTTGATCAGATCATGCATGTAATCTCATCGAGGCATCTCTTTTTTGCAATATTTTATCAATGCATTGGTAAGATAGATAGCAATAACGGATGCAAATGAAGTGAAATCACTGGAAACTACAGGAATCGGTGCATGCATGGTTCTCTGTACAAAATTCCAAAATAATAAAAAAATGGGGGATACCTAGTACATCAATTTCACTTCAGAACTGAAAATAAGGAGAAAATTCAAATGAGGAAATTTTCAGAAGACTCATTTTTATCTTTTTTTTTGTTTTGTTTGTTTGTTTGATTGATTACTTTTATATTCCGCCCAATAGCCGAAGCTCTCTGGGCAATTCACAACATTTAAAACCGCAAAATACAACATGAAATACAGTATAAATATTAAAAATAAATAAAACTACAGTATCAAATAGGATTAAAAGCCAAAATAAAAACCAGAAGCAGTACAGAGATTTTAAATACAGTAAAGAATTTAAAACAAGGACTAAAAGACTAAAATTCCTGGGGAAATAAGAAAGTCTTCACCTGGCACTAGAAGGAACACAACATAGGTGCCAGGCGAGCCTGTCTGGGAAGTTCATTCCACAACCGGGGTGCCACAGCAGAAAAGGCCCTCTTCTTAGTAGCTACCCACCTCGCTGTTATTTCCCCTTCCTTGTTTCTCTTAGATCATCCACAACATAACCCTTTGGCTGCAAACCCATTTAGGTCAAGAGTAGTTACAGATGGAATTGCTCACAGGATAGGGTACAGGATAAATAAATAGCTTTAGGTAGGAATGGGTGAATCAGCAACACTCAAGCTCATCAGGGTCCTTTGAATTCCACCTCAAAGCTCGTTCTGAATCATGTCCGTATCAGATTGTGAGCATTGTTGTGTGTGGGACTTCCCCCCCCCTTTTCCCGTGGAGATTCACGTATATTTTGTGCACATTTTTCCAAACGTACTCATCAAATGCATGCATGTTTTAAATGTAGGCGTTTTTCTTCCATTTATCAAAGCATGTTTCTGTGCCTTTTTTTTCAAAAGTGCACATTTTTTTTACGCATAGTACTCAAATGTACACACTTGTGAACACATTTTTTTGTTCGTGTTGTGTTCCACGAATCTCATCGTGAGCTCAGAAATGCACAGACATGGGTTTGGATCTAGCATCTGCCTTCCACAAGAGGAAGGGCTTTGCTCACAGGGATCCCTCTGCCTGATTTTTCAGCATCCCACGTCCCCAACATACTGCAGCTCACCTCATTCAGCGGGGTCTCCTGAATCACTGTGTAGTATTTTTAAGAGGGTTGGAGGAGGTACCTTGGTAACGAGGCAGAGTGGAAGTCCGCTCCGCTTCCCCCAGGACAGTTGATTCAGGTTACATCTAGATAAATATACGCTGGCTCAGCTTGTCTGAGCGTGGAAAGCTAAGCAGGGTCAAGCCTGGTTGTTACTTGGATGGGAGACCCCTCCTCTAGTTTCCTGCATTGAGCAGGAACTCGATGGCCTTGAGTTACTCGATGGCCTTGTAGGCTCCTTCCAACTCTATGATCTATGAAATCTTTGAAATCTATGAAATACAGTGTCAGAGGCACGGATGTGCAAACCAGCAAAACTCAAGCTCACTGATGTTCTCCATTCCATCTCAAAGCTTGTTTCCAACTTGAGTCCATATCAGATTGCAAAATTTATGTGTGTGTGTGGGGGGGGGGGGTCTTTTCTTTCTTTTTTCTTCTTTTTGTATGATAATCTATACCTATTTCTGTGCATATTTTTTTCCCAAATGCACACATCAATTGTGCACAAAATGTATGCATTTTTGATCTGTACACATGCTGTCAAACACTTGGGGTGTGTGTGTCATATTGCAAGCTCAGAAATGCATGGACTTTTACTGCAGATTGTGTCCGAGTCCATGTTCAGTCTGGATGGTGTGAACTGGGTAAAATCCTGATCAAAACAAATGGAAATGAATTTCTCATACATCCCTATTATGCCTATGTATACCAGTTGCTGGGGAACATGGAAGGGAGGGCGCTGTTGCACTCATGTCATGCTTGTGGTTTCCCTGTAGGCAGCTGGTTGGTCACTGTGTGAACAGAATGCTGGACTAGATGGAACTTGGTCTGATCCAGCACGACTCTTCTTATGTCCTTATGTAAATCCAACCCTTCAATCACAGCAGGTCTGTGTTCAGTTCCGTGTGGTGCAAACTGGGTAAATTCTGACCAAAACACAAACGGAAACAAGTTTCTCATATGCTCCCAGTGTAGAGCATTATTGTGTGAGCCTTGCTTGGCTCCCCCTTGCACTCTCTGGCTCTCTTCTATCTTCTAGTTTATCACTTGAACAAAGGGGCAAATTTGGTGCACGCCACTAAAGATGAGAAATGTGTCCATCTGCTATGCCCAAGCTTTGCCAGCTTGTCTTGTCATTGTACTCTCGGCCTATTGCCTCTGGTTTGCATTCCCACTTAGCTTGTCTCGTAGTGTTTTCAGCAAGCATTGTGCCACTGCTGCTGCTGTCATGAAATAGATTGCCCGAGAATCGGTTTCAGACAGAGGAATGGAGAGACGCCAGGTGGGATACTGATCTCTGTAGTGTGAAAAAAACAAAAGACTTAATAATCTGAAGCCAACAATGATTTCAAAATGCTGAACATGGGAGGCAGTTGTATCACCCTAACAATTTTAAAAAAATAATAATCCCATGTTTGCTGCTGAGACTCAGTGGTGCTGTCAGGGCAGGACTTTAGGGCAAACACCCAGAACCCCACTCCGAGCAGGAGAGTGTTGGGCCTCCATTTGGAAAGACATGGGGCAGCTGTGCCAGAGTGTGTTTGGGGTGGGGCCAGGCACATGTCATCAGCAGCCTGGCCCAGCAGGGCTGCCTTGCAAATCAGCTCCTGCTCAAAAGGCAGCTCAAGACACACATCAGTCGCTGGAAGCAATAGTTGCCTCTAACACAGTGTTCTCCAACCTTGGGTCTCCAGATCTTGCTGGCCTACAGCTCCCAGAACCCCTTGCCATTAGCCATGCTGGCTGGGTATGCTGGGAGCTGTAGGCCAGCAACATCTGGGGACCCAAGGTTGGAGAGCCCTGAGCTATAGCTGGAGACTCCTGACTGCCCCAGCCTGAGATGAGTGATTTACGACTTCTGGAATGACCTTGACTATGCTATTTGCCTGCTCCTGAACTGCTCCTGGTTATGTTGTTTCTGGACTTATCTTGTCAATACAGTCCAAAGTTCAAGCCAACAACGGCTTTCTCTGAACCAGATTGAATTGCAACAGAGAACTCCTATTGAAATAATTGAAGTAATATGTATTTCTGTCCAAAGAGAAATAAGACCATTACATACAGAGTCCAAAATTACCTAAGTGCACCACTGCTAAGATTTTCCAGAAACATGTCTTGAGGATGCTTTAGAGAAGAAACATGCCTGTTAATAAGCACATTGCATGGAAATGTCACCGTGAGAATTCCTTTAACTTCCTCTATGGGCAGTTGCACTTTTAAACAAGCTTAACAATGCTGTTGGATGCTGGTTTCCCCAGTTCATTCAGTGCCTGGATGAGAGGCACATTTTATCAGAATACCTGGAAGAATTGTAGGAATGTTGCTGTGAGACAGGAAACTATTGAGTATGATCATCCTTGGTTACTGGGGCCTTATAATGGTAGTCCATGGTCTAATTGCTGGCTATCACAGGTGGAAGCAGTTGTAGCAGCTGTGCTCTTACTTTCTTGTATGCTGTAGGTCTGACCAAACTTTCCTTCGGGTTTTGGTTGTTGTGATTCCTATTACTGGGAAGATATTGCATCCTTCTGATGTGGTTCAGGTGCTGGACCTTCAAAGCCTGAACCATACAGTTAAGGGTAGGAAAAAACTAAATATGTCACGTTTGCTTTTTCTGGCACTCATTTTTTTAAATTAATCTCAACTTTGTTTTCTTCTGAATATGAAGAACTCTGCAAATTTTGGTAAACTCTTATAAAAGATGAGTTGATATGAAATTCTTTCCTATCTGCACCAGCCAAATTCAATAGGTACAACTGTTGCTAACATGATGTATCTACCCACCCTGTAGCTGTTGAAGATGAGGGGCCTGTCAGAGAAAGTTCTATTGACTCCTCCTGTGTTGACCTTGACAGTGTAAGCTCCTTGGGCCAGGACCTGATTCTCTCTCTCTCTCTCTCTCTCTCTCTCTCTCTCTCCCTCATTGCTCTGCAAAGCACCATGCATGCTGGTCATTCTACATGAATAATAGCTTCAAGGAACCAATCACCTAGGGTTTTCTTTCAGTGCAGACATTCTGATACATCTAGGCTTCCAGATTTTTATTATGTTTTATTTTATTTATTTGAGGACTGTGTGTGCTGCTCAGCTGATCCTTTCAAAATATTATGGGTATGAGTTTGAATCATTATTTCTCGAGCTTTCTGTCATTGCCAGCCACTCTTTATTTAAAATTACCCAAGGAAATAGCCTTGCAGGGGTTGGGCTGCATTTGGGGGCGTCACACAGGCCTTTGGTTCTGGATGTGGACACACATAACATTTTCAGCAAGCTCTGTCTTTGCTTTTATCATCTCTTCCCTTGGCCAGGCACTTGTACAGTGACAAGGCAGAGCAGTGATCTCATATGGACTCTGACACATACTGCACTTAACTTTCACCTTCAGATTCACCTCCAGCACGATACAAACATTTCATTTTCAGACTTCCTCCAGGTAAACATCTTTTGAATGATAGCAGAAACTGAGCAAATTGTGGCTTAAACCGAAGAGGGAAAGCGGTACTTTTCCTCCTGCAAGCTGTGTTTTCCTCTTGCTCCTGGTGGCTGAGCCATGAAAGGAATTGCGGTAGTCAACCTTGCTGTTTTCAGGGCCGGATTAGTCATTCTTTACAGTATTCTGTAGAACGGGGGCTCAACCACATTTAGCATCCTTGCTGTGATGCATTGTGCAAGAGAACTACTGTGTGAGGGGGAGGGGGGAATTGTATGTCCTACTTCCTGCACTGGGCATCTCATAACATTTTGCTGCTCTCATATTGCCTGGCAGGGGACAAGCTGCAGCTCTGTGGTAGGGCACGTGCCTTGTATACATATGGTTACAGGTAGGGACATATTAGGAATCCAATGCAGGGTGAAAATATGATGGATTTCCATGAGTAGCCCCCCCCCCCGGCTTCTGGTTTGCCACACCTGCACTGGCGCAGACTCGCTATGGTGCGAGTTGAGCCATCTTGCGGACTTCTGTCTCTAAGTTGGTCCATGATTTGCACATTTAAAAAAGAACGCTAAGGAAATTTGCGTAAAATCAGCCAATTTGCATAAATCAGCACCTGAAAAGCATGTGGTCCTCGCGCGATTTGCTCAAATCAGCCAATTTTATGCAAACAGGCTAGATCTGTGTGCTTTTCGGATGCCAATTTGCGCAAAACATGCAAAATACTGTGATCTGCACAAATTTCCTTAGCATTTTTTTTAAAATGCACAAACTGCAGCCTATCGTAGAGATGGAAGCCCACAGAAACCCTGCCTATTTGACCTGCTTGTGATCATCAGATCAGAAGTGGGAAGGAAGTCCATTGAGCTCAAATGACTTGGACTTCCCAGTGGGAACACAGCCCTAGTTCCAGGACACGTCCAGGTTCAACAATCCCTTGATTTCCAGTTAAAAGGGTCTCAAGTAACAGGTCTGGGGAAAATGTAAAAACCTTGTGCCTAAAGCATTTGAGAATAAAATTGCCATGTTCTGATCTCAGATTCCCCCTTGGAGGGGGCATCCTACATATCCCAGGGACCATAGGATTTCTCAGCCCATGAATTTGGAATTTCTAGTTTTGTAAAATGTTTGCTTCTCCGCATAGAAAAGGAAGAGAGAATGCTGAAAAGAACTGACAACGAAGCAGAATGGGTACTACTTGTGGATATGCTGCTAAATACTATCAGAAGAAATAGAGACTGCCTAGAGCAGGGGTGGGCAGATAGAAGATCTCCAGATGTTGTGGACTCCAACTTTGAGCATTCCTGCCCATTGGCCACGTCGACAGGGGCTTCTGGGAGTTAAAATCCCAAACATCTGGAGATCTACCTTCTGCACACCCCTGGCCTAGGGTAATGGAAGACTGTGGCCTAGTTTTGCATTCAGAACTCAGACACTGGGAGGGAAGCCCTAGGCTATGATGAACTAGGACATCATTGCAGTCAGCACCTCTTCCCATATCAATCAGCCAATGTATTGAGATCTTCTGCCAAAGCCCTCCTTCCTTCAGGAGACTCCTTTATTGGAGACATGTTATTCTTCAACAGAGAGGGGGGGGGTTCTGTTGTGGTACCAACTGCAGCAGCCTCCCTAGAGAAGCTTACACATTGCCAAGTCCACAATCATCTTGGGACCTAGCAAAAACATTTTAGTTCATCCTGGCATTTTAATCTGTCGTAAATTGATTTTTCCCCCTCATGGATATTCACTGTTTAAATATGCTTATTTATTAAATATACCCTAAAATCCAAACAAGGACTGGGGGCAGTACTAAAATATGTTTTAATATAAAAGAAATAAATCAATATGACATCATAGGGTGTTAGAATGTTGGTATTGTTGACACTGACTGGCAGCAGCACTCCAGGCAAGTGTAATTCCCAGACCTACCTAGAGATGCTGTGATTGAACCTGGGACCTTCTGCATACAAAGCATGTGTTCTACCACTAAGCATCATCACACTCCCTGCTCTCACTCTGTTTCATTGGCTGATGCCTGTGGGAAGGGGAGGGAAATTTTGAGCTTAATGATGCCATGGTTGGTGGCAGGCAATAATGTCCTGTATAATGGCTAGTTTGGATCTCAGTTGAAAGATGTCCACCAACTGCAATTAGTTCCATGGTTGGACTGAGCTTGGACTCTTCTGAAGTCTGTCTCCCGCTCTGTATGTGTGCCAGTGTTAAACGTTCGAAAAGGTCTTCTCAGAAATTGCCTCTCCATGAATTGAAATATCATCATGCCCTGGGAAACCAGTGACACTCAATATCCTATAATATTGGGCAACAAACAGGACATTTCCCCTGAATGTATTTTCCAACAAAGAGGAACATCCTCAAATACCTGTCTGATGTACTTTGTTACCTGCATTAGATTAGGTTGTATGGGAAATCTCTCTCTCTCTCTCTCTTTCTATGAAATATGATTTTATGCCCAAAGGCAATAACGAACAAATTTAAAAGGGAAGGTGTGATGTGCGGGACCATTTTTAATCTCCTGAAGGTTGAATCCAAACCTGCTATCATTTGCACAAGGCAGGGCAAGCAATGAACAAGCTGATATGAAAAGTCCTTTTCCTTTGTTTTCTCAGGTTCTGCTGCTTGCGTTCACAGAAGATTTAGAATGCATCCCTGGATTCCAACAAAAGGTTTTTCATATTGAACACCCGCCTGCATTCACGGCGGACCAGCCAATTCTGAATTGTAAGAAATCTTATTTTCATATGTCATTTTTGCACTATTTGTATTAACCAGTCTGGGCGTTCCTATCACAATTTGGAATATAACAGGAATTCACTGTCCTTACAGCAAGCTCCCTTCTCTGGTTTCTACCTGGGTTCTACAGTCAATTGCTTCTTCTTTTTCTTAATGCCTTTTCTAAACCTATATTTATGCAGATGTTGACCTTTTCTGTACTTTATGACTTTCTATGTGTATTGAAAAGCTCCTGTACCATTAATCAGTGGTTAGCTTGAATATTTACATGGACACTGGGAATAACCTTTCTCCTGAATGATTCAGTCATTGCATTAATTTGTCTGTGTTGCTGTGGTAGTGAGTGGCCATGACAGAGGGCCTTGACTAGCAGTTGCATGTGTGCCTTTTGATTTGCAGATGTGATGTGCATCGAACTTGGAATCTGACCCAAGGCTTTCAGTTCAGAAAACATTTTCTCCCCCTCAATATCTGAGTATCCAGTGGCCAAATGTTATCTTCAGTGTGTGTGTGTGCGCGCGCACGTGTATCAATGGACTGGATGGGCAAATCCAATTTCCAGTAGACAGGTGCTGAATTAAAATGTTGGCACTGATGCAACATGCTCTCTGAGCCTTGGCAGACAGATGGAGTGAGGACAAATGGGCCATGAAGTGTTAATGGTGCTTTCAGCACTTGAATTCTTTGATCCAAGTAGTAAGGGGACATGAAAAGGACATACCGTTCACTGTTTTTATGAGTATAATGGCTATGGATAAAATGGTTGTGTAACCACAAAAGTCTTGGGTTCAAGGCTTGGTTGCATGTAGTATGGCTTGAGACCAGTTTCCCCAGCGTGTCACAGAGTGGAAGGAAACCATAGTTGACTAGATATGATGTTGGTTCTATCACTCCAGATAGAAACACTACTGAGCTTCCATTGCAGAAGACTTGGATTTGTGCTTTGGAAGAGGCCTCAGTTTTGAACTGGAGGGACAGTGCAAAAATGCCTGAGCCTGTGGTATTTCCCAGTTTGTGCAATGTAGAGTATGTACATCTCCAGTGGTCTTAGCTCTCTTAATCAACAAGAACTACACATTGCAGGGGACCTTGGCTTCCCAAAGACTGCTCCCTAAAACATGAGTGAAACATTATCTGTTTTCATACGTCAGCGATACCCTCTTCCGTACTATGACATTGAGCTCTGGTTACCAATCACCATTGCTCTTCATCTTTACCTTTTGTTTTGGTTTGTGTTTTTGGTGACCAGATGTATTTGTGAATCTTTGATCCTTCCAAGTCATGCATATTTGAGGCTTCTGCCTGTGTTTCACTGTGCTTGTTTCAAACATAATGTGCTCATCTTTCCAAAATGACATGTTCCAATGTGAAATTCCTGAGTATCTATTGTTTTGAGGGGATATGCTTTATTTCTGAATATCACATACCCAGAATCCAGGTGTTTGATATGCTGCCATAGAATTTAGTTGTGTGACCCTCTGAGTACAATCTCTGGTGAGGCAAATCTTTAATGGCATGATATCAAAAAGCCATGCACAACCACAAGTTTCCCACCCCTGCCCTAGAGTATTTCCTGGGGGTGGGGAGGGAATTCATATCCCAAGAAACTGTGCGGAAGACAGAAAATGATTTATTAAAAGTACTTTTTAACTACTCTTCATCCTAGGATATTGGATGGTATACAAGAGGCATAAAAACCAAAATATGCCAAAATATAATACAAAAGAATCATAAAACAACATCACAATTAAAACAAAAATCAGAAGCATGAAACTAAACAAACCAACACAATACTCAGAAATGTCTTGGCAAATAAGCAAGCTTTAACCTGGTGCCGACATGATAGCAGCATTGGCACCAGTTGAGCTTTAATGGGGAGGACTTTCCAGAGATGGGGCACATCACAAACAGGCCCTGTTCCCAGTTCCCATGCAGCAAGGTTCCCCTGCAAAGGAATCTGGGGAAGAGCTCCCTTTGAAGATCTTAAGACATGGGTAGGTTGATACAGGGAGAGATGCTCCTTCAGGAGAAGTGAGAGGAGAAGTGGCCCTCCTCCAGGTGGGCCCACCAAATGAGGTGAGTTAGGTGCCTATAAGAAAGAGGGACTTTTCCATGGGGTTATCTATTTGCGGAAAGCCTTCTGCAGAGAGATTCACCTGGCACCTATGTTATGGTCTTTGGGGCACCAAGTGATGACCTTTTTATTCTCCTAGGCATTTTGAGAACTGTTTTTGGTGTCCTAAGATCTTTGCACTTATATTCTGCTGCTAGGTTTGTTGTTGTTTTAACTTTGTTTTTTGTGCTGCACTGTTTTTATCTTTTGTTGCTGGCTTTAACTTGGTTTTATTATGTGCTGTTATTATCATTGTCTATTGTTTTGTAATCATCATCATCATCATCATCATCATCATCATCATCTATTTCTAACGCCCCTTACACCAAAGGGTGGGACATGTAAAACATATACAATAAACATAACAATAGAATTAAATAACCAAAGACCAAACACTTACAGTAATAACACATCCCAGCAACCACCACATTAACCCAACCACTCATTTTGGCTGACTAAAAAAGAAAGTCTTTAATCCCATTCGAAAGCGGGAAAGATCCTCCTCCAATCAGAGGCCAACAGGAAGACTGTTCCGCAAAAGTGGAACCAGGTCCTGAAAAGTTCTCAGCCTTGACAAGGCAGAACGTGTCGGTGGGACCACTAATAATCCCTGGCCCACCAATCTTAAATCCCTGCCAGGAACATACCATAAACGCCTACAGTAGATGCTAAATAATGAGGGAGATTAAAGTGCAAAGCCTTAAAGGCAAAAACTAATAATTTAAATTGGGCCCTAGTCCGAATAGGTAGCAAATGAAGATTCCTACAGGCCATAGTAATATGGGAATTGTATTTCATGTTTTTAATTTACCTGTACAACACCCAGAGAAATCTGGTTATGCAGCAGTCTGTAAGTTCAAGAAACAAACAAATAAATAAGAGAAGACAGAAAGGAGTGCAGAAGGAAAATCTAGAAAAAGGAAAGGAGAGAGATAAGATAGTAAGTCATTAATTTGAACAAACTGCTGAACTTCGTTGGTCTTTGTGGTCTCAAATGTGAACAATATTCATGGTTTTTTTTTTTTAAAAAGACATCATTTTAGAAGAAGCCGCCTCATATTTTGCTGTTAGTCACTGTCCGCATCATAGCCCTGTGCAGCCTAAGTATGTTTGGCCCAAATTACTTGCTATTTTTTTCTCTCGTCTCTCTCTATTCAGTGATATTGAAAGGACAAGCTGTTTCAGCCACATGTGATTGCATGATCTGCGATGACCCAGCAAATTGTGCTGGTGTGAAACTGACACAATAATTAAGACACAATTGTTAATATTAAGTGGATGGAGAAGGGAGGAAAGGCCGCTGTACATTGTCTCTAAGCAATCTAAGAAACAAGGCAGCTATAATAATCACAGGGACCAACATTGGCTTGATATATACATGTTCAACTGCAATGGATTGTGTGCACCACAGATCTAATAATTTAATCAGATCAGAAGTTGAAGGTCCCAGTTATGATGGTTCAAAGTCTACACCCTCATTAAGAGTTATGGGCACCATTACAATCCATGGTGCAGCGCTGTGATTGAACTTATCCTGTCCACACCCTATATTTGTAGCAGGAATTACAGACCTGTGAATCTACATTCCCCTGAGTATGAATCACCAAAACACAGGCCTGGCTCATGTCCAGAAAATAATATATAGCGTTTCTTTTGATAGTTCTTTAAATTGATAACCCTAACTGCCTCATACCATTTGCCAGTATTATTGCCATTTTGCAGATGGAAGACTGAGGCTCAGAAAGAAAGAGAGAGCAATTTGAAGGTCATGTAGAGAGTTAATTGCAGGGCATGAACCAAGGACTTCTCATCTGGCACTCTGTTACTGATTGTACTTCCTTAGGGGTAAGGGTTATTGAACACTTGCAGCTTACTTCTGAGTTAGCATGCATAGGGCTTAGCTGGTACACTATTAACCACAATGCTATACTATGCCAGCACAACTCCAAAGCCTCAAATGAGTCCTGGAGCTCATTGGAAAGGTACCTGTGTTAGCAATTTGAACATGATTAATGATGGGTAGAAATTCTTACATCTGTTGCATCCACAAATAACTGTCCTTTCCCCACCCACATGGGGACTGGTGCTGCTGGAGTCATGAGTGTGCAAGAAGATGGGGGAGAGGTCTAGCTCCAAGGGGAGACTAGCACTGGAGCAGGCGCCAAAATTTACTGGCAGAAATACTGAAATAGCAGAGGAGCTGTCTATAAGGAAACTAAGTAACATAACCAGGATCTGGGCAGGATAGGCATTGCACAAGCCAGGCAGCTACTCATCCTTGGAGTTGCTCCTTTCCTTCACTGGAGGTCCTGATCCTGAAAACACTTCCAGGATCTTCTCCTTGGGAACAAACACTGGTGAAGCCAAGGCTTGTGGTGGTAGGCAAGCATTCCACCTTCCATATCCACCACAATTAAGGGATTATTGTGGTGTTTCCTGTGGTATAAGGGCAGCCCAGGCATGGGGTATATATTGGAGTCCCTGAATTTGGTATGGTCCAGAGGTACACTGACTGTCCTTCATAGTAGCTATCCCAGAGTCCCTGCTAGGGGCTGGTGGCAAGTCCTCCTGATCACAGCATCTACTCGGTTGAGCAGGTGTGTGTGTGTGTGTGTGTGTGTGTGTGTGAGTGAGGGGGTCCCCTTCTTCTGAGGAGGAAGAAAGGTTCTGTGAGCTGGCAGGTCCTGAGAATAACAGAACATCAGAACTGGACTATTTTCAAACACGTTGCATTTCTGGGAATTAGTTGTACATTTTTTCAATGGACAATAATAATAGTACCTTAACAACTGTGGTGGTTGGCAGAATGAAATAAGCATGCTCTGTACCAGTGTTCTCCAACCTTGGGTCCCCAGATGTTTTTGGCCTACAACTCCCAGCATGCCCCAGCCAGCTATGCTGGCTGGGGCATGCTGGGAGTTGTAGGCCAAAAACATCTGGGGACCCAAGGTTGGAGAACACTGCTCTATACCAATTTGAACCTAGTAGGTAGGTCAAGCGGCAGTGACAGCTGCAGGCTTTTGAGAGTGCCCTTGAATTAGACACCTTCAGTGTCCTGCTTCTTCCTGCCCCTTCACTGTCTTTGTCACCAGCTGCTCTTGCTCCTCCTCCTCTTCCTCATCATGGCTCCCACTTGCTTGCTTGACGGGCAGAGAGCCAGTGAGCAAGTAGGCAGTGGCATCTGCTGCTCCTCCTTCTCACCACGTCTGGGCCAGAACAAAGAGGCAGGTTGCAGTGGTGGGGGCAGGGAGCAACTCTGGGGGGCCCCCTGCTGGTTGTGGGCCCTCACCAGGTGCCTGGCCATGCCAACACTCGAGACTAGCCCTGGTAAGTGCTATTATCCGATCTATAGTCAGTTCAGCACAGAAGTGCCCCTAAACTGGAGGCTTTTCAGCAGACTCATCAATATTTCTTTTTATTGTCTGTTTGACTACACTGAGCATTTTTTTTAATATCCCCATTACTCAAGAACAATGTAATTTAGCAGTTATATCTGCATGTGCGGCCCACCATGAGTATGTAAATTAATAGAGCAAATATGCAAAGCAAGTCGAATGATGATTGCTTTTGTAGTCTTCAATAAACCAAGTACTTTTAATTCTTGGCTGAAGAGTGGAAGAAACAATCATATTTTTGTCTGAGTGTCCCACCCCCCCTCCCCTTCTCCAGATCCTTTTAATTTAAGTAGGAAAATGCTGCACATCCCATTTTCACTGTTTCCTCCAGTAATTAAGTCTAGTGGTTATAGTTGCTTTTTACATGGTTTCTAGTTAGCTGTAAATGCTGTTGTGTTCATTACACATGAACACTTACAAGGCAAAGAAAGAGGCTGAACCAAAGATGCATTTATATCTTCCTGTGTGTATTTTTTTTAAAAAAATATCTGTATGCAGGCTGGAACAATTAAAAAAAGAAGAAGAAAGGAAAGTGGTTTCACACCGTCAGCAAACTTTTGAAAAGCCTCCCACTGAGAAATGAAATAAAGTCCAATGCAGGGTTTGGAATGGGTGAGGGATGAATTAATTAGGGATGGTCGGATCTTTCAACCTTTCTTTCTTTTGTTCTCTCCCAAATATGAAGAACGTAGGTCACAGTCCAATGGGAGTGCCCGTAAGCCTCCGGGCTCAAAGGATTATGGGCATCCTTTGCAGGGTGGGAGAAGCATTGAGGTGATCTTCGCCTCCTTGCTCCTCCCACCCTGCAAGTCAGCTAGACGGCCGATTTTGGCTGTCTGGCTTCGCAGGGGGCTGGAGAGCTGCCAGGATACCTCAAATCCTGCTGGCCCCGGTCTCCTCCCCTCCCTGCCCCCTAGAGTGCCTTCCTTACCCCTTCTCTGAGGTCACTCTTATGACCTCGGGGAAGCAGCCAACACGGTTCTTTCCACGCTGGCTGCAGGGGGGGGAAAGGGGGATCTGAGCGTGGGTCCCCAGCTCCGAGGTCGGAAATGCTCACTTCTGGAATGGAAAAAGTCAGCAGAGCTTGCAGGAGAAGGGTGCCCTGCTGACCTGCCCCATTCCAGAAGTGAGCATTTCAACTCACTTCTGGGGTTACTCGAAGAAGAGCTAGCTTCCTGTTAGAGCTTGGCAGAGAGCTAGGAAGAGCTATCTTCCTGTTGCATCAGTGGAAGTCCACATGCAGCATTGGATACTGCCCCTTATTATCTCTCAGCCCTAAGTCTTGCTGAGATAATATCACTGAGCACCCAACAGTATCTCTAGTGGTGAACCTTGGTAGCAAGTAGTGATGTTTGAATCAGCAAAACTCGCCATACTTCTCCCAGTTTCACCTTGAAGCTTGTTTTGACTCATGTCCACATCAGATTGTGAGTTTTACTTTGTTTTCCTTTTTGCATGAAAATCCATGCCTACTTCAATGATACTTTCCCAAATGTATGCATCAATTGTGCACATCTTTGAAATGTACAATTTTTCATAGATTTCATAGATCATAGAGTTGGAAGGAGCCTACAAGGCCATCAATGCAGGAAACTAGAGGAGGGGTCTCCCATCCAAGTAATAACCAGGCTTGACCCTGCTTAGCTTTCCACACTCAGACAAGCTGAGTTTCTCCCATTGATTAAAGTATATTTGTATGCATTTTTTAAAAGCACGTATTTTTTCATGCACATTTTTCAAAAGTACGCATGCTGTCCAGCACATAGTTTTGAGTCCATGAATCACATTGCCAGCTTAGAAATGTATGGCCTTTGGCCACAGTTTGCGTCCAATTCCTTGTTCAGTCCGAAAGGTGCGAACTGGGTAAAATCCATGAAACTCACTGGGTGACTTTTGGCCAGTCACTGCCTCTCAGCCTAACCTACCTCACAGGGTTGTTGTGAGGATAAAATGGAGAGGAGAAGGATTATGTAAGCCGCCTTGGTTTCCTTGCAGGAAAAAAGGCAGGGTATAAATATAATAAATAAATAAATAAATAAATGAACTGAAACAAATTTCTCATACATCTCTAGCTAGCAAGGGCATTCTATAGATAGGCTGGCAAGATCCAGTTGAACATTTGGCAAAGACTGATGTCTCTTAAGTACAGTATTGTGATGCCACTGGGTGCTTGCAGCTTCAGCAACCACCTGGCTTGGCAAATTTCTAGCAGCAACAACAACAACACCCCTCGGTCATGCTGGAATGACAGAACATTACCAAGCAAGCAGCCCCCATTACATGTGGAAACATAATCGTGTTACATTAATCATGTTTTGCTTTAACATACATGAGTTGTGGCTTTCGGGTTTTTTTTTTTTTTTTTAATATGACAATAAATCAAACGGTACGCATGAAAAATGAAGGCAATTAATGAAAAGCATTGGGGTGGCGTGCCTCGCATGCTAAGCCAGGAAGTACGTTGCCACAGTGATTTAAATGTCAAAACAAAGGCAGTTGCGACCCTTACTTGAAAAGCTTTAATTTGGATGTTAATTAATGGCTGACCTCTTCTGTCGCTTACGTGATGGATTGCGTTTTCCGAGCTTGCAGTCCTTCGGATTGGGGGGTTGTCTGTCCATTGGCAGCTTCTTGTGTTTGCTAGATTTGAATAAAGAATTTCCTTCGCAACGCCATACATTTTTGTCCTGGTGCTCTTGGCTTAATTTACTTCCACTGTGGGGGATTTATTAACTGATTAATCACAGGTGCTTAAAGGTGCCTCCGCCGCATTCTTTGATGAAGTTGCACTTTTGGTGATCCCAATGGTGGAGTCCTCTGAAGAGCATCCGTTACTAGAGCAACTCCTCACGGGAGATGCAGATTGTGTAAACAGGATGCAAGAAGCTGACACAGCAAGGCACTGTTCCCTGATGGTTTCCCATTAACGTATGAAGGGGGGGGAAAATCATAATACAAAGGCAAAAACTGAACTTGTCCCTTCTGCTCTGAATAGAATGCTTGCTTTCAGCCTCTCTTCTACCTGCCTAAAGGCCAACTTTGCAAATATTTAATGAAAGCACTCTCTCCTCAGGTGGACCGAGGGACAGATCTATATCCCCAGCTGTACCTTTTGGTCCCTCAGAGCCAGAAAAGGCATCCTCCATAGAATTTTTGGGAAAGTAACTTCAATTCTGAAGAGCAGAAAACCATCTCAGATAGGAATGGAGTGTCTTGAGACTGGCCAACTTAATGACTGCCACATGTGTTGATTAGGATTGCTGCGTAGGTCTGACCAGACCAGATATAATACAGCCAAACCAATGGGACATACAAATGCTGAGATTTACACGAATCTCTGTCTGTGTCTCTCATTCTCTGTCTGTGTGTGTGTGTGTGTGTGTGTGTGTTTCTCTCTGTCTCTCTTTCTAAGTGCATTAAGATTGTCTGTGAAAGCCCCTCACCTAGTATTCCCACCATATAATGTTTGGTGACTGTTTCAGGGAAAGGGCCTTCTTTGTAGTGACACCCTGTTTGTAACATTGTCTCCACAGGGAGGCAACGACCTTTTTTTTATTATTCTCCCAGGCTTTTAATGTTTGTTTTGTTTTTAATATTTCCTGCTGATTCTATGCTGCTCTTACGAGGTTTTGTTTCTTCTAAATTGCTTTGTTTTGTATGCATTCTGATTTTTTAATTATTCCATTTGATTTTTATGTATGATATAGGCTGCTCAGGGCAGTATTGTTGGGGGGTTGGGGGGAGGGTAGGGTAGAAATGTGTATAATAAATAAAACAGCAGCATTGTGAACATTAAACTTACTAACAATTCCAGCCATTAAAAGCCAGCATCACGGAAGAAGAGTGACTTATGGCATATCTGGAAGATGCTAATCCACTCAAGGTGGTTTACAATTTAAAATACCACCCCAAAGGCAAATCAATTAAAAAAAAACCACAAACAACAGAAATGTCTGGTTCTGTTGGTGTACTCTTCAGTAGTGGATGGTATGAACTCTCTGATCTGAGCTTTTCTTGCCTTCCCCTCAGGGCGTAGAGGTCTTTTCTGATTTTACCTTGCCTGCAGTGTGGCTTGCACAGGGTGCACCATTCTCCATGCAAGATGGGCAGGTGCAGCATAGAACTGGCTGTTTCTTGTATTTTGTCCTCTATACAGAATGTGGATTTCCTAGAGGCAATTGGCTGGCTGCTGTAGAAGAAAGAACACTGAACTCAATGGATGCCTGTTCTGCTCCAACAGGGCACTTGTGTTCTTAAGGCCTGCCCTGGGGACAAATAATATCATAGGGGGTGGGGGGAAATGATGAGTGATTTGAATCCAGCTTTCCTAGACCAGAGCTGCACCAGCGCATGCAGTAGCTTGCAGATTGTTCTGTGCACTTTCAGAACTGTTTCCAGTTAAAGGATGCAAGAGGAGCTTTTTGTACTGAAAACTCCTTGCACATGGGGGGCGGGGGGTGTTGTGCTCACAAACATCTACACAAGCAGGTCAGCCTGAGCATCTCACACAATCTGTGAAGCTCGCTTTTGCACATGATCAAAGCTTGTGAAGAGCACAGTTGAGCACTGCCAGGTGGTCAAACAGTTGCCTTTCCAACCATACGTGTCAGCTTTTTAATAGGGCCTAAGGGGAGAAAATGAATTCTAAAACAGGCTTTGATCTTTATGCATATACTTTTAATTTTAACTTTTAAAAAAGACATTTTGGATCAGAGGAAGGCAATTATATTGAACGGTGTGGGAGAAAATTAATTGGTGGCTGGACTGCGGCGCCAGGGCTGCGTCCAGATGGGAGACAGGCATGGCTGCTAATGTTTGCATTTCATTATTTCTAGTGCGTGTGCTGCCGCCATGATCCAACCCCCCTCCCCCCAAAGAGTCTCACAAGTAGTTTTACACATGCAAGAGAGGCTTGGGCTTGTGTTTCTGAAATAGACCCCAACACACACACACACCACATATAGCACATGTCAAACCAGTTTGGAAACTAGGGAAAGTTTTAAAAAAAATAGTTTGTGATGAGGCATGGGACTAAGATTGTGAAATAATCCCCCATCCTTCTGTTTAGTGTAATGCACAAACCCAGTTCTTGTGCCATTTCCATGAAAATGTTTTATGTTGTACGGACTGACCATCAGGAACATATGCTCCGCCTGCCTCTGTTTACAATTCCTATCTCGACCCTGACTCGTTTTTCCCCTTCGGTGGGGGTGCTTTGGGAAATGTCTTCTTAAAATTCTGTTAGAGTGAGGAACGTAGGAAGTTGCCATATAACAAGTCAGACCCATGGCCCATCTAGTATGATGTTCTCTACACTGACTGGCAGTAGCACTCCAGATTTTCAGACCATAAACTTTCCCAGCTCTACCTGGGGATGCCGGGGAATGAACTTAGGGCCTTCTGCATGCAAAGCATGTGCTCTACTACGGAGCTAGGCCCCTTCCAGTTCCTACAGGAGGTGGAATTCTTCAGAGTTCCTCTCTCTCTCTCCATCATATTGTGATGATTTAGCACCTAAGGCAGAAGCAGATCATAGAATCATAGAAAAGTAGAGTTGGAAGGGGCCTACCAGGCCATCAAGTCCAACCCCCTGCTCAATGCAGGAATCCAGGTCAAAGCATCCCTGACAGATGGCCGTCCAGCTTCACCTTGAATGCCTCCAGAGTGGGAGAGCCCACCACCTCCCTAGGTAGTTGGTTCCATTGGCGTATTGCTCTGACAATCAGGAAATTTTTCCTGATGTTCAGGTGGAATCTGGGTTCCTGTAACCTGAACCCATTATTCCGTGTCCTGCAAACTGGGATGATTGAGAAGAGATCCTGGCCCTCCTCTGTGTGACATCCCTTCAAGTATTGGAAGAGTGCGATCATATCTCCCCTCAGTCTCCTCTTCTGAAGGCTAAACATGCCCAGTTCTTTCAGTCTCTCCTCATAGGGCCTTGTTTCCAGTCCCTTTAGTGTTGATGCATGCGCAGAAACAGTTAGGAGGGTGGCTAGTTCTGCGTTGCCAAAAAAGAGGGCAAAAGAAGAGATTTGCGTAGCATTTGGATATACAGATTTGTATGTATCAGTTCAAATTTAGAAATGATTTGTATAATTTAAATAGAAATGCAGTACGTCAAACACTAGTGGAGAAGACTGTGACCAGATGGCCCATGCATGCGCCTGTTGCTTGGTCTGCTGACCAGATGCTAATTATTGATGGGCAACTTCAAGGACCCCCATTGCTCTCCCTTCTTAAGGTTCTTTAACTTTAAGCTGGATTTGGACTGGACAGCCTTTCAAATAGAGGACACCCTTTGGTAGATCTCCGGAATATTTGCATTAGGTCAACAAGGGCTTCTGGGTGAGAAAGTGGAAGAGATGTTGAGCACACCACTATCATGGAGCTCTTTTGTCAAGCACTGTTTCCTGAATGAACATTCACAGGAGTATGGCTTGAGAGGAATGGGGGATAAAAATATGCAGCATCAATTGGACCCAAGTGGTAGAGCGCTAAATATGAATAATAGGAAATGTTTTCATTTCCTCATCAGGTATTTTAATTGTTCAGAGGTTGGGGAAATCAAAATATAAAGCGAATGTGTGTCAGCATCATCTGTTACTGCTTTTTAAATTATTATTATTATTTAAACAAAAACACTCCCTCTCCAATGTAACCTGAGCATAAATACAGGTGATGTGATGGGGACAACATGCTCCATTAACCTCTGGGTTATGAAATTAGTTGATTGAACTGTTGCAAATAGCTCGATTTGAGATTGGATCTGTTCCTGGAGCTGTGCCAGGGACCAGCCTAGTTTACAAATCACACTTTCTTGAAATATGTCAGAGCGTTGGTTGGTTGGTTGAAGCCAGCCAGCTGTTCTTCTAATCGCCTAAATCAATGGCCAACTGCTCACAATTAGTGGGTATGTCAGGTGCTCAGTGCAGTGAGAAAACCTTATATTAATTATGTTTTCAGAAGATACTTATGGAGGGAGAAAAAATCTTCCCTTCCTTTCCTTTCCTCTCCTTTCTTTCTTTTCCTTTCCTTTTTCATACCCAGTTGGCACGTCCAAATGGAACACACAACTAAATTATGTAATGTTCTCAACAGGTATGGAGAGATTAGTCTATTTTCAGTCTATGTCAATTTAACATGCATCCATTCATAAGTCTGTTCCATCAATTTTTGGTATAGATCTGCATTTTTAAAAAGAAAGCTACACAAAAAATGTATCTAAAAGCACATGGTTAAACATTTCCCCCACAAATTGTGCATGCCTTAGGGCACAATCCTATGGCCAGTAGACAGAGTCTACATGGTCATAGGATAATTTGGAGTCCCAGCTCAGATCTCAGAAACTTGCTCCGAGGCCGGCCCTGGGACCCCGAATGCAGAGCGCCCTCCATTCCCCCCACACAGCCGGATTGGAAAGAACGATGCCCAGGGCCGGTGCTACCATTAGCCCAGCTAGGCAGCCGCCTAGGGCGCAGGGCTAAAGGGGATGCCAGAAACGCCTTGAAAACAAAATACAGCGCTCTCAAGTGGGAAGGGGGGCGCTAAATATCTGATCTTGCCTAGGGCACCAAACTGCCTTGCACCGGTCCTGACTATGCCATCTGTGGCTCTGAGGTTGCTCACAACCTCGGGAATTGAGTTTTGTTGTCAGGGAGGAGATGGAGAGGGGAGGAATAAGGGTTTGACAGCATATGTGCCACCTCAGCCTCCTTTCCTTGCACTCCGGGCAAAACACTTACACACCTGAAATTGGCTGTCTAAGTGTTTTGCAGGGCAGGAGGAGTGTGGAGGCGACCTTCACCTCTGCGCTCCTTCCATTCTTCATAGGATTTCATAGATTTCATAGATCATAGAGTTGGAAGGAGCCTACAAGGCTATCGAGTCCAACCCCCTGCTCAATGCAGGAAACTAGAGGAGGGGATCTCCCATCCAAGTAACAACCAGGCTTGACTCTGCTTAGCTTTCCACACTCAGACAAGCTGAGCCAGCGTTCAGAGGGTTACAGGCAGCGTCCTTCGATTGCTCTGTTACTGCATTTTCCTCTCAAAATACATATTAACAATATCATTCTAAAATATGCATTTTAAATGTGTTTGGTACATATATTTTTTTGAGCTGAGAACTGCATCACAAGATTCAGAGAAGTGAAAAATCCAGAGGATAACGGCCTGGCAATCTACACATAATTCCACACTTTTGAACCAATATGAGTACCAAAACTCAGTTATCCTTTGAACGTCACACTTCTCTGAAATTTGCAATGGTGTTTTCCATTTTTTTAAAAATGTAGAGAAATATATATATATATATATTTGGCAAAAATGCATACAAAAGTGCATGTATTAAGAAAAATGCACATAAAGTTTATATGTAACAGCTCAGGATGAACCAAACTTAAAAGTGAGAAAATTCTCAAAGTTCATGGTGAACCAAACTTAAGAGATACTGAAATTGACAGATCTGTCCATCACTACCACAAATGTTGTCTTGAAAAGAAAAGAAAAGAAAAGAAAAAAGAAAGAAAAGGAATCAGGACTACAGATGAAGCATTCTAGCCATGAATTTCTTCCCTCAGGCAGAATGAAATGTAGTACCTCTAGTGCAACCATCCATGCTGGGTTCCTTATGCTAAAGCAGTCTTTATGAGTATTCATGATTTAGAACTTTGAGGATTTTGATAGAACTCTCTGAACACTTCTATGTATAAATTATGCACTGGAAGCAAACTAGATGTTTAGTGGGAGCAGTTCCATGTTCTCTACTGTGGCACAGGGGTAAATTTAGCATCATCCTGCTTTAACAGCTTGTTAGGTGCTTCTTCCTGTCAAAGCTGTATTTGGGTGGCACCTGCAATGTATCTCCAGTGGGGATTTGTGTGCATCTTCTGCGTTTCTTGCTAATGTGCAGCTGAACTTCTGGACAATCTAAAGGTGTGACTGCAGCCAAATGATATGATTGCGATGCTCTACAGTGGTTATTTCACAGGACCTGTGGGATCTCAAATTCGGTGTAACATTCATTGCTGCTATAACCATTGTTGCAATACTCTTTATATAACATACACAAACACACACACACATAGTACCCCATTCATTGGATTGCTATATTATTTCTTAGTGGTTCATAATAGACACTTTTCTATTGCTAGGGATGGTATTTCATGATGACATTTCACTGGAGAAAACACCCAGTATTCCCCCCTCCCCCTATCTATAACTGAACCAGGGGAAAGCAGACATTTTTTCCATTAAATTTTCAAAAAAGAAGCACAGTGATTTAGCAGGAATTAATAGGGTTTTGCGAGGCTAAATCTCCCTGTAAATACAGGAGCTTGATTCTGGCTCATCTAAAGTTAACAATATTTTAAAGAATATTAGTGTTGTCTGAAAGAATACCAATCATCTAACCCACTCTGTTCTGTGATATCTGTCTCTGCCTTAGGGCTAAACTAAATGTGACAGCAGGAGATATGTGAATGGATCTCCTATTTCTTTTCTTCTTCTTCTTTAATTATTTTTAAACGAATAGCAAGTTTGAGTGTGGAGGGATGCGGCGGAATCCAGTTGGGGACATGACACTTGGAGATGAGTTGTTGGACCCTTTCCCATGCACTGTTTTCCAGATTATGATCTGGAAAATAATATCTTAGAAGAAATGTCTTGAAAATAAGAGCAGTTCCAACAATGGGACAAATTACCCAAAGGGGTGGTTTGTTGGACATCCATCAGTTGACGTCCTTCTAGCTTTGGATTCTCTGCATCTAGCAGGAGTTTGGATTAGACGACTACAAGGCCCCCTCCAACTGTATGATTCTCCCCCAGGTGCTATTAGAAACAAAACAAACACCCTACCTCAATGTACTCCCCAAATGTCACAATATAATCCCCACTCCATGACCACCTCAGCTACTATTATACTGTTTAAAGCAGTGCAGCAGCAGCAGCAGGAAATCTGATAATAATAGATCTCTCCCTGACTAGGTTCAGACAACACAATAACCCACACTCAAGGGTTAAGTATGAAACGGAATGGTGGGAGATTCAGGAGAGATAAAAGGAGGTACTTTTTCACACAGCACATAGGTAATGTATGGAATTTGCTACCACAAGATGTAGTGATGGCCACCAATTTGGAGGGCTTTAAAGGGGGATTGGACAAATTCATGGAGGAGAAGGCTATTGCTTGTGAGCTTCCCATGGGCATCTGGTTGGCAAGTGTGGGAACAGAATGCTGGACTGATAGGCCTTTGGTCAGAACCAACAGTTCTCTTCTTCTGTTCTTCAATGTGAAAAAAGCAACAAGCCATTTCGGGGACCCAGGGGATCAGGCTCTTAAGAGGTGTTAAAACACAAGAGGCCAATCAATTTGATTTACTACCATTTTGTGTGAAAGTAAATTAAAGTTGTAAACAAATGGCTATTCCCAGGGAAATAATTTTTTAAAAAGATTTTTATACCTCCCATAAAAAACACAACTTGAATGAGACATTTCCTGAATGACAAGATGGTGATAAAGGGTCCCAGAAGGTGAACATTTATTGCCCAGTTTAAAGATAAAGGTCGGTATCCAATCTGGAGGAACTGGATATTGGCCCAAACCATATGCATTTCAAACAATCTCCCTTCATTACAGGTATAATCCAATATATGTAATTTCCTTATTTATTTATTTATTTACTTACTTACTTACCTCCTATCATCAGGAGGTTTGGGGTGCGGTGTCATCAGTATGCGGATGACACGCAGCTCTACCTCTGTTTCAAGTCCTCACCGAGGTTGGCCGTTGAGACCCTGTCCGAGTGCCTGGAGGCAGTGGGTGGCTGGATGGGAAGGAACATGCTGAAGCTGAACCCCAACAAGACCGAGGTACTTCTGGTGGGGGACAAGGGGAGGTTAGGGGATGTTGACCTGGTGCTGAATGGGGTACATCTGCCCCTGAAGGACCAGGTCCGCAGCTTGGGGGTCATTCTAGACTCCCAGCTGTCCATGGAGGCTCAAGTGTCAGCTGTGAGCCGGGCGGCGCTGTATCAACTCCATCTGATACGGCAGCTGCGCCCGTACCTTCCTAATCACCTGCTCCCATCAGTGGTTCATGCCTTGGTCTCCTCTCACCTAGACTACTGTAATGCGCTCTATGTGGGGTTACCCTGGAAGACGGTTCAGAAGCTTCAGCTGGTACAGAATGCAGCGGCTCGCCTAACTAAGGGCAGCCATCAGCGTGATCACATCACGCCAGTGCTTAAGGAGTTGCACTGGCTACCAGTTGCTTTCTGAGCCGAATTCAAGGTGTTGGTTTTGACCTTTAAAACCCTACATGGCTCCGGCCCAGTTTATCTCAAGGAGCGCCTCCAGCAACACCAAGGAGGCCGCTCAACAAGATCTGCCATAGACGGCCTTCTCCTTATCCCTTCAGCCAGAGCAGCTAGACTGGTGGGGACTAGGAAGAGGGCCTTCTCTGTGGCGGCCCCCACGTTATGGAACTCCCTACCTAGTGATCTTCGCCATGCCCCCTCCATGATGAGCTTCCGCCGTGCATTAAAAACATGGCTGTTCAGGCGGGAATATGGGGTGGGTTAGGATTTTAAAAGAATTTTTTATACTGTTTTAATTATTATATTTTATTGTATTGTTTTATTGTGTTATTTTGGTTGTATATCGCCCAGGGTGGCCGGGTGACCGGTCAGATGGGCGATTAATAAATATAATAAATAAATAAATTACTACCTATAATCAACCTTCTCTTCTTTCTTTATATGCTCTGTTTTGGATCCTTTTTGCTACACTGGATACCAAACTTCTAGTGAAGCCTGATATTTTCTGTGTCTTGTGGGGCCCCTTCTTCTTCTTCTTCTTCTTCTTCTTCTTCTTCTTCTTCTTCTTCTTCTTCTTCTTCTTCTTCTTCTTCTTCTTCATATTCACATTTGCATTTGCATTCGTATTATTATCATTATTATCATTATTATCATTATTATCATTATTATCTTCATTTTTTCTTTTCCCCACCTTTATCCCTTTATTCATGCAGCTGCCTACCACTGGAATACCTTTCTACTTGACATCAAACTCTCTTCCTCTGTTTTTACATTCCAGTGCTTCCTTTAGAATACATCTGATCCACATTGTCTGATCCAGCAGGGCTATTCTTTTTTTTCCTGACTTACCTGTTCACGGTGGTTTATCCCAGTTGACCTACCTGCTCTTTTATTTTACTTTCCTGTTTTCCCTAATATTCATTGTATTTTATGTTTGGCTTGTACGTCTGAGGGTCTATGTTGGGTTTATTTATTTTTTTGTACAAGACCTTGCGATGATGATGATGATGATGATGATGATGGGGATGAAGTAAGCAGATAATCTGAAGTGAACGGGAAGTTCTTTGATTAGAGTTTATGGGCCTATGGGAAATCACTCTGTTAGGGCATGTGTTTTCCTTGGCATCATTTGTGATACTTGCATGTTAAAGTAGATGCTGAATGACTTCTGAATGGGCTCTTGATGTTTAAGTTTATATATGGCCTCTGGTCTAATTTAATCAATCCTATTCTGATTCTGTTTTAGTTTAAACTTAACTTTATGTTTAAAGAATGCTCTATCATAATCAAACAGCTGTATCCTTCTTAGTTGCATGCATACTGAATGGCCTCAAGGCATTAAACCAACGAGCAACGGTTTAAAAGGGGAAAACGGGAGGAGACAGGGTAGCAAGAAGTAGTTGGAGAAGAATATTGAATTTAAGCAGGCATAAGATAGTAGCAGCCTGTTTCAGCAAGTTATTTTTCAATCAACTCCCCCTGGAACTGGTAGGAGAGAGGGGGGACGCATAAATACTTTCTATGCATTCTGGAAACCCCTAGAGATTACACTGTAGCATGACAAATAAACAAGTTTCTGCATTCTGTTACATGGAAAGCATTTTCTATAATGACAGGCATTTGCATAAACTATGTATATACATTTTCTGTTAATGGTAACAACAATGGTAAACTACTGGAAAACTCTCTGGCATTTCAGTATACTAATGGCCTCCTTCGAGCTGCAACAGCAATCGTAAGTTAGTGCTTACGGTGGGAATCACTGGGTAACTTAGACAGCAGGGTGTCACAACAAAAGGCTATGGGGTAGCCTTGTGATCCAGTCCTAAATGTGTCACTGCAGGCCTATGAGTGACTGATGTGAAGTTGGCAAATTTTGTCACAGCTAGCTGTGACATGGACTTTAGATGGAGACAGCTGTATCTGGAGATGACCTACATGACATCCTAAAAGCATATGCCCTCCTCTGTTGGCACAATCCTACCCTGAATTACCTAGATTTTGAGAAGATAAGAGCCTTTCAGGATCAGACCAAATGTCCATCTCACAAGCATCCTGTTTTCACACAGTGGCCAGCAAGATATACAAGCAGAACATGAAGGCTCGTATATCTTGCCCTTCTGGATTGTTGCTCCCACATGACTGGTATTCAGTGCCATACTTCTTCCAAATACAGAGGTTACATTTAGTCAGCACTCCCTCTAATACTGAACTCCAGTGGTGAGTGCCGAAAGGATTGCAGCAAAAATGGGCTTGATTGTCAACCTGTTGGGAGAAGGAGGTCATTCATCATTCCCCAGCAAGGAATGCCTCACACGTCTCCCTGATGCAAAGCATTGTTTACTGTGAGCTCTCTTTTTTGGCACAAGGACAACCTCCTCCTGAATGGCAATACATACATGGATCACCATTCCTAGCTTGGATATTTTTCTGGCACTGGCAACTATGGCTAGCCCCATAGTTGTCCCCATTTCTAAGATGCAAGAAAATATGCTAAATCTTTTTGCCCACAATACAACTTGCAATGCCTTTAGCAGGGTCATAATTTTCCAGGCTGTTTGTAGCTAGCACTAAGCATAAAATTGTCAAATGACCTATAGTTATATTCTCATTATTACTTACTCAGCAGAGAAATTAGAGGTATGGCTTACTCAAGTTGGCGTAATGGTATTTATTATCTCTCGCTGCTTTAGAAAGGATTCCTTGCAGCTTAATTGCACTCCTGCTCACCACCTCCTAATTATTTATATTGCAGAGAGAGAGAGAGAGAGAGAGAGAGAGAGAGAGAGAGATTAAATATCAGGAGAGAAAGATACAGGGTTGTTTTGGTGTGTGGGGGGGTTAGATTCATAAGATAAATAAGATCTATTTATTTATTTATTTAAAAAAACCACATGATAAATGTGTCGAGGTGAAAAATGTCCTCAGGAGGTACTAGGATTATCTTAATAGGATAAAAACAATTAAAATTATTCCTATACTCTGATCTAGGCAGATGCCATGGCTCAAAACCCTTGTGATTAATTCTCATTGTAATGCCATTTTTTGGGATTTGTTTACCCATTCACGTGGAACGGGTGAGCTTCTTTTGTGTGATTTTTTTTTAAATGTGGCCTAGTTAAATTGGCACTGCACAAAATCACTAACTACCAGCCTGAGAAATCCCCACCACTACTGCAGTATCTACGGATTGGCACACGCCAGGTCTTAGGCACATCCGGCCCTACTCAGATTCATTTGGGATTCAAACAAACCCTGGACACCCTGGGTCCAATCTGAACGGGTGGGCTGATGTGAGAGGTGCTGCGGTCAAGCAGAGGTGTTTACCAACAGACTTCCTCATCCTGGTTCCCTCCAGATGTTTGGACTTCAACTCCCACCAGCCCCAGCCAGCATAGGTAATGTCCAGGTGAGGAATGCTGGGATTTGTAGTGCAAAACATCCAGAGGGTACCAAGTTAGGGAAGGATGCCTTATAAAGAAGTGTTATTGTTTTGCCTTGTATTGTATTGTATTCCTTTAAATATTTATATTGTATTTTATATTTTTAACTGTGTTTTAAATTGGCATTTTTAACTGGTTGTAATCCGCCCAGCGAACTCTAGTTATTGGGCAGGTTAGAAATGTACTAAATCATTAAGACATAAATAAGATATTTGCCTTCCCTCCCACAAGTACATTTTTGGGATGCCTCAATTTCTCATGTCCTTTATCAGGAAAGGGTAAAGGACTATTTGAGCGTGTCAGTAGGAAGAATGGAGGGTGTAAATCAGGGGTGGGCATCTTTTGGGGGGTTGGGGGGACATTTTTGCTCCCCACACTCCCTCCACATGGCACCACAGGATGCCCCCTCCCCCCATGAAATGGCCATCTTAGCACTACGGAGCACTAAACAGGCCAAATTTGTTTTGAAGCTAAATTTGGCCTGTTTAGCACTTGGTAGCACTAACACAGCAAATTTTTGTAACTTTTTGTTTGTTTGTCTTGCTGCAATGGGGGCTGCACGGGGAGGCGATGGGGGGTCCCAGGATATAGATTTTGTAAATCACTTCAGCTTTTAAGCGTTTGGTTTCTAAAGATTAATTTTTTTTTCCCCCTGGCCTTGGTAACGGTGTTTTGTGATTTCAATGATCTTATTACCTGTTTTTATTGCTGCTATAACATTTTATTTATTTTGTATTATATCTTTAATTGATTTCCTCACCTTTTGTGTAAGTTGCTTGGAGCAAGGTTTTTTTTGGGGGGGGGGGTTAAGGAGGCCTTTAACCTAATAAAACTCTGAACTAAATTTCATGGAAGCAGTGTTGGCATCAATGGAAGATGTCCCTTGACCCTCCCGATCACTAATAATGATTATAACAATTACTTTAGTATTTCTACCACAACACTCCTTCAAAGGATCCTTGGATGCCAAGAACTAATCCGTACATCACAGTACATTCCATTTAAACCCCATTGTTAAAAAATAACAGCAACAGCAACAACAACAACAACAACAACAACAACAACAGGGAAAGGTCATATGGAGTTTTTGGGGAGGGGGAATTTGCCTCTTTGGTCAGGGAAGAGGAACCAGCACTGGAGACAGAGAAATCTGTCAATTTCAGTCTCTCTCAGTTTCTCATTTTTCCAGTCTTAAGTTTGGTTCAATTCAAACTTTTAGAATTTCTCCAGCCTTAAATTTTGTCCAGCCCCAACCTTGAGGGGTTTTGTATTCTTTTAAGTCTGCATAAAAATTCATAAGCATTTTGGTGCACAACAACATTCCTCCCCATAAATGCATTTTTGTAAAACATTTTCCTAATATTTGAACAGTATTTTTTCTAACATATGCATTTCATATGCTTTTTTTAAAAAATGGAGAACTCCATTACAAAAAAATCAGAAAAGTGCAAAAGTCCAAGGAAACTGAGCTTTGTTTTGCTTGTTGGTTTGAAGGTGCAAAGTTAGGTCAGTTTGCATAAAAATGTGAATGGAATGAATTTCTTTCCCATCCCTAAAATTTTATTGCTGCTGTCAGAATGAGCAAGGGACTCATAGAGATTCCTTGTGGGGAAATGACCAAAATGTGGAGATAATGGGTGTCTGGGGAGAGTGAGATCTTGCCTGCTAGTGCCACACATTTTTGCGTTGATTGTTGTGTCTTAATTACACAGCTTACTATAGGCTCTGTGGTGCGGGACAGGGGGGGAAGCAAACAGCATATGCAGTTTGGAGCTTTCCCGGTAGGTACAATACTTCTCCTCCCTCCATGCACTGATTGCCCCACATCTTGGTTGGTGCACATGGGCCATGTGGCTTAGTTGGGTAGATGGTGTGAGCACTGGCAGCAGTGTTATCAGTATAATGTTGTTGCCGGCACCAGAAAGGTGTCCTCTCCCGGCAAAGTGGTGATCCATGCCTCAGTGTGTGCCCTGCCCAATAAACACACCAAGGGGAGAAGGGAAACCAACTTTATCTGAGCCTCAAGTAGGCTCTAGGAGTACTGGGACTCAAATCAAGAGCCCTATTTCAAATTCTTCTTGGATCTTTTATACAGCATGGGATCAGATACAGGTTTGCATCACGTACAGTCACATTACATACAGTTGCGCAGGAAAACATTCTCCTTATCATGACCTCTTTCACATACGTTCAACGACTTCCTCTGTCCTTCCTTGGTACATACATTTCCTTCTGTTCCTTTCCAAAGTACAACTGTATCTTGTTCTTTCTCTCAGGACAAACATCAGGCTGATGCTTGCATTCCCCCCCCCCACTTCCCACTTCCCTCCTCCTCCTCGCCCATCCTTTCCCTGTTCCCTTATCAGCGTCCTTCGTACACACACATTCTTCTCCTCTTCTCGGGCCTCTTCCTCCCTCCCATTTACTGCAGCTGTAAACAAAGCCGCTTGCAACCTTACTTTTTCTTTCTCTTACATCTCAATCCACATACACTTTGCAACTTTAGCAAGCAGTTTCACAGAACAGCAAGAAAGCAAGAAAACAAGATTCTTTAGTCAGGCCTAACTAAACATTAGAACAGGGGTACAAATTCACATGGTCTCCAACAATGTTATCAAGAAAAGGTGGATGAAGAAGGGGAGGCATTTATCCTACAGGAACACAGTTCATAGTGTTAAAGCTGTTAAGCTAATTGACTGAAATAGCTGACAAAGGAATCAGTTGAGTGGTAGCCATCCGAAGATCTTCTCCATGGGGTGAACAAGAATGGTGGCTGGGGCACACTGCAGTGTGCTTGACTCGTGGCATGTTCATAGGAAGGCGTGAATGCAAAATTCTACTGCTCAAATGGTTTTTCAGTTTTCCACAGTGGGGTGCCTGCAGGTGCCGCAGTCCTCGCAAGTCTTTCTAACTCCTCTGTCCACCTTCAGAAGAAAAATAACATAAAAGCCGAGCCAACGTTCATTTTTGGCATTGCATTTTCTGGAAGCAACGTAACATGGTGGCTGCCCTCCATTTATTGGAGCCCATGTAATGGGTTGTGTTCCTCCCTTAAGTGACAGGCAGTGTCAGAAAGGAGAAGCTCAAAACAACAGCTGGCCACCAAGTCTGCCGCTGCTGATGTATTAGTAAAACCACTGCTTGAAGCCATGGGTTGGGTTATTTCCCCCCTTAAATAACGGCCTGGAAACATCCCACACAGCAGCCCACAACATTCCCTGCAATTTCCCCCATTGGTTGGGTGGCAGAAGCGCTATCCCTTGAGCTCTTTCTCATCCTCAGCAACAGCAATCCAACCAATCACATTTGGAAGAAAAGCTTCACCACCTTGCTTGGCTAGCTTTGCTGCTAGGAAGTTCTTGAAAGTTTACTGGAACTAGCTACCTTTGTTATCATGACCTTGCTCTTTACAGTTGATTGGAGACATCTTGCTAGAGCTTTAATACTCTCTGGACAGCATCTTATTATTTCTTTGGCAATGAGTTGCAACGCCTGGTGAAAGCGGTGACTCATCTTTGAGGAACAATTATTCCTTTCATGAAATGGCTCCTTTCTATTTTTCTGCCTGAAAATGGCAGAAAGAAACCAACTTTCAGATCTCTGCAAACAGACTGATAATTGGAAGGCTAACAGGAGCACCATGTCAGAAGCATTGGTCAAGTGGTGAATTAAGAGGATAACCTGTACAGGGCCAGCATCAATGATAGTCATGGATGGGCACCTGCCAAGGACCCACATCCCAGCAGAGTCCACTGACAAGAGCACCTTTGAGCTGCTCCTTTTCACCATTGCAACTTGCTTGTTCACCACCTGCCTGTTGCCCATGCCCAGACGGTGGTGGTAAGAACCTGTAGCACTAGATGCCACTGCCTACTTCCTCATTGGCTCTCTGCCTGTCAAGCAAGCAAGTGGGTAGCAATGATGGGGGAAGGGGATGAGGAGCAATGGCAGCTGGTGACAATGGTGGCAAGAAGGTAGACTCACAGAAGAGCAGACCCATTGATGGTGCCTTGCCCAAGGGCACTCAAAAACCTGAAGTCGGCACTGAACCTGTGATTGGTGAACCATCCCCATGTTATCAGCAGCTTGCTTGATTGTGTACAGCAATTGGGTGTTCTTTCGAGGTGAAAAATAAAATTAACTGCTGGGTTCCTTATTGTCGGCCAATTACAATGATATGCATGGTCTTAACTCTACTAAATATCCTCTGGTTACAAAGCACCAAATCCTGTTAATAACATGGTGACCTTTTTAAAAGAGAGTGAGCACATTGTGTTATATTGCTCTATTAATGGCGTAATTGCTGGATGTTGTTCTTAGCAAGTCAGGCCATTCTGGCGCCGCAAAGCAGATGCAAGGATCCCCCCACCCCGCCACTACCATCCTCTGCTTTGGCATTTGCATGAAGACACAAGGGATGCAAGAGAATTCATTTCAGTTTGGTTTTGATCTGGATTTTATCCAATTTGCACCTTCTGGTCTGAACATGGACTTGGATGTAATCTGTGGTCGAAGTCCATACATTTCCAAGCTTGCAATGTGATTTGCAGAACCCCCTCCCCCCTGCAAAAAAAAAAAAAAAAAAAAAAGGTGTTCAGCAGCATATGTACATCTCAAAATGGGTACATCTCAAAATTAGTATGTTTCAAAAATGTGTACAAATATGCTTTAATCATGGGATTAAAGCATATTTCTGAAATGCATGCATTTCAGAAATGTGCATAATTGATGTGTACATTTTGAAAAATACACGTGGAAATCTGCACAGATTTTCATGCAAAAAGGGGGAGGGAAAGGCTCACTGTGTGATACGGACTTGAGTTGGAATGAGCTTCAAGATGGAATTCAGAGAACTTTGGCGAGCTCAGGTTTTGCTGATTCACACATCCCTACAAGGACACTGCCTGGCTGAATTAATTTGTTAGGCACAATAAGCAGAGTATCATTGGAGTGGAAGGAGGCAGGCTTCTCATGGTCTTCTGGGGGGATCTAAGGAGACCTAGAGGTCTGTGATTGAACACACAACTTGCACCTGCAACAAAATGCTGCAGTGTGAAATGCAAGATTCTATCCAGGCAACTAGTCATGCCCCTTTTCAGGATATTCCATTCCATTCCACACCCCTCCCCATATTGTTTTGTTTTCTCCCCCAATAGTCAGCATTCCATGACCACTGAACATGTCCAGTTCTCACTGAGCTGGGGACAGGAGCTCTCCATATTTCTAAAGATTTGTTTGTGCTTCTGCAAAATGTGAGGTTCCCCCAGATCTGCTGATACCTCCCTCTTGTGTGTGGATGGTGCCACTTTAGCTACATAAGGATCCACACTTGGAGAATAAGTTTGCTGTTAATATATCAAATGTTTTGCATGCAGAAGGCTCTGGATTCAGTCCTTGGCGTCTCCATTTAAAAGGACTCCAGGTGTTGAGGCTGGGAAATGATTGCCTGAGAATTTAGAGAGCTACTGCTAGTTGCTGTAGCCAGACTGTTGACCAGGGCAAGTTATGGGAACCACATGACTTGCTTGTTGCAACAGCTTCTCTGGCTATCAGTCTGTTTCCAGGCACAATTCAAAGTGCTAGTTATGATATATAAAACCATATATGACTTGGGATCAGGCTACCTGAAAGACTGCCTTCTCCCATATATGCCTGCCTGTGTATTATGATGGGTGGTGGTGGTTTCTCTTTGTCCCATTGCTATTGGGGGCATGTTTGGAAGGGGTGCAAGAGAGGGCCTTCTCAGTGGCTGCTCCCAGGCTCTGGAACTCCCTGACAAGGGTGGATAGGTAGGCTACCCTCTCTGTTGACTTTTTTTTTATTCTGCTGGCAGGCAAAGACATTTTTTAAAAAAAATTCTGGCAGCCCTTTGACATATATGCCAGTGTCATGCATCCACTGGAGGAATTCTCCTCAGAGGAAGAGCCAGAGCTCTCAGAGATCAAGAGCACCCCAGATCAGCCAATGTCAGAAGACCTCAGAGGAGATGGCCACAGGTTGATGACTCCAAGGGGCAGGGGAGTCTCTGCCTCTGAGGCAAAGACTGAGCAAGCCCCTGGCCTCCAGGAGCATTGTCACCTCAGGAGGCAGGCCAGTAGGGCTCCCTTGAGAAGGAGTGCTTTGTTACAAAAACAAAGAGGACTCCTCAAGAGGGAACAACTCCTCATGACATGAGTAGGACTCTTGCCAGAGGGCTATAACGAACTACAACTGAGCCCTGGGTAGGGCTCAGGAGGCTCTCTGGTGATATAACCCTGCAGTCTCAGCCTAGCCAGTGTGGAAACAACACTGTTCTTTCAGCTCCAATGCCGTGTTGTTTTCTTCTGGACCTTGCCTTGTGATTGACCCTCCATGTACTGACCCTTGGACTCCTGCTTGACTCTGCTTCTGGACTGCATAATGTATCTCACTGCTTAACTGTGCTTTGACCTTTGCTTGTATCTTAACCACTCCTGCCCAGCGGTGTTCACGTACCTGTGGGGGGGGGGTCGCCTCTCCATTGCCTCAATTTTCCACGGCAGCGCCCCCCCCACCTCATTCTTCCGAGCGGCACAGAGCGTTCTCCATGCCGCTCGAGCTGCTGGCGACGGGCGCGCTGGTCCTGTCGTGTCTGAAGTGACTCGACGGGACCCTGCTCCGGCGTGCTGGACCCCCGTGCTATGTTTTTGGTGGGGGAAACCAGGGCACCCTGTTTAAACAGCCCTGTTGCCCTGGTTTCCCCTGCCAAAAACATAGCGCGGGGGTCCAGCGTGCCAGAGCAGGGTCCCGTCGAGTCACTTCAGGTGCGCCGGAAGTGACGCGACGGGACCAGCGCAGGCGGCACGGGCGGCTTGCCTCTCTGTGGCGAGCCGCCGCCAGAAAAAGGTGGGTACGCGCGAGCCTCACGCGATCTTTAGCAGGGGAGATTTCGGCCCGCTATGCCCGCGCGAGATGACTGGTTACATCAATACGAGCCAGAACCCATACTGGTCTGAAACCTTTGTGCTTGACCAGTTGCCTGTTTGTTGCCTTGGCTCTTGGATTGTCCTGTAACTTGCTCTAACACCGAGTCTGATTCAGCTAAAGCAGGACAGCCGGTATGTTGGGTTGGGTGCTGTTTTTATTCCTTTATTTTTTTATTGTGTTTTTAATCTATTTATTTTCTGATTGTTTTAACTAAGTTTTTAATGTAAAATTTTGTTTCCTTTTATACTTAGCCACCTTGAGTGGCTTTTCCCTGGTGGAAAAGTGGGATATATTTATTCCTTATTTATTTATTTGAAATATTATATGCCGCTCCTCAGCCAAAAAGACTCTCACAGTGGCTTACATATAATCAATTAAACAAGACAGTCCCTGCCCACAGGCTTACAATCTAAAAAGACACGGCACACAAGGAAAAGGAATGGGGAGGGAAGAAGGGGGGATTAATTAACATTTATATATTTATTTTATATAAATGAAGAAATAGTTGATACACAATCCTGTACTAGATGGACCAATGGATTGACTCTGAATAAGGGAGATTAATACATGTGTTCAGCTCTGTGTGGAGGGGGGGGGTGCTTTTTGGATCACCTCCTGCAACCTTCATTAGTACCTTCATGACTGCTAGCCTATGTCAAAGAAACTGTATGATGCAGATTTTCCTATGGTTTCGGGAGAAGTTGGCTGCATTCAAAGAATGTCTGACTGTTTGTCAACCCCACCCTTGCTCTGGTATTGCTAATTATTTCCTAAAATGCTTTGCTTTCTTTCTTTTTTGACATTGAGAGACAGATGGTTAGTTCTTTGGCCTTTTCCTGCCTTTGCTGCGTTCCGCTCACTGCAATCTGGTGGGATTCCCCCTCTGAAAGGGCCTGGAGCTGTGTGTGTGTGTGTGTGTCTGTGGCCACTTCCTTTCATGTGTGGGTGGATGTTCATCATTAAAATGTCCCTAGATGACATTCCAAGGATGCCTGTGGTGTAAAAAAAGACTGCACATTCCTTGCTTCCTGCAGTCATTCTCTGGTAAAGATGCAAAATCTTCTTTGATGGAATCCCCGCAGTAGCAACATGGCAAGGTCTACTTCAGTGTTAGACATGAAACTATATGGCAGAGTCCTGTTGATGGGGTCTTTTCCAATTCTGAAATGCAAACAAGAACCAGCCATGGTATTTAAGATGTGCATCTTTTGGTCCCTCGCCTTTTTCTTTTTTCCCCTTTCCCTTTATTTCTTTACAAGGCAGTTTGACGAGTTTTTTTACTTGACATGTACAGAATCTTCAATAAATTAAACCTTAGCATGGGTGACACAAGGCAAGCTTAGCCACCACTGCTCGTTTTACTGTGTTAATCAAAGAGCCGCCCTCCATCGTTTTGCCTGCAAATTGAGTGGCGGAACACGGCCCCTCTTTCATCTCAGCTTCGAGTTTACAACAGCTTTGTAAGCTGCATGTCAAAGTGTTTCCTTTTTCGTTATGAACCTCCTTAGATATGTGGTAGCTGCACTGCCAGGCTTTATTGTCGCATTAAAAGTTAACCAGTCCAAGGTCAGGGGAAGAAAACAAAAAACCCTGGTCTGACGTTTTTGCAAGTCCTTCTTTTCCGTTTGTAATTTGCTGCTTTATTTCAACATATACAGTATGTAGGCAGAACTGCTGATGCTAGAAGTTGAAGCATGTGTTATAAAATCAAAGTCTCTGAGAATGTTCTTATCCATCTTTCTTATTTTTTTTCCAAGACAGCATCATTGTTATGTACATGGCTGAAGCCACCACTAAAGTGATTAGAATACCACGGCATTTCAAGAGAGACAAAATTATAAGTTGTAATTTTGTATGTCTTTAAGCCCCAAACCCCCGCATAGGCGGTGCTTTTTCACACCCTCCTCTTTTCCCCCATCCAGCTGTCACCACTGGTAATTTCTAAATTTTCTCTCCTATGCAAGTACCCAGTAGACAGGATATAGCTGCTCTGAATTCTACTTTAACCCAAATTTAAATCAAAATCTTGAGTTCTGCCATTTCAGGTCAGTGTTTTCAAATGTGGCTAGACTTATCAAAGTTTGTATTGCTTTTTCTGGGATCAACCATGCATTCATAAGTGCTATAAGTTCCAGTGACAGCAAACATGAGAAACTGCAGACTGTTTCATCCAGCCTTAAAACAACCATGATGCATTGTAATGACAAGCAAATATATATATATAACGTGGAAGAGGCTAAGCAGGAGAGTAGCCCTGTTCAGGATTTCGGTACTCATGGGTAGAAACACGTGAAGAGTCCAGCAGGAATAGGTGGGACTATTCTGTGGAAGAACCTTATACACATAGAAGTGGCCTGCTCCAGATTGAGGCCGATTATGCATCACCCAAGGGTGGTGGTCAGGATGTACATTGTCATCCAAGAAGCATGTCTAGCCACACACATTTCCACTGGCCTATTCACACATTTGGCACCCATTGGCGCCAAACACCTAATATAGAATCTACGGTTGTGTGAACATGACCTTTGGAATGTTTGAAATGGATATCATATAGAAAAAGATATGCAAAATATGAGTGACCGCTATGGCTTCCACTTACCGTTTTCCAGCTGTTTGGTGAACAAGAGCGAACATGCAACTAAGCTGCATAAAAATTCTATGACCAGCCTTGTATTGGGGTAACACCACCTGTACAATCTGTTTGTGTGGACAAAGCCAGAGGTTGGCAGAGGCCGAGCAAGGTCTACTGGTAGATCTCTAGGTGATTTGCAGCATATCAGCAAGGATTTCTGATTCCCAATTGTTGAATAAAAGCAACAAGTAAAAGGCACCCACTAACCCAAGGTTGGGAACCACTAACCCCTCACAACACTGCAATCCTATGCATGTGTACTCAGAAGCAGGTCTCAATGCGTTCAATGGAGCTTACTCCTATGTAAGTCTGTATAGGATTGTGATGTCAGTTAGGCTGCTGAAATTGAGAAGTTTGGGAGGGAGGGGGGGATCAGGAATGGATTTTTGAAGGATCTGACTGTGAGCTCTGTTCAGGGGAGGCTGGTGACCCCTGTCAGTGGGGTTCCTTGTCCATTACATCCTTTTGTTTGAGCTTTATAGGAGCTCTCCATGATGATGAACCTATTTTGGGGGTGGAGTACAGCACCATGGATAGCTCCTATAAAGTACAAACAAAAAGCTGCAATGGAGAAGGAGCCCCACTGACACAGGAGTCACCAGCCTCCCCTGGCTCTGTTCCAATACTGAAAACAAGTTCTTGGACTGAGGACACACTCAGAGGCATCCGGCTCCTTACTTCTCAGGATATGTCTATACCACCCTTCCCCATCCTGGTGCCCTCCAGATGTTTTGGACTTCAATGCCCAGCAGCCCCAGTCAGCATGGCCAACGGCCAGGAATGCTGGAAGTTGTAGTCCAACATGTCCAGAGGCCACTGGGATGGGGAAGGGTGGTCCAAACCTTAGTTACTATTTTGCATCTATTCCCAGTTGGTAGACCTGGCTGGGAGTTTTCTTAAAAAGCAACAGAAGATCCTGCATGTCTGAAGCTTGCCCACCACTGAACTAGACCTTACTCATGACATCATCCCCCCATCTTTAACTGAATGAGTGATGACCATTTTGCACAGCAAACAGGTTGTGCAATAGTTGGATGGTTTCAAATGAATTGTGTTTCAGCAATTGGCCCGATGACAAAGTACTACCCACATCTTTCCTCGAAGGATGTCATTCAGGAAAGGCAGTTTCCTGAATCATAGCTTAATGAGAAAAGATAGAAATTAAACAATCCTATAATCATTGTTTATTGCAAGCCTGCGTTGTTGTTGTTGTTGTTGTTGTTGTTGCTGTTTTCTTAACAGACTTCTCATTTGCAGGAAGCTCCCTGTTTCTTGTTTGGTTTGACTAATCTAAGGCGTAGCAGAGGAGGGTAATAAAAACAAGCACTTGCAAATACTTGCTAATTAACTTTGACACAGCATGCATATGAAATGCCTTTATATAATAATTGCAAGATGTTTAACCGAGGTCATAATATGCCTCAGGCCTTCTTTGAGCTTTAGGCTTCCCTTTGTAAGTGGTGGAGATGTGGCTCTGCACACAACACCTCCCTGAGTGATCAAAGCATCATTTCTCAAGGTAAGGTCTTCTACTGGAGCCCTGCCCGCCCCGCCCCCAGGTTTTTACACAGAAGCCACTTTCCTGCATTTGCATCTTCTAAAAGTTTGATCTCAAACAAGAGGTGCAGTACTGGGTGAGATATCCCTATAAAGATCTGTGTTTGCAACACAGACCTTATGTGTGTTCAGATTTTTATGTTTCCTCTCAATACAATAAAATACCAACAAATCTACTTTAAAAATCTATATCTCCTGGTCTCAAAACTAGATTTCTAGCTATAGAAACACGTCTGTGAAACAACATCTGTGACCATCATTACGTGGAATTGACGCATCAGTGACAAATGAATCTATTGTCGCAGAATAGTTATATGTGTGTTTTAGCATGGGAGACCTTGATGTTTCCTGTTTCAAGCATCCCTTCCTGGGCTGATAACATTCCTAGTTTATGGCTGTTATTGCTCATGACCATGTACTATTGTGACCCCCTTGATTTACATGGTCTGGTTTTGGCACTAGAACCTCCATTGTCAGCCATTAACATCCTGGCATAGGTGTTTCTCAGAATGTTCAGTCTCGCAACAAAATTCCCACAGGGCTGTACTTGGAAAGGAAATAGTTGTCTCTCAGCCAAAAAGGCCCAGTTGTGTGGGGTTGGGTGCTGGAATACAGTAATGAAGTCTTAATGCAGAATATCCTTTGATGCATTTGGTAATGGACTCCCTAAACTGCTTAGCTAGATCAGGCTGGGCGATAATATGGGTCCCGATATTTGCCACAATCTCTAGTTAAAGATTTTTGCTTAGCAGGACTGTGAAAGATTCTCGCTGAGCTTCAGAAGACATGGGACTGATTTACACAAAGAGTTTTTACTGGCCTTGTAATGCCTGCCTCACTGGCGCGTCACACACAACACACACCCCAAATCGCCCTCCTCATCCTATTTCTCCCTCAATATTTCATTATTTTACAAACTGGCGTTCTGACAGTTTTTCTAGTGCATGTAGTTTTCATGAGCTACAAGAACGTGTATATTTGGTATTATACACTTTACCGGTAGAAGTGGCTTTAAAGCTTTTCCACCACCTTTTGTTCCCGGCTCTTTCCTTGTACTATTTTAATGGGATTTGTGGGCAGAAACTCCCCCAACTGCCCTCCTCCTTTCTCACTCACTCTCACAGGACCTGGGACCTTTTGAGTGATGCTGCATCAACATTGTGGGGCTCCCACACCAGCAGGGATGTATGCCTCATTCCTTTCCAGGTTCCTTTATGCTATTCTGGTGTGCTTTTCAGCTGGTGTCCCATCTGGCATGAACTGGTGTCCCATGCTAGGGGTGTGGAATCTTCCCTGATAAAGAGAATTTCCCCAACTGGATCAGGCACAATACATTGGAACATCTCTCTCTCAATCTTGGATCTTTTATTTATTTATTTATTACATTTATCAATCGCCCATCTGGCCGGTCACCCGGCCACCCTGGGCGATGTACAATTAAAATACAATAAAACACAATAAAATATAATAATTAAAACAATATAAAAAAATTCTCATTAAAAACCTAACCCACCCCATATTCCCGCCTGAACAGCCATGTTTTTAATGCACGGCGGAAGCTCATCACGGAGGGGGCATGGCGAAGGTCACTAGGGAGGGAGTTCCATAATGTGGGGGCCGCCACAGAGAAGGCCCTCTTCCTAGTCCCCACCAGCCTGGCTGCTCTGGCTGATGGGATAAGGAGAAGGCCGTCCGTGGCAGACCTTGTTGAGCGGCCTACTTGATGTTGCTGGAGGCGCTCCTTGAGATAAGCTGGGCCGGAGCCGTGTAGGGTTTTAAAGGTCAAAACCAACACCTTGAATTCGGCTCGGCAAGCAACTGGTAGCCAGTGCAACTCTTTAAGCACTGGCGTGATGTGATCACGCCGGCGGCTGCCCTTAATCAGGCGAGCCGCCGCGTTCTGTACCAGCTGAAGCTTCCGGACCGTCTTCAAGGGTAACCCCACGTAGAGCGCATTACAGTAGTCTAGGCAAGAGGAGACCAAGGCATGAACCACTGATGGGAGCAGGTGATTAGGAAGGTAGGGGCGCAGCTGCCGTATCAGATGGAGTTGATACAGCGCCGCCCGGCTCACAGCTGCCACCTGAGCCTCCATGGACAGCTGGGAGTCTAGAATGACCCCCAAGCTGCGGACCTGGTCCTTCAGGGGTAGATGTACCCCATTCAGCACCAGGTCAACATCCCCTAACCTTCCCTTGTCCCCCACCAGAAGTACCTCGGTCTTGTCGGGGTTCAGCTTCAGCATATTCCTTCCCATCCAGCCAGCCACTGACTCCAGGCACTTGGACAGGGTTTCAACGGCCAACCTTGGTGAGGACTTAAAACAGAGGTAGAGCTGCGTGTCATCCGCATACTGATGACACTGCACCCCAAACCTCCTGATGATAGCTCCCAGCGGCTTGAGGTAGATGTTGAATAACATCGGGGAGAGGATGGAACCCTGCGGCACTCCACAAGTGAGCAGCCGAGGGTCCGAAGCCTCCTCCCCGAGAACTACCCTCTGATACCTTCCAGAGAGGAAGGACCGGAACCACTGCAATACAGTGCCTCCTAAGCCCAACCCCTCCAGACGGTCCAGGAGGATACCGTGGTCAACGGTATCAAAAGCCGCTGAGAGATCGAGGAGGACTAGAAAGGAGCATTCGCCCCTATCCAAAGCCCTCCTCATATCATCCACCAAGGCGACCAAGGCCGTCTCCGTCCCATGTCCAGACCTGAAGCCCGACTGGCACGGATCCAAATAATCGGCTTCATCCAAGTGTGCCTTCAACTGAGCACCCACCACCCGCTCGATCACCTTGCCCAGAAATGGTAAATTGGAGACTGGGCGAAAGTTGTTTAAATCCTGGGGATCCAAGGAGGGCTTCTTTAGAAGCGGTCTTATTACTGCCTCCTTGAGGGCTGATGGCATCACTCCCTCCTCGAGGGAGGCATTCACCACCGCCTTGATCCCCTCACCCAGTCTCTCCCTGCAGCTCATGATGAGCCAGGATGGGCAAGGGTCAAGCAAGCAGGTGGTCGGCCTCACAGATGAAAGCACCTTGTCCACTTCATCAGAAGGAAGAAGCCGAAACCGATCCCACAAAACCGGTCTGCCATTGGCCTCCTCCCGCTCACTCCCTGTGTCCACGACGCACGATATCCCACTCCTAATCCGATTGATTTTATCTGCGAAGTGCTTCGCTAAAGCCTCACAGGAGGCTTTTGACTGTTCCAGTGGGTCCGGAGCGACTGGACCGACCAGACTCCGGACCACTTGGAACAGCCTCCTGGGGCAGCACTCTGCAGACGCAATGGAGGCAGCATAGAAATTCTTTTTTGCTGCCTTCACCGCCACCCGGTAGGCTGAAGATGCAGCTCTAACCCGTGTTCGATCGTCTTCGGAGCGGGAATTTCGCCATCGGCGCTCTAGCCTTCTCACCTCTTGTTTCAGAGCTCGCAGCGACGGAGTGAACCATGGCGCCGCGCGAGCTCTGTTTAGGCGAAGAGGGCGCTTCGGGGCAACTCGGTCTAATGCCCTGGTGATTGCAGCATTCCAGTCATCCACCAGGGTCTCGACCGAGCTACCGTTTGTGTGCTCCAATTCCCCAAGCGCGTTCAGGAATCCATCCGGATCCATAAGACGCCTGGGGCGGACCATTCTAATAGGTCCCTCACCCCTGCAGAGGGGTTGTGGCACCGAGAAATCCAACCCCACCAGATAGTGATCTGACCATGACAAGGGGGTGGTGGATATACCCCTGATCTCCAGATCATTTCCCCCCTCTCCGGAAACAAAAACCAAGTCCAGTGCACGACCGGCTACATGGGTAGGTCCAGTTAATACAGGGTGCAGCTCCCAGGAAGCCATGGTCTCCATAAAGTCCCGAGGTGCCCCAGTGAGGGAAGCCCCCGAATGCACGTTGAAGTCCCCCAGCACCACTAGCCTGGGGGACAACACACGCACATCGGAGACTACCTCCAGCACCTCGGCCAGGGAGTCTGTCGTGCAGCGGGGTGGACGGTACACGAGCAGAATCCCCAGGCTGCCCTTTGGACCCAACCTCCAGTACATGCACTCAATAAACTTGGTCTCCCGGAGAGGGAGTCTGGTGAGGACCAAGGACTCCCGGTAGATAACAGCCACTCCCCCTCCCCGTCCCCCAACCCTTGGCTGCTGGGCATACGAGAAACCGGCCGGACACAAGGCCGCCAGAGTTGGAGCAGCGGCCTCGTCCAGCCAGGTTTCCGTAACACATGCCAGGTCCGCACCCTCATCCATGATCAAGTCATGGATGAGAGATGTTTTTTGGGTAACGGACCTGGCATTGCACAACAGCAAACGCAGGGTGGGGGGAGGAGCAACACATCCCCCAGTTATCCCTTGGCTCTGGGCAGGCCCGGAACAAGGGATAGATATTAAGCATCGATCCCTTGTTCCCCTTACTCGGCGTGGCCTGCCCCTAGCGCTCTGCCAGCGCCTGCCGCTCAACGTTGGTACCGTTTGCCCCCCAGAACTCCCCCCACTATCTCCCTGGAGAGACACATGCCCCCTCGCTTCCGCCAGTCAGGCGGGAGACCCACCCCTAAAATCAACCCCTAAAAAACCCCAGCCCTTCAAAAAGGAAGGGCCTCTTTAAAACTCCCAGCCCCACCTATATCCCCAACAGCAGGGGGACAGGCCCTCGCCCTCGTGCCACCCCCGAAGTGGCTCCCCCAAAGGGGCAACCCCCGCTGGGGCCTGGTCTTTATAGGCCCCTTCCAAGCAGCTGCAGGTGGGGCAAGGCGGCTCCCGGCTGAGCCCGGGCCTGCAGGGGGCAGGCGGCAGTCCCACAGGTGCGGTGGGGTGGGCTGGCCTCGCACAGGCGGCGGCAGCAGCAGCAGCAGCAGCAGAGCTGGACCCACCTGCCTGGCTTGCTCTTCTCCCCGGCAGTGGTGGTGAGGAGATGCCCGGGTCAGCTGGGGCCTGGTCTTTATAGGCCCCTTCCAAGCAGCTGCAGGTGGGGCAAGGCGGCTCCCGGCTGAGCCCGGGCCTGCAGGGGGGCAGGCGGCAGTCCCACAGGTGCGGTGGGGGTGGGCTGGCCTCGCACAGCGGGCTGCAGCAGCAGCAGCAGCAGCAGAGCTGGACCCACCTGCCGTTGGCTTGCTCTTCTCCCGGGCCGTGGTGGTGAGGAGATGGCCCGGGTCAGCTGGGGCCGGTTTCCTTATGCCCCCTTCCAATCAGCTGCAGGTGGGGCAAGGCGGCTCACGGCTGAGCCCGGGCCTGCAGGGGGCCAGGCCAGGCAGTCCCCACAGGTGCGGTGGTGGTGGGCTGGCCTCGCACAGGCCGGCGGCAGCAGGCATGCCAGAGCTGGATCCCCCTGCTGGCTTCGTCTTCTCCCCGGCATTTGGTGGTGAGGAAGATCGTGCCGTGAAGGTTGACATATATATGTAATTAGTGATGTGCATATACATTGGATTTGACTAAAGCCCAAGCCTAATCAGCCCTCTTAAGACCATTTCTGGTACATCCTGAGGGGGACAGAACCAAAGCTGGGCTACACAAGGCTTCAATTGAAATTTGGCTTTGGATAGGCAGGCCATGTGTCTTCAAAAATATCATACTTTACTTTTGTTCTCTAAATACTGATGGGGAGTACTGATGGGGAGAGGAGGGGGAAGAAGGAGGTTGGGTGATTGACTGGTCCACCTTCTAACCATAGGGTAAAAGATAATATAATATAATCAAAATATAAAGGTGCATAACAAAACAAAACACTGTGCCTATATTTTTTGAAATTTGGAAGGCCAAATCCCTTCCTAAGGCATCCACCTCTAACATAAAAGAGTTATAGCCATATTTAAAAAAAAAAAAAAAATCAATGGGAGGAAGAAAGCCATAGGTTTCTGAATCTTGACTTGGGTTCAGTGCCTGAGTTGAAGCAACCCCCCATCAGTCCAAGCTGAACTGGGCCGTTTTCAGAACCAGTAGTCAAATCCTGTGGTCAGTCCACATCTCTAATACACATGCACACACCCACTTTCACGAATATCTTTGGTCTTGTTGGAATGGCATACAAACTTTCATGAATGTATGTATGTATGTCTGCTTAAGCTGCCTTTCTTAGACAGTTCAAAGCAGAGCTACAATTTTCATATTGACTCTTGCTATCCTGAATTGGGCCTATTAAACAACTAATAGCCCCACATAGAGTGGATTGCAATAGTCTATAATAGGCTATTGCAATAGTCAATAGTCTAGCTGTGATGTAATGAATGCATAGATAACTGTGGCCAGGTCAGACTGTTGCCACTTAGTCAACACTGGCAATACGCTGATCTGTCTGCTCATACGAATGCTGCAAACACAGTGGCGCTACTGTATATCACTACATTGCACGAGCAGAGCTACACACATGCAACGCCTGGGTTTGCTGCCTCTCTGCCTGCTCACTGGCTCATGACATGGACCTTTCCCAATGGTGCTGTCTCACTTAGTCATCTACTCCCAATGTATTGCATGGCTGCTCACCAGTTCAGCATAAACCAGGGTGAGCTGTCATGGTTATTGGTAAATAATTCTGTACATACGGTTTTCTTAGAACATAAGAGCCCTGCTGATTCAGATCACAGGTCCATCTAGTCCAGAATCCAGCTTCCGACAATGACAAACCAGATGCCTATGGGAAATCTCTAAAAGGATCCTCTGTCCCCATTAACTATGAGGCTGCTGCAATAATATACAATTCCTCCTCATCCTCATCCTCATCCTCATCCTCTTTCTAGTGATGATCCATTAATGGAAGTGTCTGTTGCTGGGTTGCATCCTGAAATTAATGTGGGCATACATGTGCATGATTTTCACATCAGTGACACTCCACATAACCATTTCAACTAGTGCTGTGCCAAAAATTTCATCCACATTTTTTCAACCATTCTCATTCAATTTGTTAGAAAAGAAATTGCTTTCAAAAAGAAATGCAAAGGAGAACGGAAATTAAATATATTTTCATTGATTGGGTTCAGGGTTCTTATGTTTACCCCACTTTTGAGGTGCCTGAGGAGCATAAGAAGAGCCATGCAGGATCAGATCAAGGGTCCATCTAGACCAGCATTCTGTTCACTCCATGGAAACCAGCTGCCCACAGGATCCCACAAGTGGGACATGAGTGCAGCAGCACCTTCCCACTCATGCTCCCTAGCAACTGGAGTACTATAGGGCTTTTTTTTAGATCAGGAAGTGCATGCATCCTATGAGGCTGCAGAGCAATGGAGAGATGTGAAATAGAAAGAGAACACACACACACACACACACACACACACACACAGCACCCTTGGCCAGCTCACAATGATTAGGTAAGATCAAAACAACATGAAAAGAGATTTCAAATAAATCATAAAATAACCTGAGAATGAAGCAGAACAATTGTGTCTTCTTTCATGTGTGAAGAAAACTTTCTGGAAGGAAACTGGAGGACAGATTTTGACACAGCACCAGCTCCACCTGTTCCCCAGAGCTGGACACAACACTGCTGCCCTCAGACCTGCATTGTGATAGATGAAAAATGGGGGGGGGGGGCATCCAACCAACACAGTTGATGCTGTTGCCACTTGCACTGGCAGTGCAAAACCCCAAAAATTATCAGGAAAAGAGAAAGACACTGTGCTACAGCCTCTGCCAATGGTGAACCCTTCCTGTAAGAAACTCTTGGAGAATTCCTCTGCCCTTGAGAAATTCAGCAAAATTGTCCTTCCAATTTCTTTGCCCAGAAACATGGTGGAGAATTCCAAGAGGCCATCTGTGCACAGCTCTAGTTTCAACATGCATTGTTTAATCCTCAGAAGTAAAGCAATGAAAGCCAAGTAATGAGGTCGATGAGGGGAACTCAACTGTATTGATCACTTGTAATCCATTGACCGATTTTTCTAGACCCTGAGCCCTCCTGGCAGTTCTGAAGCTCTGCACATAGTCTAGGAGTTATAGATTTTCTTTAAACTTCCTTGCCCTCACTTGTAGAGGAAAACTGTATAGTATATTAATGAGGAAGAGAGCAACTCCCTATTGTCTATCTGTAGGATGACACCCCAGTGCTACAAATCATGATGCAGTGCAACCCACTTGCTAAAAACTTGCTCTTTTAAAAGCATCCCAGGTCCTTCAGAGCCAGTGTGGCGTAGTGGTTAGGGTGTTGGACTGGGACTCGGGAGATCCGGGTTCTAGTCCCCGCTCGGCCATGAAACTCACTGGGTGACTTTGGGCTAGTCACGGTCTCTCAGCCTAACCTACCTCACGAGGATAAGCCTAACCTTATCCTCGTTGTTGCGAGGATAAAACGGAGAGGAGGAGGAGGATTATGTAAGCCGCCTTGGGTTCCTTGCAGGAAAAAAGATGGGGTATAAATATAATAAATAAATAAATAAAAGTCAACCTTTATTGAAATATAAGCCCTGTTCATGTGATGTATCCATAGATATGAAAATGCCTGTTGCCCCTACTAACCCTTTCCACCCATGCAATCATACTTCTGGGTATTTTGTGTGTGAACAGGGGCTCATATACTTATGAATCTGCCTCAAGATTAGTACTGAAATGAATTGGAGCGTGGGTGGGGAATTCCCCAGCAAAGTTTCCAAAATCAAATTTGCTTATAAAACTTTAACCTGAATCTCGGGTCTGAATGTATTCAAGATCTCCAATTATGGATGTGGATGATGGTTTCCTTGCATTAAATTTAAATACTTTACAGTGGAGGTGGCGTAAGGGGCTGAATATGGTTAGTTACTATGGTGTTGCCCTAAAATTCATCAGAAGGACAAGGATACTGATATCTATAACTTATGTCATGTTCTTGAAATGTACAAAATATTTGATATGAGGGATGGGTGAGAATTTCATTCAGTTCATTTTGAGGGAGGGAGGGAGAGCTTCCCGAAGTTCATGGCCAAGGGAAGTTCATAGAATCATGGAATCATAGAACCATAGAATAGTAGAGTTGGACAGGGCCTATAAGGCCATCGAATCCAATACCCTGCTCAATGCAGGAATCCAGGTCAAAGCATCCCTGACAGATGGCTGTCCAGCTGCACCTTGAATGCCTCCAGAGTGGGAGAGCCCACCACCTCCCTAGGTAGTTAGTTCCATTGTTGTATTGCTCGAACAGTCAGGAAGTTTTTTCTGATGTTCAGCCAGAATCTGGCTTCTTCTTGTAACTTGAGCTCATTATTCCATGTCCTGCACTCTGGGATGTTCTTCCAGTGCACCTTGTTAGCCACTATAACATCTCTCCAGTGGCCAGTTCACCCCCCCCCAAGTTTTGATATGGGAGGACTTAGACGTTCCTTCAAGTGCTCTTTTTGTTTCAATTATGCAGAAGCTCTCAGGGGCCATATTCTAGTGGTGGGTGGAGCCAAAGGCCAAATGGTGGAGCAAAAATACCAGGAATACCAGCATATTTTAGTTTAAAGTTCTTACTTCCAGTAATTAAACCTTCAAAGAGGCATGTCAGCCTCTTAGAATGGAGAAAGACTAATGTGCAAAAGCTGGGAAACCACCAAATAATCAGCAGTTGGAGAAGAGGGGGGTAGGGTGGATGAAAGGGTGTGTGGTCAACTGGGGGACCCTAGAGGGCTGGATTTGCCCCCAAGTGGGTTGGATTTGTCCCACAGGCCTGAAGTTCTAATTTAGGACCATCCATGTGCATGGCACTTTACAAAAAAAATGAGGATTGATTGGGTTCCAATCCATAGCGAATAGCATTATAAAAAGATAGACACAGGTAAGCAACAGGGATAGGGGGATGGAGGCAGGGGAAGAATATGTGTATATTTCAATTACAGATGTTTTAGCTTACACATGTGTTTTGAGGATCTTTTTCCAGGAAGCCTTTGGGACAACCAGTGCCCTATTCATTCACTTGAAGGAATGAAGAGAGGTGGTTGCACAGAGTCAGTTCTGGGCATGAGGGACCACATGCAAGAAAGGGAGGAGTCATTTCAGAGGAGAGGAGGACTTCAGATGGCTGATGGCCGAGGTGGTGAAGCTGGACAAGAAGGAGCAGCAACATAACTGGGTAGCTAGGGATTGGCAGTGGGACCCCTAGTGGGCTAAGGATGTGCAACACTGGAGCACTTGTTCCGTTCAAGCTTGCCGGACTTTTGACACATTTCCACCCCAACAGCTGAAAGCAGGCTGAGTCGGGCGGGGGGGCAGGTGGCCACTGTGAAATTGCTCAAAATATTTGTGCAAATTTGGAGACGAGATCACGAGAACCACATAGCTCTAGTGTGGCCGACTCATTAGATTTGAGTCCTTGTTGTTGTTCTTGCTGTAGCATTTAGCATGCGAAGGATGGAAGCCTCCTCCTCTCGCTGCATATGCACATACTCCACCTTGGACACCTTGAATTTTCTGACAGTTGATTTCAGTTTTGTGCAAAATCTTGGCCTCCACTCCACAATTTGCACAAATTTGCAGAGCAGAGCACAAATTTCATGAGCGTTTTTTTTTAAAAAATAAAAATATTACACAAATCGCAGTCCATTTTAAAAACAAAGTCCACATGCTGGTTCAACTGGTGTCAGATAGAGTCAGCACTGGTGTAGGGTGATAGAACAGAATCTGGGGGGCCAAATTAAGAAAATCCATTGGATTTTCACCCCCGTATCGGATTCCTCACACACCCCTAATGTGGATGCAAATGCTGCCTGACCATGCTGACCTCTGATTCCAGGTGTGGTTGAATTTATTTCCTTTTCAAATGTTTGAATATAGACAGGAGAGTCAGAGAAGTTCAGTCTTGTTGAGGTTCCTCCAGTTTTTACCTCGAAGCTCAGTTCACCTCATTTCCATTCCTGATTGCAAGCCTTTCCCCCACCCCCTTTTCCTAATGGGAAAAGTGTGCATTTGGATGTGCAGTGTGTGTGTGTGTGTGTGTGTGTGTGTTTAAAGTGTGCACCCAAATGGGCACCCCTCCTATTGACTATAGCAGGAAAATGCATATTCCCTCCCATTTTTTAAAAGTACACATTTTTTCCAAAGTACAGTTTTTGTTTTTTTTATGCAAACACAAGCTTGGGAATATGCAAGCATTTCCCACAAAATGCGCTCATGTTCATGGTTGTGTGTAGGGATGCAGAGAGGACAAATTTTGGTCCAAAATGAATCAAAATGAAATTCTCATACATCCCTACGCATCTTTCAAAAGTCTTTTCAACAAACCCTATGTGCTTCCCTTTGTAAAGCCTTCCCAACTTCATTATATTTCTGCACTGACACTTCGCCAGAGTCTGTCCACAAGATTCAATTCCAAGGATCCAAATTAAACACAGCTCTGAGGAAGCTTTCTCTCCCCCTACTCTCTCTTCCCATCTCTCTCTTTCATCACCCTGTCTTTTCACTAGCTGGGGTAAGATTTTTTTTTAAAGGTATCTTTTATTCAAAATGTAGTCACGGATCTTCCCAGCTATCTTTGCATTATCTGAAAATGCCAAAATTAAATACACCAGAAATGCTTTTACTGTGGCAAGAATCTTATACACCACCTTTAAAAAAATTGATTAAATCCTTTGATACTCTTGATCATGGCAGATTCATTAATAGCTCATCGCCCGGATGCAGATGTTTTCATCCCATCTCATGCTGAGATCTTATGATACCAAGGATTTCAAACTAGAGTGTTTACTTGAGGCTTTTAAAGCAACTTAATTATAGCTTTGCTTACCATATTTATTCTAAAAACCTCATAATTGTAGATTTCATTTCTTAAGTTTGCCTGTTTGAGCATGGCAGTGTGTATATTTACAGGAATGCATTCTGCATAAAGGGACCAGCCTAGCCTTCCTCCTCACTGATTAAGGGAACCTTATTTGATCCCCCACCCCCATGATAGGGATGGGCAAACAAGAGATGTTAGCATTTGGCCAGATTCTCCGAACATCAACAATGTTCGTCTTTCTTCATTTTCCATGCTCTTTTGCAATCCCTGTGTGGGGTTTGCATGAAAGGGCAAATTTTGTAAAACGAATGGGAAATTGCACATAAAACTTGTGTATTTTCCAAAAGTGTGTGCTTTCCCCCATAGACTACAGCATGAAAATGCACACTTTTAAAAATGCACATTTAAAAATGCGGGGGGGGGGGGGAAGAGAAATTTCCTTTTTTAACATGAACGTATGTTCAAGAACTTGCAAACACTTTCAGAGATCATGTTCTCCTCTTGCATCTGTGTTTGGGGTTGTGAATGTGGCATGTTCACATGATTTGTGAACATAAAACAAAATTATTGTACATCCCCGTACGAGTAAAACTCAAGCTCGTCGAAGTTCTCTAAATTCCACCTCAAACTCATTCTGTCTTGTGTCTATATGAAACTGCATTTTTTTCTTCTTTTCACATTAAAATTTATGCATATTTTGTGTGTATTTGTTCCCCAAATTTAGCTATCAACTGTGTACATCTTTGAAATGTACGCATTCTTCTCTCATTGATTAAAGTATGTTTGTACTCATCTTTCCAAAGTACGTATTTTTCATGTGTATTTTTCCAAATGTACACATACTGTCAAATACTTCTATTTTTGTCTGCAGTGCAAATCACATTTCTAGCTTGGAAATCTATGGACTTCAGCCACAGATTATGTTCAGGCCTATGTTCTGACGGAGAGCTGTGAACTTGCTTAATCCTGATCAAAAATGAACTGAAACCTATTTCTCATACAACCCGAGTTTTAGGCAGCATCTGAAATGTATAAGAAAGAGGACTAATATTACTCAGTCATGCAGTTTTTCCTCTCCTGTATTAGGATGGTGGATATGAATGCATGGGCATGCTTTCTCTTTAATAAGTGACAATAGGCACTATTTCTTTCCTCCCAAAATATTCTTAGCAACAAAGGTTGAGAAGGGCTGTGTCTTGCGATTTTCATGTCCATGAATTGAAATTTGGAGAAATGAGTTCCAATCGTTTCCAAATGGATTTCAGAAGATGAAAATAAAATAAAATAAATGGGTTCTCTGCAATGACGCAAAATGTTGCTCAGACAGATTCCGATCTGTCGTAAATCTTGCATATATTTGCACATGTTAAATACTGCCTCTGGGAATTATTTGGCAGCACATTACCCATTTCTGGGAGTGGATATGAGAGCAGGGTCACCATCACCTGGCCTTGAAGGTACTCTTGTATCTTTCAAAAAAAAATAAAATAGCTGCATAGCAGGGGGAGGAGGAATACTGTCACTTGTGTGTTTTGTTGAATGATGCTTTACCCATTGAATCTTTTCCTGTCACAAGGCATCAAGTTCCTGGCCCACCCAAGCTCAGGGGAGACTTCTTTGGAGGAGGAGGGTTGCTATTCCACAGCAAACCCCATTCCCACAGAAGACAATCTTGAGGAACCCCATTGCAGGGATGCCTCTCCTGAGGTCCCAAAGAATCCCTTTGAGCCTATCCTTGGTTTCTGACTCTCCTTCCTCATCCTATGGCTCACTATGGTTTGTTGTGTTGTGTAAACGCAGGCAGCAGGGGTGGTTTGTGGGCTAGACAACCCTCAAATAACCTTGTGTCCTCAAATAACCCCTGCCACCTAGGTTCACATGACACAACAAGCCACAGCAAGCTGGACACCTGTGGGCACCATGCAAAAATGGCATCCATCGATGCCCAACACGATGTAACACCCCCCATTGGTAAATTGAGCCATGGTGGGCTGTTGTGATGTGTGAACAGGCCCAGTGTCCAGGTACCCACCTGGCCGCCAGAAGACTCATTCACCCAGGATCTATTCAGGAGCTAGCGTCTACTTGGGAGGAAGGGAATGTCCCAGCCACAGACTCTGAGGATGCAGACCTAGCTGCAACTGGAAGAGAGCGAACTGACATCGTGTATATAAGCCCTCAGTGTCCTCCCAGACCATTGCTGGGTTAAGAGCTCCCTTCCAGCCATTACTTCCTGATCCTTGATCCTTGATACCAAGCTTGGGTCAGAAGAAGGGATGTTGGAGAAATCAGCAAGAGACCCACAAATGACTTCACATTTCTTAGGCTCTGACTCACAGATTCCACAGACTTGAGAACCTATTATTATTATTATTATTATTATTATTATTATTATTATTATTATTTTATGTAATTTTACAAAAATTAGTCATAGAAAAATACATAAAATAGACCAAAAATGTGCATAGGCTAAAGTGTGAGAATACACATTTTCAGGGAGTTGCATATTTTGGGGGGGAGAAACACATTTCTGAGGTGTGAATTTGCGCAACTCTGAATTTGTGCAAATGCATTTGAATGCATTTTCAGAAAATCCCAATTCCAGCAATGAGTGGGTGGTGGAACAAAAGGCACCTGACAATCTGCCAAACAGTCGGAACAGATTTTACAGTGTCTGCACATCCCTAGTCAGAAGTTGACAGATCTCCAGGGAAGACTCGAAGCCAGTCTAATAATATTCATTGATATCCTGAGCCACTTGTGGCCACGTGGATTGTTGGCCCACTTTGTATGGCAGTGTTCACATCACAGGCTGTGATGGGGGGAGACCACTGTAGATAGCTGCGCAATGCACTATGGAGCCATAACGTGTTATACATGTCATGACTCCCCTGATGGATTCCTCATGAGAAGAAGAGCTTGAACCTTCAGAGCCAGATGTCCTGAGAGAACAGGTTGAGTCAGAGGACCCTGGCACTGCCCAAGATGGTCCTGGCCCCTCAGGGGTGATGCTTTCAGATCTGCCTCCACAGGAAGCTCTGGCTATATACACCTTCAGTTTCAGCCTAGCCTAGCCATTGTTGGAACATCGTTCTACTAGACCTTGTATCTTGTTCCCTTGACCTTGTGTTGTGACTGAACCTCCATGCTACTGACCCTTGGACTTCTCACTTACTCTGCTTCTTGGACTTTGTATTGTATCTGACTGCTTATTTGTGTTTGGCCTTGGATGCACATGAGACCTCTCTTCTGGAAACAGGAAGCATAAGACAATGTTATTTCCTCGTCCTTCTGTACCACTGTCATGTCTGAAACTGCCCTTTTGGTGATGGCGGTATATCTCTGTGAAAATGCTGGAGCTATAATCTGTGCATAGTCAGGCTGAAAGCCTGACTGAGCATAGGGGATGTGTCTAGGCCGATCCTCCTCATTGTCTCATTAGATGAAATATTGAACAACAGTTAGGGATGGGTGAGAAATTCATTTCAGCCTGGTTTTGATATGAATTTACCAAAATTTGCAAAGTTCCCTGCATTTGGACACAAATAACTTGAGATTTAAAAAAAAAAAAAGTGGGAGAAACCAAAACTGAGAGATTTGACCAGCCAGACCCAGGACATGGAGTGCGTTGCTCTGAATAGTCTGCTAGAGCTGGATTAGGGTTGCCAGCCACTTCTATTTTTTTCTGACAGGCTACTCATCTTTAACAGCTACATGGCAAGCAGGTACATCAGGTTCCTGTCCATGCTGTAAATAGCTGTACCTATGGAATTTGGCTGGTGCAGGCAGGTGAGAGTTTCATTTCAGTTCATTTTTGGTAAGAATTTGCTGAAATTCACAAGGTTCTTCATATTTGGGAAGAATACCCCCGGGACCGTGGAGATCTACCACTGATCAAAGTAGACAATATTGGGCTAGATGGACCGATGGTGTAATTCAGTATGAGGCATCTTCTTCATATGTCCTTTAAAAACATGTTGTCTTGTGGATGGTGAAAAAAAGTGTTGACTTGCATTTCTCAGTTCAGCATGGCCATTTTGTAAGGAGGCATTTCCCCCTTCTCTCTCTCTCTCTCTCTCTCTCCTCTCTCCCCTGCCAGTCTTCCTGATCCCTTTGCCCTTTGCATTCATTACTTAACCGGCATTTAATTCATTACTGCCATTAGAGCAGAGGATAATACGCTTAGCATCTCTGCAAAGGCAATGACAAGTCCTCACCTTTTCTGCCTCTCTCTTCCTCTCCACCCCCCACTCCCCACCATACAATGTAGCAGCAGAGAGCCTATTTTGCACTGCTCCACTTATCTTAATGTACAGTATCTGGCTTCCCCTGCTGCATGAGATATCCTTCTGTATAGCTTTGTGGTGATGAATAGGGGATTATTGTACAACATGCGGGCCAGCGCTCTTCTTCACTCTGCGTTTTGAAAGGCCTTGCCTCCGCACTTGGATTCTTTTTTCTTTCTTTCTTCTTAAAAAAAACAAAATCTGGAAACAAAGAGAATAGCCTATTCAGCTCTATATGGTCTACAGGTAATTCTGAGATAAAAGTCTGAGTCAGCTTAGCTCCTGGCTAAGCGGCTCTAGCTGTCTGCAGTGCTGCTGTCCACTTCTTCTTTTTTCTTGCACATCAATGCAAAAGGTCTGTTTCCAGTTCCTCCTCGTTAATTAATTGCTGATGGCAGGGGAGTCTAGTAGGAAGTTGAGAAGCAATAACTGCTTTTTCTCAATGCGTGTTTAAACACTGAAATGGCACATGTTCTTCTATCTCTTTTTTCAATTACATGTTGCTACAATGATGACAATTTTGCCCAACTGCAGGGCAAAAGTTGAGAGAGGAATTCAGCACATTACGTGATAACAGTCCGGCAAATTTCTCTAGGGTCATTCAATTTTCTGGGGTCATTCAATGAAACTGATTGGTGATGTGTTCAGGATTGACAAAAGGAAAGTACGACTTCACACGACGCATACTAAACACATGGATTGATATATTTTTTTAAAGAAACTGCAAGAGGTGGTGATAGCTTTTCATTTAAAGATGGCTATAAAGTAAGGATTAAGCAAACCGATGGAAGAGAATAGGGGTTGGTTATCTCCAGTGTGCTCTCTTAGTGAGATGAGATTCCCAGAGGCATCTGGACTGAAGACAGAATGCTGGACTTTATGTACTTTTTGTCTGAACTGCTTTGGCAATCCATATGTTTAATGCCCTACTGGTGTGTTTACTTACCCAACATTCCTTGCTCCTGGAGTAGGAATGTGTGAGGAATCCATTAGGGAGTGAAAATCCATCAGATTTTCATGATTCAGCCCCCAGGATTCTGGTTCGCTGGCCACACACTGGCACTGACTCTCTGCAGTGCTAGTCGAGCCAGCTTGTGGACCTCCGTCTATAAAATGGACCACAATTTGTGTACTGTTTTTTAATTGCCAATAGAATTTGTGCAAGCCAGCATCTGAAAACTGCATGGTTTTAATGTGATTTGTGCAAATTGTGCCAAACCACATGCTTTTGGGGTGCCATTTTGCCCCAAACCGGCCATTTTTGCACAGATTCATACCCCAAAACCACACAGCTCTAGCGTGATTTGTGCAAATTACATGAGTCACATTATAAACCACATGGTTTTTAGGTGATGGTTTGCTCAAATTCCATTGCCGGTTAAAAACACACACACGCAAATCTCAGTCCATCTTACAGATGGAAGTCCGCAAAAATATTTTTGACTTGACCTGCTTCTGATCATCAGATCGGAAGTGGGCAGGAAATCCCGGGACCTCAAATGAGCTGGATTTCTATGTTTTGGTACATCCATATGGGGACCTTTCAGGCCCAGGGTCCGAAACTAGCCCTCATGGGGCTCCACTCCAGCCCTCCAGGGTTTCAGAGATGGTCACTTCAACTTCCTATGGCCCCGCCACATTTACCCCATTGTTTCCTGGCTTTTGTGCAGTTCTTTCCCCATGTCCTAAAAGGCTGAAATGCCTCTTGTAAGGCTTATTTACTGGCAGTAAGAGCATTAAGTTAAATTATGCTGACATTTTTGGTATTTATGGCCCAGCACCTTTTGCCTTGGACTCCACTCACCACTGGAATGTGGGCCCCTGAGAGCTTCTCCAAATTTGAATTCAGCCCTCAGGCTGAAAGAGGCTCCCTTCTCCTGGCTTGCAGCATACTGTTACAAAATAGCACTAGTCGTAGGGTTGTAGTTGGGGAGAAGAAGATGCTTTTGGGTGCTTAACAAAAGAAGAGCCTTTGCAAGATCAGACCAAAAATCAATCTAGTCCAGCATCCTCTTTAGAGGTATTGTCAGTAACCAAGTAGGGTGCTCACATAAGCTCAATTTCCATGAGAATAATTGGGGCAAGGAACACAGCTTGCCTTTAGGGCTTCCCACGCAAGTTTTGTTGTGCACAGCAGCTATCCCCTAAGATCACATCAGCCCAGCCCATGAGTGGTAAAAGGTTACCACAAAGACCAGGTAGGCTCAGGCCCAGCAATACGGTGGCTCCTTTGGTGGGAGACTTGTCCCCTTTCAAAAGGAAAAAAAGGGATGCAGACTGTATTGATGCCATGATGTCTCCTTATGCTTGGGATTGTGTGAGTTAAACTACAATTCCCATCATCCCTGACCAGTGGCATTTTTCACCAGGGATGATTGGAGTTGCATATCTACCCAAGCTGTTTATTTCTTCCACCTCCGAATGGTGGTAGTGGGAGATCACATGGGTGTTTATTTAAATAGCCTTCACATGTTGACATAGGTAGCAGGGATTGTCCCCAGTGGTCACACACATCCCAGTCATAGAGGCATACACCGCATCAACCATTTGGTCAGGACCTGAAGTGACCTTACACATATGCCAGGCATCCGTACAAGTGGGGAACTTGAGACAATCAAGACCCATGCCCTTGCAGAAGCTCTCTTCATCCATACTTTGGTATGGGCATAGATTCATACACTGGCTGGATGTATGGCTGGTATGTATGACCACCAGGTGAGACCCTGTTCTCCCTGATTCTACTTTTCCTTGCATACAAGTGTCTGTGTGGCATACACCCATGCCATGTTTACCTTATGAGCATGTAGAGGCCCGATGCACCTCCACTATAGGAAAACAATTGAACTTAAATAAGTATCTGATTGAGGGATAGATTAAAATCACTTTTTGTGGTCCATGTCATTGTTGCATGATTCTACCCATACTTCCATCCCATCCTATTTCTGCCTTAATCTCACAATACGTATGCAAATATGTATGCAAGTATTTAATGTGTATTTAAATGTGTATTTCCTCTCAAAATATGTATTAAAACATGTGCAGCTGATGCAACTATCAATCTCACTATGTGATCATAACACCATGTGAGCTGAGAGCTGTAGTGCAACATTAAGAGTAGTATGAAATCTGGTAGATATATGGGACTTCTCGGATACGCACATTCGCTTGAGAGGTACAGATCAGGCCATTTAAAATGAAATTCTAATGGTCAGGTTCCAAATATATCTCTCTGCCTAGAGTTATCCATGCAGAATTAATATCCTCTGCTGAGATGCAACCTCCAAAGTACCACGGCAACCCATCCTTGTTGCCTTTGGTCTGATACGGAAATTCGACATGTCAGCCATGGATTTAGAGGATTAGCTGGCTGAGTTGTCACATGCTAAAGGCCGACAATTTTGTCAAAGGCTTCCATTAAAACTTTGGCACAGCATGGCAGATTCAGTGGAGTCTCTGCTTGGAAAGAATAAGATTGTGGAATGCATTAATTGCTTGCAGAAAATAAATACAGCTTCTCCTGGAGTAGGACAGAGTCTGGTTCTTGATGCTTGCTTGGAATTCTCCTCCTGGTGCTTAATTAAAACCAGAAATTGTTTGCTGTCCTTAAAACACACACACACGCACACACACACACACACACACACACAGCTTCAAATAACTATGTTTTTTTCCCTTCAAGCTAAAGCACAAAGGATTGACTTAATTATAAAAAGTTAATTGTTCATAATCGGAGAAGGGTGGAGGCCTTCAGCATGGCTACAGATTTGACTTCTATGAACAAGCAAATTGGTTTAGCCATGTAACTTAAGTTCAGCTGAGAGTTAAGGAAGAAGAAGGAGCATGTGAAAACATCTGAAAAAAACCTTGAAACACTGAGAAGAGAGTGGCACAGTGGAACATACTGTAGAAACATAGGAAGCGGCCTTATGCTGAATCAGACCACTGGTCAATCTAGTCCAGTATTGTTGAGAGTAACTGGCAATGTCTCTCCAGAGTTTCAGGCAGAATTCTTTCCTAGCCCTTACCTGGAGATGCCAGGGACTAAACCTGGGACCTTCTACATGCAAAGCAGATGCTCTGCCACTGAACTATGCCCCCTCTCAGCTATTGACACCACATGGGGTTCAGACAAGAAGCTAGGGATGGATAGATATGTAAATTTTGGTTTCCAAACTTAAGTTCACCTCACCTAGAAATGTAATTTAAAAATACACAAAACTTCACAAGTACATTCATAAGCATTTGTGTGTGCCTTTCCTAATGCATGCATCTGTGTTCACAATTCTGCCAAATACATGCATGTTTGTTTGCAACCAATTTTCCTAAAAGAATGCATTTTGAACTTTACACTAATATACACATTTCTGTGCATTCCCCCCTCCTCAATATACACTTTTGTATACAGTTACGGTAAGTGGGAATTTCAAAGGATCATTGGTTTGTGTATTGGTTCCAAAGGGCAAAATTAGGTTCAACCAAATTTCTCTCCCATCCCTATAGCAGGATGTCAATTGTATTCAATGGCACTTACACATAATATACATACTTTTGTGTGCACTTCCCCCTAGTATTTTCTACAGTATGTATATCTTTTGTATACATTTTTTTTTTAATTGGAGAGCTCATTTCAAGGAAAATTTGGAGAAGTGTGAACTTCAAAGGAAAACTGAATTTTGGTTTGTGTATTGGATTGAAAATGCAAAATTATGTTCAATCTCATACAAGAAGCAGGAAGCACTTAATTTTATTCAGTGACCAGGAAAGTGTTTGCATGTAGGACTGCAGCTTTAAACTACTGATGAAGAGGGGCTGCCAGATAAGAATTTATGTTGTGAAAAAGGACAAGGAGCACTCCCAGATGAGGGCTTTTATTGTGCCATCACCTTTACTCATTCCTGGGATTTAATGAGGGTGGTGGTGGTTTCCAGATGTCTTCCACTCATAACCATCCATCCTGTTTTCCCACCGATTCCTCTGTCTTCTTTGTTACTGCAGAAAATCCATTCAGGAGAAAAAGATGGAATGGCTGCACCATTCCTTCTAATTGGTATTACTTGGAGCCCTCTGTCTGGAAGCACCAAAGGTGTCTAGAGATGTTGTGGCATCTCCTTCTTTGTAGGTTGAAAAGATGTATCAGCATATCTTAGGCATGTCTTAGGTAAAGATATCCTGGTCTTCCACAACCTGGTTCCCTTCAGATGTATTGTACTTCAATTCCTATAAGCCCCAGTGAGAATGACCAATGTTCAGGAATGCTGGGAATTGCAGTCCAAAACATCTGGAGGGTGCCAGGTTAGGGAATGCTGGGATAGCTAGACTATGACAGGCAGGGTCAAATTAGACCCTCCTGCATTTGAAAACTGATGTTCGGCAGTACCCTTCATTCAGCTTCAACAAGCTCAGGGCCTGATTTGAATCCCAGGGAAGGAAGTGAGCTGGACCATTGGGACATTACATGGATCCATCCAGCTACATCTCTCTGCTTGCAGCATCAAGGGTCAGCCTAGTGAAATGAATGTCTGAGCAATATTGAACAGCTCTCTGCTTAACCTGCTGCATCATTCCAAGCAACATCAAGTCCTGAAAGAACACTACTCAGATCTGCTAAAGAAATGCCAATAGGTTCACTGTGGGCCAGCAGAGGGCATAGCACAATGGTAGACCACATACTTTTCATGCAGAATCTCAAGTTCAATCCCTGGGAAAGACCCTTGTCTAAAAACTTGAAAAATCAATGTTATTCATTGTAGAACAGGGGTAGGCAGAAAGGAGATCTTTGGATGATTTGGACTTCAGCTCCCAGCATTCCTTTCCATTGGCCATGTTGACAGGGGTTTCTGGGAGCTGAAGTACAAAACATCTGGAGATATACCTTCTGCCCACCCCTGTGATAGACAGTGCTGAGCTAGATGGACTAATGGACTCATTCAGTATAAGAACGTTTTCTATGTTCATCAAAAGATGGATTTTGTTAACAAGTATATAAATCCATGTTAGTACATGATAGATAGAAATAAGAGCATAAGAGCCATGCTGAATCAGACCAGAGGCCTCTCTTGCCTAGCATTTTGTTCTCATGGTGGCCAACCAGATGCCTATGAGAAGCCTACAAGCAGGACATGAGTGCAATACCATTGACCTGCTAATGTTCCCCAGCACCTGGTATACAAAGACATACTGCACCTGATTCTGGAGGTACTATATAACCATCATGACTAGTAGTCATTAGCAGCTTTTTTCTCCATGAATTTGTCCAATGCCCTTTTAAAGATGTATGGATTGGTGCCCATCAATACATCTTGTGGAAATGAATTCCACAATTCCACAGCGCTTTAGCTATGCACTGTGCAATGAATGAAGTCCTTCCTTTTACTTGCCTTGAATCTCCCGCCATTCAGCTTCATGGGATGACGCTGGATCATACTAGAGTATGATAAGAGAGCGAGAAATATTTCTCCATATCCACTTTCCCCACACCAGGTAGAAATTGGTTTGCTGGTACCTTATTATTCCGATCTTCTACTGCAGTTACTTACTGTTGAAAAGTTACTGTAATGTTAGCCATATGTAATTCTATCACTCATACATATCTTGAAAACATAATTCCGCTGGGGCTAATTTTACCACTTATTGTTTTGCGTGTGGCTTAATGACACTACAAAGCTCTCCAACAAATGACATTTAATAAAACAGGTATTTTAGACATTAATCTTTTGTCAAGATTCAGAAATTCAAGGAGTTCCCCAAAGGAGGCAGCATGACTGGACTCAATAAGTGAACATATTTTTCGCTTATTGCTTCTCTATCAGCCATCCTTCCTTCCTGTTGGTGTATTTCCATGAACTGCGGGGCTGGGGGGGGGGGTAAATTTTGTAAAAAAAAGAAAAGAAAAAAGAAAGAAACAAAAAGAAGAAGCATATGTTCACTTTTCCTTCTCGTGTGTGTGTGTGTGTGTGTGTGTGTGTGTGTGATGCAGTAAAGATAACCTTCAGTTAGGATTATTCCACTCACCTGAACAGGTGTATCACACACATTTTAAAAAAAATACATAAAAATACAGATTAACAGTTGTGCAACCTTTTAACTGTGGTTTGTGCATAATTTTAATTGATGTGAGAAATCTGTCTATATCACCGTGTCTGTGTGTGTGTGTTTGTGTGAATGTGAATGAATGCATGTGCATACATACACCCTTCCCAACTGAGGCTCTCTCTTAATCTGTCCAATGAAGCAGCCTCTAGTCCAGTGTTCTCCAACCTTGGGTCCCCAGATGTTTTTGGCATGCTGGGAGTTATAGGCCAAAAACATCTGGGGACCCAAGGTTGGAGAACACTGCTCTAGTCTCTGAAAGCTGATGCCACAATAAATCTGTCAGGTGCCAGAAGACCATTAGTTTATGCTGAAAAACACAGCTACCCCTCTGGAATGTGGTGTTATGGAAGGCACCAGATTTAACAGTCGGAAGTGGAAATCAGTCATCCTCACAGAACTAAATATTTGGTGCCAGATCATGATCTTGGGAAATTGCATTTCTGCCAAACAAGGCAGGGGGGGAGAATATGTGGTAGAGATGATGGTATCTTCATCCACTCATTGCTTTTCCCTACTCTCCTTTCCCAGGAAAAAATAAATAAATATTTTTTTTAAAAAAAAAATATGTACATGAAACCTAGGGAAGTATGAAAGAATTGTTTCAATTCATTTTTGATCAGGATTTACCCAATTTTGCACCTTCCAGATCGAACACATATTTGGATGCAATCTTTGGACGCAAACAGACTTGGATGCAAATCTTTGCATTAAAAAAAATCAATTTATTTATCTATCTTTTTAATGTATATCCTGCCTTTCACCATGAACAATCTCAAGGCGGCTTACAACAACAACGAGAACAGCAAAGAGTAAGATAAGAATCGGCATTGCACAACCAGGAGAGAAAAGAATAATAGAATAACAAATAGTACATAAAAGATCATTACAAGGATATCATCAACTACCACTTAAAACATGGCAGAACTGGGTGAATGTTGTCAAGCTCCCAAAGGATAAGAAATATGGTGCCAGGTAAACTTCAATGGCGACTGGTCAGGATGGCCATGTTTTACTTCAAGTATCAGAGGCAATATGCCTATGTATGCCAGTTGCAGGAGAACATGAGCAGGAGGATGTGAAATTAGGGATGTGTGAGGATTTCGTTCAGGGGGTGGAAATCCGGTGGACTAGCCAGGATCAATCCCCCCGAACTCCATCCCACACACCTCTTCCCTGGCTTGACGCATATTCTCCAGTCCTGAGTCAAGCCTGGGAAGCTACTTCCAGGTTCCTGGCGGGCCTCTGTTTATGTAGAAAGCAGCTGCAATTTGCATAATTTGTGCAAATTGCAGCTGCATTTGAAATATCTTAAGGCCTTTTCTATGTAAACAGCAGCCCGCCCGGAACTCAAAAGTCCAGCGAGCGGCATGGTGTGTGCCAGCATTCAGCCTGGCTCGGCAGGCACAGCAGCAGCTACATCTGCTGAGCTGCAGACGGGTCAGATCCCAGCGGATCGCCCACCCCTAGATGTGATTGCACTCATATCCTACTTGTGAGCTTCCCACAGGCAGTTGGCTGGCCACTGTGTAAACAGAATACTGGGCTAAATAGGCCTTTGGTGTGATCCAGCGCGGCTCTTACATTCTTACTGGGGAGAGAGTTCCCAGTAAGAACAAAATGACCTTTCTCTGGCAGCCTAATTCAGATCGAGCAGTACCATTTGTTAACTTAGGTCACAAACCTAAGCATTTTGAGACAGAAAAAAAAAAGCATAGCTGGCTTTTTTTCACACAGGGGAGAAGCTGGATAAATGCACAGAGTGCGGAAAGAGTTTCAGCAATAGCGGAAACCTTAAAGTACACCAAAAAATTCACAGAGGGGAGAAACCAAATAAATGTTCTGAATGTGGAAAGTTTCAGCAATAGTGGAAACCTTAAAATACATCAGAAAATCCATAGAGAGGAAAAGCTCTATAAATGTTCTGAGAGTGGGAAGAGTTTCAGTCGAAGCATGATCCTTAAATCACAGTTCATACAGGGGAGAAGTCCTATAAGTGCTCTGAGTGTGGAAAGAGCTTCAACGATAGCAGAAGCCTTAAAGTGCACCAAACACGGGATAAGCCCTATAAATGCTCTGAGTGTGGAAAGGGTTTCAGTGTGAAAAAAAGCCTTAATGTACATCAAAGGACTCACACACAGGAGAAGCCCTATAAGTGCACTGAGTGCGGAAAGAGTTTCAGTGACAGTAGAATCCTTAAAGTGCATCAAAGAATCCACACAGGGGAGAAGCCCTACAAATGCTTAGAGTGCAGAAAGAGCTTCAATCAGAGCCCTCACCTTAAAAGACATCAAAGGACTCACACAGAGGAGAAGCCCTATAAATGCTCAGAGTGTGGAAAGAGCTTCAATCAGAGCACGCACCTCAACTCTCACCAAAGAATTCACGCACGTGAGAAGCCCTATAAATGCTCAGATTATGGATTGAGCTTCCATCAGAGTATACACCTTCAATCACACCAGAGAATACACACAGGAAGGAATCCTGTAAAGGTGGGAAGATCTTCAGTTTGAAGAACACAACCCTTCATTTTAAAAGATGCGAATGCAGGAGAAAGTGTTTGAATACTTAGAGTAGAGTATATTTGTAGAATCAAACCATAATAACCAGCACATAATTCACACAAGGGACCAGCTATATAAAAGCTTAAAGCGTGGCAGAAACTTCCATCAGCATGGTGAAGGTGGGCAATCAACTTCAGTTGGACTCAGCAGACAATTCTGAGCTAGAAGGACTCCTGCTGAAGCTAGGCAGGTATGAGCTCGGTCAGTGCTTGGATGGGTGACTGCCTGGGTTGCCCACATCTGTTCTGCATTGAGCAGGGGGTTGGACTCGATGGTCTTATAGGCCCCTTCTAACTCTACTATTCTATGATTCTAGATTTATGACGGAACATGTGAAACTGACATTGATTGGAAATAGATGGATCTTTCCCTACCTACCTACAGATGGGAATGCCGTTTCCTTAAATCAGTCTTCTGCAACCTAATACCCTCCAGATGTTTTGAACTACAATTCCCAGCATTCCTGAACATTGGCCATACTGGCTGGAGCTGATGGGAGTTTAAGTTTGGGGAGTTTGAGAAATGCCATGTCCCAGTGATAGAGCCCATGCTTTGCATGCATAAGGTCCCAGGTTCGATCCCTAGCATCTCCAGGTAGGGCTGGAAAAACTCCTGCCTGAAACCCTGGAGAGCTGCTGCCAGTCAGTGTTGATAATACTGGGCAAAACGGACCCATGGTCTGACTCAGTATAAGAAAGCTTCCTATGTTCCTAAGTCCACAACAACTGGAGGGCTCCAGGTTGGTAGATCTGCTTTAAGTGATACTTTTAAGGATTTGTGGTGGTGGTGGTGGTGGTGGTGGTGGTTTGTTTAAATCTGCACAACAATTTAAGGTCTCATCATGACTCATAAATTTGTATATCTTTTTTTTTTTAAGTATAAATATCCATACTTGTTCATCTTTGCATGATGCTTGAAACATCCCCATCTAGTTGTTTTCAAAGCCCTCTGTATGCTTAATCAGTTCAACTTCCGTATTCAAACAAGCAGCTGCGAATTTTTGCCACTTTGGGAACGGTTTCATTACCAAACCACCACTACTAAATCTCTTTAGGAATGTATCACTGCCCATGTCAGTACATGTGTCATGTTCATAATCACCACTGGGAAAATTCCCAGAGATGATAAATTCACTGGGTGCCAAAATGACATGAGCACCAGCTGTTATCCTAGCACTTACTAAGAGTGTTCAACACAAAATAAAGGAAATCACATACTTTTATCTGATCATCAAGCAAGCCAGATAATATTCATCAGCAATTGATCTTTCACAGCTCGAAGAGTGTCTCATGGGGTAAGTTCTTCAAGTACTCGAGTGGTGGTGGGGGGTATAGTTTCTTCTCAAAAATCTTTGTTGTTATTGATTCTACTGAAGAGCACTCTCATGTCTGTCCAGTAGCACCATTCTATTTTTAAGCTATATTCCTCCCAACATCTGGTTCCAGTTGAATTATGCAGATTAATAGATAACCATGGAAGAGAAGTAAACATTCAAGTCTTGGCAGCATTCTCTGTCATGAGTTTTCAGAGAATGTATTGCATAACAACAAAGAACAAGTTCCCGTTTGTTCCATAATGTTTTCATAAACACATGCCTTGGACTGACAAGGCAGAGTTTGGGATGTATGAGAATTTCATTTTTGTTCGCAAACATGCAAGCAAGTCCTGATCGACACCCAGAACACGAGCACATGACTCCCCAAAGTGTTCACAAACTGCCAGACATGTGCTCATGTTTGATTTGTGCATCTTTCCTAATTTGTGCAAATTTCCCTGTAAACTGAATAAGCCCCGCTTTAGTCTATGGAGGAAATCTGCGCAAATTTCACATTTGCTCACTGCTCAATTTGTGCAATTTCCTTGTTTGCACAGAGCGAGCAGCAATTGCAAACCCAAACAGGAACAAGGCACAAGAAGAGTGGTGAGATGAGGTTTGGAGAATCTCAACCAGTACTTGTGTGCCGAACTATTTCAAAATGGTTTGGAGAATCTCAACCAGTACTTGTGTGCCGAACTATTTCAAAATGTATCATGCACTTGCAGAATGTTTCAAGAGTGGCACTGAAAGTGTGGTGCACATGCGTGTGTTTGTATTCTTGAAGAAGATTCCGTGACCGTAAGCATTTCATACATCTCTTAAACTTTGGTCATCAAATGGTGTGGGTGCTGGCTGTAAGGATATTCTCCTTGGTCAATTAGAAAGCTAATTTCAGTGGCATATTATTTCCCCTTTCAGCACTTTATTGATTTCCTTTTAAAACTGTCCATTTGCTGAGATACTGGATCATGTTTCATTTGGGTCTCAGGTCCTATTCCTGGAGGGCTTTCGGGCCAATAGCAGAAGCTGGGTTTATACTGTGAAATAAAATCTGATACAGATCAAATGCTCAGTATTGGTTGTATCTTATTTTCTCTGAAATGTCTGTCTGTTCACAGTTCAGAGATTTTCTTGGAGATAAATCCTGTGGGACAGAATAGGTATTATTCTTATTCAGTTCAATGGTATATGAGATTGTATTTCTATCTTCCAGTGGGGGTCTACTTTGAGGAAACATGGAACCTTGATAGTACTTATTCAAGCAGGGGGTGAACAGTACAGTGTGTATGGATTTGACTCATTCGCTGAATCAATTTTTGAGGACAAGATCAAGCTATATCTATACACACACACACACACACACGTGATCTTCCTTTCCTCCTTTGGAGAGAGCTGTTTTTATTTAACTCTGCAAATGTTTGGGATAGTTGAAAGTAGGGTTGGGCGATCTATCCACCTTCCGACTCATTGGGTGCTCGGCGAGTGCTGCTACTGCCACACCTGACCAAAGTGAGCACCATCTGAGGTGCTCGCTGGACGTTTGGGTTCCCGGTGGTATGCCTTTTACGTAGAAAATGGTGTAAGATACGTTAAAAATGGCTGTGATTTGTGTAACTTGCGCAAATTGCCGCCATTTTTTATGTATCTTATGCCACTTTCTATGTGAAAAGTGTACCACTGGGAACCTGGAAGTCACTTTCCCAGCTTGGCTTGCGAGAACACAAGCCCAGCCGGAGAAGCAGGTAGCCCGAGCAGAGCTCGGGGGGGAGGGGGTCAAGTCCGGTGAGTTCTCTGGACTTCCACCCCCTAATCGAGCTGTGCACACATCCCTAGTTGAAAGAGGATTGCCTCCAAGTTCTGGCATTCTGTACTCAGTGATTTTGAGCACACACATCTGTGTGAATGTTGATGAAAATGTACCATAAAAATAACAATTCTCCCAAGCCTTGCAGTTTATACAATATCTCCTTCCTTTTCAGTTAAAAGATTTTCAAGGCAATGTGCAACATTTCAGCAAACAGCAATTAAAATATGCACAGTAATAAAACATCCCACAGAATAACCTTCATGCAGTGGATGGGGAATGCTTAAATTTCACCCTGCCAGTTATTCCCTGCTGCTTGGTTATTCTGAGGAAAAACCAAAAAACCCAAAAAACCCCAATGATGTCAGGAGGAAGAATGGCAGAACTCCACATAAAATGTAGATAGTTAGTCCCGTAACAGGTAACATGCCCTGATGCAATACCTCCATCTGCAAAACAGGAGTGGCATGATCTGCTCTATTGAGAGGATGAGTAAGGGTCCAATCCTACACATAATCATCTGAAAGTAAGTCCCATTGAATTCAGTGGGACATACTTCTGAGTAGATGTGCCTGGGATTGTGCTGTACCTGTAAAATAATTATTTTCAGGCACATGATACACCAGACATTCCACAGGGATTGTAATGCATGTGGAGTGGATGGTATTTAATATCCTTGTTTTGATGTTCACATGGAGATTCAATTTTTGAGCCATTGGGATTTCATTTCTTTAAAAAACACACCACAAAACAAGACAGCTAATGAGATTTTTTTGCCTTTCCATGCCACATGCAGATGTCAAAGTGAAAGAAATCAATTTTTGCTTGCAACATATACACTAGAGAAAGATAGTTCCATTTCAACTATGGAATATATGCTCTGATTTATTAGCATTAAAAGGTCTAGATTATGGCATATGTTTTACAGTTTTACTAATCTTACTCCATGGAGTTTTGCATAGCACAAACTCCACTTGCATCACACCCACACATGATGTGATCAGTAGTTGCATCAAAGCTGCACATGGCAAGAAACTTGCTTCTGAGTAAACAATGCATAGGTCTCAGACCCTGCCAATCTTTGGAGACAAGTCTCAAAGTCATAATTCTAAGTAATTAACATCTGTTATGCAAAAAAAGGTCCAAGCCAGCCAGTCTTGCTTCAGGCTAGGGAGTAGGTCCTGTTACAAACAATGGCTACAAAAGAGTCATGCTGTTTTAGCAATGGGAAAAGCCTGCTTCTGAATCTGAGGCAGCAAGTAGAAAGCTGATACCAAACTCAGTCAGTCAGTCAGTCAGGCGATCACTTGTGACCAAGTAAGATTGTCTTCCAGGATAAATGTTTTTTTTTTTTACAAAAAGGAGATTTTAAAAGGAGGACAATTCTAAAGAAAATTGTGTAGACTCTAGCGATGGGTCCGTAAGTGACTGTGGAGGCCAATTCTAGATCCACACAGCTTCCCACAGTGAGGACACAGGTTACCAGATGGAAGATGGTCCTGAAAAGGATTCATTTGACATGCTTTTCGCTTAGCACGTTTCTTCCTTTCACCTTGCACTTGGGCTTCTTCAAAGTCCATAGAACCTTTGTGAAAGGCCAACCTCCAGTTAGATCGTTCATGGGCCAGAACTTCCCAGTTTTTGATGTTTATATTGCATTTTTTTAGATTAGCCTTAAGAACATCTTTAAACATCAGCAAGTAGAAAGCTGATACCAAACTACTGGGAAATTGTTACAGCCCTCCCATTCAGGTTAGACATGCTAACTAAGCCCTGCCTTCAAGTGGATCCTTTACTTGGGAAGTATCTGGGGCAGTGAATTGCTTTGATTGGCATAGTGTCCTATGTTCCACCTCCCTCTTCCTTAGACATCTAACCCTGGGGTCCCTAATCTCTAGTCCAGTGTTCTCCAACCTTGGGTCCCCAGATGTTTCTGGCCTACAACTCCCAGTATTCGCTGGCTGGGGAATGCTGGGAGTTGTAGGCTAAAAACATCTGGGGACCCAAGGTTGGAGAACACTACTCTAGTTCCTGATCCTTCCCCTCTTTGATCTGTATCAGCATTCCCACCATTTCAGAATGGCTTAATGGAATATGAACAATATTCCCACCTAATGCCAGCTTCTGTGGCCTTGAAGCCTCAGCCATGCCAGCCCCCTCCTCCTGCTCCTCGTCTGAGTCCCATGTCTTCTTGAGGAGCCCCTGCAGGAGGTGCTGGGCTTAACCCTTACATAGGGTTGTGCTGTCAATCAAAGGTGGGCAAGATTCAGACAGGTTCTAGGTAAAACATAACATATACGCTTTGTTTTGCCTACATTTCACTACCCAATACTCAGAAGCTATCTGAAGTGTGTGTGTGTGTGTGTATAATATGAAGTTGGGCTTTGGATAAAGCTCCTCATGCGGATAGAGAACTAGCCCAACTGATTAGTACAGTGCTGATGGCCCTGGAGACTTAAAGAGACTGCTATACAACCTTTTAATATCTTCTGAACAAAATATTATAATGCAAATAGGAGCAAGCAAGACCAAACAAAACCTTTAGCTGGAATAAGTGAAATAGCCTTTGTCTTGTTTATCTGGGAGGGGGAGGGGATATTTATAAGCAGCAATTCTTATTCAAATCAATGGTGCAACCACACTTAAATACTGTGTACAGTTCTGGTCACCACCACACCTAAAAAGGGATCTTGTAGAGTTGGAAAAAGGTGCCGAAAAGGGTAACTAAACTGATCAAGGGGCTGGAGCAACTCCCCTACGAGGAAAGGTTACAACATCAGGGATTGCTTAGCTTAGAAAAGGGGTGAGTAAGGAGATACATGATAGAGGTATACAAAATTATGCATGGTGTGGATAAAATGTGGATACCTCCAGTATCAGAGACAGTAGGCCTATAGTACACCACTTGAGGATCATAGAATCATAGAAAAGTAGAGTTGGAAGGGGCCCATAAGGCCATCGAGTCCAACCCCCTGCTCAATGCAGGAATCCAGGTCAAAGCATCCCTGACAGATGGCTGTCCAGCTGCACCTTGAATGCCTCCAGAGTGGGAGAGCTCACCACCTCCCTAGGTAGTTGGTTCCATTGTCTTATTGCTCTGACAGTCAGGAATTTTTTTCCTGATCTTTAGGTGGAATCTAGGTTCCTGTAACTTGAGCCCATTATTCTGTGTCCTGCAAACTGGGATGATCAAGAAGATATCCTGGCCCTCCTCTGTGTGACAACCCTTCAAGTACTGGAAGAGTGCGATCATAGGAGCATGGGTGGGAGGGTGATGTTGCACTCCTGCTTGTGGTTTTCCCGTGGGCAGCTGGTTGGCCACAGTTAGATCAGAATGCTGAACTAGATGGACCCTTGGGCTGATCCAGCAGGGCTCTTCTTATGTTCTTATTCTAATTGGAGGTGGGGGAGCTTGTTATGTATTCATTGCAAAAAAAAAAGAAAAAAAAAGGAAATGTGTTGCTGAAAAAGAGGACAAAATAATTGCACAACACTTGCATAGGCAATTAAAAATTGGTCAGGAAATGTGTTTTTTGGCAGACTTGGACAGATAAGTTGATTTTTACTTTGGATAAAGTACTGGAGGTTGATGATGAGTATCTGTCATTTTTGGATTTGCGTATCAAATGCAATTTGCCTGTTATGGTTGAATGGCAATACTTGCAATTGCAATATTTCTTAGAAACTAGGTTTGGCCCTGCAGCTCTTACAGCTTGACAGTCTCCTCTGCTATTCGAAACACTTATTGAGGCTGATTAGTTTTATTGATCCATAATCCATGTTTATAAATATTTATTATCAGTGAATACATACGATATACAGGGTCTAAAGCAGGAATTAAATAAGGAATTGCAATGTCCTATTCAGTCTAAGCAATAGATTGGTGCTTTAGCGTCTATATCTGAAGTTTCAAGGATTTCAGGTTATGCCTTATTCGACAAAAATCTTTGTTTTGTGTTAATTGGATGCCACAACATTTCCTTAATAAAGGGTTGTCTAAGTTGGCTAACTGCTGGAGGTGTAATACTGCTAACACTTTTTTTTTAATCATATGTTCTGGCAATGTCCAGTAGTTGTCTTTTTTTGGGAGGAGGTTATAATATGGCTAAACTTTGTATTGGATCACTTTAATATTTGTGGATGCATATATTCTTTTAAATTAGAAATCATAGAAATCATAGAAAAGTAGAGTTGGAAGGGGCCTACAAGGCCATCGAGTCCAATCCCCTGCTCAATGCAGGAATCCAGGTCAAAGCATGTACTGGAAGAGTGCTATCATATATCCCCTCAGTCTCCTCTTCTGAAGGCTAAACATGCCCAGTTCTTTCAGTCTCTCCTCATAGGGCCTTGTTTCTAGTCCCTTTATCATCCTTGTTGCCTACCTGCTTCCTGGAAGTTAATTCATGGTCAACGTAAATGGGTTTTCTGTGTGCTTTTGACAGCTAAATGACTAATATTATAACATTAGAAGGATAAATGCTCACCTCCTATAATGCAATGGATTGAGGAGCTAATGATGCTTTCAACATTTGAACGGATGGCATATAGATGCCCCTCTCGAATGGATATATATATATATATATATATATATATATGGATGTTTGGTCTACCTTTGTTGATGTTTATGTATAAGTGATACATTCAAATCTATGTGTATGTATGTATGTATTCTTTTTATGGTTTTGTTCTGTTGAAACTTATAATAAAAAATAAATTAAAAAACCCCACTGACATAGGCTAATTTATACATATAGAGCCAATTTTTGAAATATAGACTATAATAACAAATAGAAATAGCAATGCATTCTGCTATAGTGGCAAAGATGACCATGTCTAGAAAAGTGCAAAAAGTGGGTGAGATGTTGTGCCCATGAAGTCTGCAGTTTTCAACTATTCTATTTCTTCCCCCTGCTTTTTGGACCTCTTAGTCTGATGAAGAGTTCTGGAGAACTCAAAATCTCGTACACGTTTAAAGAAATGAGGAAAGCATAAGCCTTAGTCTATCGTGGATGTGCTTGTGGGGCAACCAGTGTACAAGAGTCTAAGAAAAAGTTCATTATGTAATGAAAGTTGAGAGAAAGTTGAATAGTTGTGCAGAAGATTCAGCCCAAGGGGTTCTCCAAAATTTGGCTGCTGGGCTGAAAGAAGTTCAACACGTCTTTCTCAGTGCTGGGATACATTCCTGATCCATGCACTGTGTATGTTTCAGATGTACAGATAAACCGTTTCATGTATGCACCACAAAATGTGAAAGATGAATGTCAGAAAGAAATAAAAGAAATAACAGCACCATCCAATGTGGCTGCCCATAATCCACTGAACTCGGAGGATTACGGGCATCCAACTGAGGATGGAAGGAGAGTGGAGGCAAGATTTCGGCTATTGAAGCTTTTCACCCTGCTCATGAGGAGGAGGCGCTGAGGCACTGCTGGGGTATGACATATCCCAGTGGGGCCTCATTCCTCCCCTCCCTGCCCTCCAGTGCTGGCTCTGAGGTTGGTCTTGTGACTTGGGAGCTGCAGCCGGCACAGAAAGAACGGTGCTGGCCACTGGGATAGAGGCGGCTGTAGGTATGTGTGAGGATTTCATTGGGGGGGGTGGTGGAAGTCCTGAAAACTTGTTGGGCTCAAACCCCCCCCCCCCAAATTCCATCCCTCCTACCTGCTTCACCAACTCGACTCATGTCCTCTCAAGCCAAGCCAGGGAAGTGACATCCATGTTTCTGGCAGTACGCTTTCTATGTAGAAAATGGCGTAAGGTACACCCAAAATGGCCGCAATTTACGCAAGTCGTGCAAATTGCTGCTGCTTTTACCGTATCTTATGCTATTTTCTATGTAAAAAGCATACTGCCAGGAACCTGGAAGTCAGCTGAGCAGCTCGAGTGGCACTCGCTTTTGGCCTGGCTTGGCGGGCGCAGCGGCAGCGCTCGCTGAGTGGTGGGCGGATCGCCTGCCACTAGGAGGGTGCTTTGAAGTTGGAGTTTCTGCTCTGACCTTGGAACACATTTCTGAGGCTGGAGTTGGAACTCCCACCTTTCCTATGGCCATCTAGACAGTGTCTAGTGACCATAGGATTGTGCCCTAAATATTTTTTTCCTGCAATGCTATATTTTTATTGCATTTAAATGTATTGTTTTCACCAATTTTAATTGGTTCTGTAAGCCATTTTTTGGTCGAAAGGCAGGGTACAAAATAAATAAATAAATAACTATTTGTGAATTCATGTATCAGTGGTACAGTTTGTAGGGAGCTGGGTTTGGCTCCAGCATCCCAGCGGGTATAAATTCTTAGGAAACCTGGGTTTTTTCTGCCTTGTAATATGTGAAATTACCGAGTCATGTCAGTTTCAAATCTCTAGGTTCTGAAGGGGAATTTCTCCCCCCCCCCCAGCACTAATGGTTGCTACAGTTAGAATCTTCACCTGATGCAGGCTTGCATCAAAGTTAGCCAACTTAAATACAACTTCCCTTTAGCGAGTTTTCTCCCCCCCCCCCACCATTTTCATAATATTTTGAAAGCCTACCACCAGGGCCTTTAAAAAACAACAACACCAAATAAGGCTTTCTAGTCTGAATATACAAATATACTAGAGAAATACATAATTTGCTCAGAGTATGCATAGTGGGAGAAGTTTGGTTTAAAAAGTGCACTTGAAGTTCTGTCATGCCTGCTAGTGATTTTTTTTTTCTATTAATGGGAGATAAAACCAATAAATTGCAGGCTCTTATGCCATCCTGATGTCAAAGAAGGTTTTGCTCAATTGCATGTCACAAATCTATAGGGTAAATAATCATGTAGTAAAGCAGCTGCCAACAGCTGCATTTTAAGGATTCTTTTCCTCTCTCGAAAAGCCTGTTTTGCTAAGCAAAGATGAAATGTTTCTTCCAGTTCTTCCTAATTAAGCTTAAGAGCATGTTATGTAGGCTTTCAACCTGGCAACATCTCAGGTAACATTTTTAATAGCTATTAGCTCCCTCTCACAATGCTCTCCCAATTCACACCAATTTGTTGTAAGTTTTCCCCATGACTTCCTACATTGGTTTAAACTATAGGGTCTCCCAGGAATACCTGAGCTTTTGTGCTGCTGTGTCCCTAGCACTGTGATCTTTGCCACTGGGATAGCAAGTTGTTGACTGCCGAGGCCATAGCTGCTGGTCATAACACACTGGCAGAGCACATGCTTTTATTATTATTTATTTATTATTTATTATTTATATTTATTTATTGCACCATCTGGCCGGCAACTGGCCACCCTGGGCGATGTACATAGAATAAAAACAATAAAATACATTTAAAACAATATAAACATTTTAAAATTTTAACCCACCCCATATTCCCGCCTGAACAACCAGGTTTTTAATGAGCGACGGAAGCTCAGCAGAGAGGCTTTGCCTGAATATGGAATAGCACACAGAACGATCCCTGAATACCAGTGACAGTTCAATAAAACCATAGTGCCAGGGGCGCAGTGACAAGAGAATCAGTTGCTCCATTTAATGAGTCTTTGGTAGGGAAGTGTGTGAATCATCAAAGCTCAAGCTCGTTGAGGCTCTCCAAATTCCTTGTACTAACTCAGGTCCGTACTGTCAGGGTCTGTCTGTCCTGTGGCACCTGTGCTGCAGCGCCATCTGGTGGCAGCTTTGTGTATAACCGGCCGCAGGGCTTCGCAGGCTGGGAGCCCTGGCTGGTAAACCCTTGCAGGGTTCAGCCCGGACCAGCAGACACTCCCAGGTGGGCTAATGCTGGGAGCTGTCAGGAAAGGGCTATATAAGAGCTGCATTTCACCTTCAGCCTTTGCCACAGCAACATGGTCTCTTGTACTAGCTGCAGCCTTGTCCTGATCTCCTGCTATATCCAACCTTGCCTTGCTGTGCTTGACCTCCTGCTTGTCCCTGACCACTGCTCCTGCCCTGCTCAGCCTGGTATGTCTTGGTGCCTGTTCCTGCCTCTTCCCTGGAACCTTGCCTCTTCCTGACCTCTGCCTATTCCTGGACCCTGCCACTTGCCTTGACCCATGCTTGGACTCTGCTTGACCTTGTGCCTGTTGCCTGGACTTGCCCTCTGCCTCTGGCCCCTGTTTGGACTCTGCTGCACTGAACCCATGTAGAACCTTGGGCCTGTTGTCTGTATCCACCTCCATCTTTCCCGGCCCTGCCACTCCAGCCCTGAACCCTTGCTGCCCACGACCTGGACCCTGACACATACCAGACTGTAAGCTTTGTTTTTGTTTGTTTTCCTTTACACATGAAAAGTAATGTGTATTTTCACACACATTTCCCCCAGATGTATGCATCAATTGTGCATATTTTTGAAATGTACACATTTCCCCCCACAGATTGAAACACGCTTGTGTGCATTTTTTTTCAGAAGTATACATTTTCAGAGACATGTTTTTTGTTCCACGAATCACATTGCAAGCTTGGAAATGTATAGTCTTCAGCTGTAGCTTGTGTTTGGGTCCACATTTGGTTCCAACAGATGCGAGCTGCATAACTCCTGGGGGGGGGAATGAAAGATTTGGGGCTCCAGGTCTAATGGGCCACCCCCTAAGTAACACCACCTCTGCTCCTAAGTGGACCTCTGCTGCGGTCTGTCACTTCGCCAAGGTTCTCTGAGTTGGGCTTCCCTCCTCTGTCGCCGTCACTCCATAGGACTTGGGGGGCACTTAGCTGCCTCCTCTTGCTGAGGGGCTGATACCTCAGCAGGCTCCTCCATAGGCTTAGGCCCCTCTCATGGTGTGGGCCCTGGCAGGGGGCATCATCTTCATTGGGGCCTCGTTCTTCCTCCTCAGAGGAGTCTCACAATGGGGGCATGACATTGACGGTGGCCGCCCATCAAGCTGTTTCTTCTTCCACCTTGTAATAGATGGTGGACACTTTTTGTGGCTGTTGCGGGAGGGAGGCAATTGAACTTATCAGTGTGGTGTGTGTGAGAGTGTTGGACTGGGACACGGGAGATCCGGGTTCTAGTCCCCACTCGGCTCTGAAACTCACTGGGTGACTTTGGGCCAGTCACTGACTCTCAGCCTAACCTACCTCACAGGGTTGTTGTGAGGATAACATGGAGAGGAGGAGGAGGATTATGTAAGCCGCCTTGAGTTCCTTGCAGGAAAAAAGGTGGGGTATAAATATAATAAATAAATTAAATAGTCTCCCCTACAGTATAGCACACCTGTTAAAGATACGAGCAGCGCAGATATTGCTGCAGTGACGTGTTGCATTATTCATTATTTTATGGTTGTTGAGGGTTTCTTTGGAGAGTTTGTGTGTGTTTAAAATATCTGTATTAGTATGTATAATTTGTATTGAACTTTATTTTTCATTTGATTAGTTTTAAGCTGCCTGAGGGCTCCGTGAAGCCAGGTTGGCAGGGTAGAAGTTGGGGGGGGGGGGAGATCAGTAAACATAATGTTGCAAGCCAGAAGTTGTCTAGCTTTGTAGGTAAATTGTATTAACAGAGTATTCCCAGAGTCAAGAACAAACACAGCTGTGATGGTGGGGCTTGCAGCATTGGTAAAATCAAATGTAGTTCAATCTTACTTGGATTATAATGTGTTTGTTCTTTTCCTGCCTTCACAAATGTAAAGGAATCAGAATCTGAAATGAGTGAATAAGCCTTCCAGTAAGAGAAGCTGTACGACAAATTATCATTCATTAATGGTCAGCATCTTTGTTTTTTAAAAAAGAACAAAAAAGACCTGTTGTCACAGAGCTAGAAGGTAATGCTAAAATGCACACTAAACCATTACTCTAGGAAAAGCGTAACATTAATTTCCTCTGTGTGTGGTGGGGTACTTTTTTAAAAAGCTCACTATAAGATCTTTACATTATGCATCCACCTGCCCCAACATGGTCTGACAAAAAGGAAAGGGTGACAGTGACAACCCAGAGAAAATGTGAGAAACTCAGGGATGGCAAGGGCACAATCTGATTTATTTGTGAAGATTCAAATCCATCTATGAAGATGTTTTGGAATTTAACGGTGGTTTTCAAAACACTAACCAGTGCAGAATTAACAGCAGTTTTCAAAGCACCAAGCATGCAGATATTTTGTCGTTACTTTCTGAAACAGATTCCAAGTTGTTAGTATTTGGAAAAATGCACAGTTTAAAATGTGCATTAAAAGAAATGCACATTTTCACGCTTTGGTCAATGAGGGGGGAAGTGCACAGTTTTGAAAATGTGCATGTGTAGCGGATGAGACCCCTCACTCCAAGGCCCACACCCTCAATGTGTACTTCGCTCTCACCAAGTGCCCCCTTGTATTGGTCACTTCAGACTTTAAACTGTCTTCTTAAGTTGCGTTAGCCATTTATGTGTCTTAGGTCTTATATGTAGCTGTTCACCCATGTTTGTTTGTCTTAAGAGCAGTTTGTTTTATTTGATTACTTGAAGCAGGGTGCCCCTCCGTTAATTCCCTTCTTACTTTCCTGTCCACCAGTCAGACTCTGGACACTTAGAACTTTGAATAAAAAGGTTGATTTATTGTTCTAACAAAGTCTCTAAACTGATATTCAATTCAGGCACAGATAACTTGGAATTTTCAACAGTTACATTCAAACTTGTTCTTTGCTTAGATTCAGGTTAAAGGCAGGCAGATGTTATACATTGTGCTCTTTGTATCAACTTGGCTTGGTTACTTGAAAGTTACAGTATCAGACTAGGGAACTTAACTGTCCCTCTCACTAGTCCAGAGTTTCTCCTTCTGCCTCAGAGAGGAAGGTCCTTCACTCCCTAAGTGGAGACACCTGTGAATTGTTCTACACTAACACCTTCACGTTTGCTTTCTCACAACTTAGTACTAGATTTCCTGTCTTCTGAACTCTTCTCTTCAGCACCACCTTTCCCTGCCTACTCTATTAACCTCCCACTCCCTCTCTCACTCCAACCCACTCTCTTCCCCAACTGACAACCGACTCCCTTAACTGCCACCTCCCTGGGGTTCTCTGCTCTCGGCCTCAGCCAATCAGAGCCTCTGGAATGTTCAGCTTGGCCCCTCCCTGAGCTTCTGCCTGTCACTCCCACAGCATGCTTTTGAAAAGCGCTCACTTTTAAAATAACAGTGCAATTCTATGGCCACTAAGTAGCGTCTAGACAGCCGTAGGATTTCTCAGAGACATGCCTATGAAGACAGGAAATTGCTCCAACTTTGTAGCTGGGTCTCTGAGCTTGGAGTGCCTTCCCCCCTCCCCACCTCATGGCTGGTGAGGAAAGAACCATGCCAGCTGCTTCTCTGAGGTTGCAAATGTGACCTCAGAGAAGGGTTTTTTGGGGGGATTGTATTGTGCCCAAAATACATTAAATAAATGCAGACATATATATATATATTTAAAAAAAAACATGGAAGGTATTCCAGTGAGCTTGTCCACTTAAACAACATGACTTTCTCTCCATCATTGGAGAAACCCATCCTGCTACAGCTCAGATTGTGAAATCTGATCCTCCTTATTATGTGTGATAGTTGTGTAATGACTCGATTGGTCCTTACAGCATTATGATAACGAAGAAAACAGGAGTGGATATACCGTACAAATAGCCACATCTTGAGTACTTGTTGGTGTAAATATTCAATGGGATGGCAGCTGTCTACCACAAAGCTCCAAGAGATCTTGGAGTTGGGGTGGATAGCTCATGTTGACCCAGTGTGCAGCTGCTGCTGTGAAAAAGGCAAACACCATGTTAGGTATAATCAGGAAAGGAACTGGAAATAAAACTGCCATGATCATACTGACCTGCCCTTATACAAATCTATAGTGTGACTGCACTTAGAATACTGTGTACAGTTCTGGTCACCACAGCACCTAAAGAAGGATATTGTAGAGTTGGGGAAAGTGCAGAAAAGGGACAACTAAAATGATCAAAGGGCTGGAGCAACTCCCCTCTTAGGAAAGGTTAAGGCATCTGGGTTTGTTTAGCTTAGAAAAAAGGTGAGTAAGGGGAGACATGATAGAGGTGTACAAAATTATGCATGGTTTGGAGAAAGTGGACATGGAGACATTTTTCTCCCTCTCTCATAATACTAGAACCCAGGGTCATCCCATGAAGCTGATTGGTGCAAGATTCAGGACAGAAGTTGTCAGGACAGATAAAAGGAAGTACTTCACATTGTGGCCTGTCTCACAGAAGGATGTCAGCGGAAAACTTCCCGACTGGGCCCGCTTCTGATCCTCAGATCGGAAGCAGGCAGGAAGTCCATTGAGCACAAATGAGCCAGACTTCCCAGCATCAGCACTATCCCTACAAACTTGCAAGTCAGCATTTTAGTTTAATTAATAAAGAATACAAAGAACACTAAAGGTTGGTCTTCAGGTTCTCTCTCAGGAATATCATTTTCTAGACAAAACCACTTCTTTCAGAATAATAGAACCTGTGATGATCCCCCCCCACACACACACACACACACAAACACTTTCTGACTGGGTCACTTAAACTTGACCTAGAAAGAGAGGGCTGTGGAGTTGCATTATTGTCTTGATAGTCAAATTACATTGTCATCTTGATTTATGAATGCAATTTGTCTATGCCTATGGAGCTTGTATGCTTAAACCCCTGAGCATTTAATTGATGAAGATACATTGAGTCATCTGTATTTTTTTTAATGCAGCTGCTCCCTTAGTTACAATTGAATGATTTCTTAAAGCCATTATCTATAATGTTGTTGGGGGCCCACTTTCTATTGTATGTGTATTCTGGACCATTTCTGCCTTGCTTATGACATTATTGAGGAAGTAATGGATATGGCGTAGTGTGGCGTGGTGGTGAGAGTGTTGGACTGGGACTCGGGAGATCCGGGTTCTAGTCCCCGCTCGGCCATGAAACTCACTGGGTGACTTTAGGCCAGTCACTGACTCTCAGCCTAACCTACCTCACAGGGCTGTTGTGAGGATAAAATGGAGAGGAGGAGGAGGAGGATTATGGAAGCCAACTTGGGTTCCTTGCAGGAAAAAAGGCGGGGTATAAATATAATAAATAAATATGGTCCTTTGGTGTCTATAGATCTTCCTTCCCTAACCTGGTGCCCTCCAGACTACAACTCCCATCATGCCTGATAATTGGCCATTGTAGCTCAGGATGATGGGAGTTGCTATGCAACAATCAAGAGGGCACTAGGTTGCAGGAGCCTGCTATTGATGTAGTGTTGCAGAAGCAAATTAGTTTCTTTGGTTAAGGTTGGGGGGTTTATCAGAGTGGCAGCAGGTTCTTGGGCTTCTTTTTCACTCCCTCTCTTTTTAAATATCTTTAAAGCAGCTGCCTGTGGAGGAAGTGGTGATTATGGACTTATCTCCTCTCCTTTCCAACCAGTGTCCCCTCTGGTGTTAATTAAAGTCATGGCAGTTATCTCACCACAGTTTTAATTTAAATCACCAGAGAGAATGTGGGTGGAGGGAAAGAGAGGCGAAAAAGGGAGGAATGGATGCCTACCACCATCTTAGGTGGCCACTTTTTTTTGAGGTTTTAAAAAGAGGGGGAGAAAGAAGCCCTAAAATTCCACTGCCACCTTAAAAAGTTCCAAACCTGAACTGGATGAACTGGTTCCCCACTCTATCTCCTCTCCCAAATGGTAGTGATTGTTTTGGGGTGGAGGGTGGATGCTGGACCGGTAGGGTACTGAACCTGAGACCTTCTGTATGCAAAGTATGTACTCTACCACGAGCTATAACACCTGTATTAATGTAAAAAAACAAAAACAAGGAAGAGCCAAAACATGGATTAATAGTTAGGCCGAAAGCCTGTGAATATGCATTAGCAAAATTCAGCATCCTTCACAAAGGAAATTTACCCTGCAGAATTCTAAAATTGCCAGATGTAATTTTGTAATTTTCCAAGGGAAGACTCTCATCCCTTCGGGGTCTCTGTAGCTGTCACTGCAGTGTGCAAGTGATACATTTGGGGGTCAAGGGTGATAGCTCAGTGGTTGAGCACCTGCTTTGCATGCAAGAAGGTCCTAGGGTTGATTCCCAGCCTCTCCAGGTAGTGACGTTTGATAAATTCATTTCAGTTTGTTTTTGATCAGGATATTACCCAGTTCACACCTTCTGGACCAAACACGTACTCACATACAATCTGTGGTCGAACTCCATTCATTTCCAAGCTTCCAATGTGATTTGTGGACCAAAAACGCTGTTTGAAAGTATGTGTGCATTTGAAAAATGTGCATGAAAACATGCATGCTTTGGGGGGGGGGAAATGCACACAAATATATGTTAATCAATGGGAGGAGAATGCATACACAATTGATGCGTACAATTGATGCGTACAATTGATGCGTACAATTGATGCGTACAACTGATGCGTACAATTGATGCGTACACGATGTGTACATTTGGAAAACTTTGCACAAAAAGACACATGGATTTTCATGTGAAAAGAAAAAAACCCACCAATGCCCATAATCTGATACGGACTTGAGTTGGAATGAGCTTTGAGATGGAATTTGGAGAACTTAGGCAAGCTTGAGTATTACTGATTCGTACATCCCTATCAGGTAGGACTGGGAAAAACTCCTGCCTGGGACTCTAGAGACCCGCTGCCAGTCAGTGAAGACAATACTAAGTTTGTTGGACCCATGACCTGACCTGGCATAAGGCAGCTTCCTGTGTTCCTAAGAGTAGTCCATGATGCTGTCACTCAAAAGCAATCTGTTATATTCATTTATTTCACATGCTGCAGCTGACTTTGAACTCCGTGGTTTCCATGGAAGAAATGTACTGCAGCATTGCTACTGCTCCACTGCTCTTGACAAATAAATGCCTTGAGAATTCCAAGGACTGCAGAGAAAACACACACACACACACACACACACACACCACACATGCATGCACACACCTACCTCTGGAAGCTCAGCCAATTTTTCATTTCCAGCCAGGCAACTCTTCTGTAAAAGACAATGACATATGGGTGGAATGGCACAGAGTCTAGGAAAATTAAATTTTCTCTAGGAGGACATGTGAAAAACCCAGCGCTTTCCATTGCTCAGGACTGCCTCCCACAATATGGCTATTTGTGGGCAGAGACAGTAGCTTGAAAAATGCTTATGCATGATGGCTACTCGAAAGGAGTGTGCGGAGATTGCCAAGGTTACCGGACATGGGGTAGTATCCAATGTGAGTCCTACATAGAGTAGACCCATTGAAATGAATGAGGCTTAAGTTAGTCACAGCTAACTTACAGAGAGCCAGTGTGGCGTAGTAGTGGTGAGAGTGTTGGACTGGGACTCAGGAGATCTGGGTTCTAGTCCCCGCTTGGCCATGAAACTCACTGGGTGACTTTGGGCCAGTCTCTGACTCTCAGCCTGACTTACCTCACAGGGTTGTTGTGAGGATAAAATGGAGAGGAGGAGGATTGTGTAAGCCGCCTTGGGTTCCTTGCAGGAAAAAAAGGCGGGGTATAAATATAATAAATAAATAAACTTAAACCCCATTCATTTCAATGGGTCTACTCTATGTAGGACTAGCATTGGATACTACATTTGCATACTGGGAGGAACAAGATCACCCTTGCCTTTTCCACCATACATATTCAGTGCTGCTGCTGCTGCTGCTGCTGCTTCTCTCAAGTCTTTGAACTATCTGTACACTTTGCTGTCCAATTGTATCTTAAACCTGCATCTTAGATCTGCTTTTGTTTCCATCAATATTTTTCAATATTTTTTTTTTACTACTTTGTTGCTTTTGATATTTTAGATTTCACTATTTTAAACTGTCTGTAGCCAATGAGTTGTCAGCTATATAAGTCACATACTGCAGGTACAGTGTGGGCTAGGAGAGTAGAAGAAGATGAAGGTAGAAGATAACGCCCTGAGTTCTGGAGGGTGGTGGGGAGCTTCCTCAGCCCTGGCCCTCAAGTAAGCATAGGGGAGAAATTCATTCAGTTTGCATTTTAATGTGGACTTACCTAATTTTGCACTTTCAAATCACTGCACCCAGTGAAACTACTCAGCTATTCTTTGAGATTCTGTGCATTTATACGTAGGGTTGTGATTAAGCCCTCCTCCCTCTTCGGAAATTTCACTAGTCTTATCAAAACCTCTTTTGCTTCCTTCAAAGCTCGATATTTCTCCTTAGGAGGACTCCCCCCCCCCATTGAATTTCTTTGTATGTGATATTTCAGTAGCAACTCTAGTTAATAGAGAAGAAGGAATAATGTATTCAGCTACAAGCTGCACATTTGTCTTTTGTTTCCCTTTAAATGTGTGTTGATGTGAAAATGGCTTCAGTGGATTGTAGTGTGTCGAGAGCCCTTTAATTTACATGCTCTCCAGCATAAATCTTGTTTTACATAACAGTCCCATCTGGACCTTGCCAAATTGACGTGCCCCTTCCAAAATAATTCACCATGTAATTCAGTTTAACACAAACTTTATTTTGTACGAGGCCTCCTTCTAGCCCAAAACACTTAACTGAATTAAAATGGTCCAAAACCAGCTTATGATGAATGAAAAGAAGTGGTGCTTTAGAGGCTCCCGAAATGGTGGACAAATTAAAGCATTCAGCATTGCAGGCGGGGGAGAGAGATCATGTTGAGGCAACCAAGGAAAAACAAGGATTGTGGAAAGTAAGGAGGGAGGTGGTGAAATATTGAGTCAGAGAGAAGAATGTTGAGAGGTAGATGGGAACAATACTGCAGTTGTACGGAACATGAGACCTACCTTGGGTCTTTTTCACTGGGACGGGGACAAAACCTGTTGGTTTGCATTTCGATATGAACCAACCTAACGCACATTTCCCAATCTCACATGCAAACTGGGATGCAATTCTTGGAGAAGTTTTTGGACTTTCCTGAAATGTGTGGTGCACAGGCCTGTGGCTCACGCTGGCTCAGCTTGTCTGAGCGTGGAAAGCTAAGCAGGGTCAGGCCCGGTTATTACTTGGATGGGAGACCCCTCCTCTAGTTTCCTGCAATTGAGCAGGGGGTTGGACTCGATGGCCTTGTAGGCTCCTTCCAACTCTATTCAGATCTATGAAATCTATGAATCACAAAATGTATACGTTGGGGGGGGGGAATATCTACACATATGCCTATATTAAGGGGGAAATGCATAGAAAGATCCGTACATTGGGGGGGGGGATGCATACCATAATGCATGTGATTTTATTTTTTTTTCTGAAGATGAAGATGCTCACAATAATGCATAATGAATTTTTGGGTGAACTTAAAAAAACAAACACTCGGAAACTGATTCAGAAACTGGATGGAATGGACTTGCGCTTGGGGGGGAAAAAAGAATGTTACAGAAAGCAAAACAGACAGATTCATCCATCCCTACTTTTCACATGTTCAGTGAGTAAATGGATCAGGATCGTGCCTGCCGCCGCCACTCCCAACCTCTGCAGGATCATCTGATGGCCTGAAAAAGGTTCTATGCATGTACAATAGACTATCTTTGTGAGAGCAGGAACTGGAGAAGACAAGGCCCCAATTACACTTACAGAAGCCTACATGCATAGGCTCCATTCAGTCCTTAAAATAGACACATAGAAGTTAGGAGTGGGGAGAGAGGATGCAAATGCAATGCTCATTTCCTCACCATGTGTTCAATGAGCATGTGAAACGGGATCTAGTGTAGCATAGAGTCTAGAGGAGCTAGTGATGGGCAGCTTTCCCTCCAGCTCACTTCAGATTGGCTTGGAAAATATGTTGGGATACTGGGGGAAAAAGGGGGGGGGAAGGATAACTCAGCTTATTTTCCAAGCCAATCTTACTTCGGAAGCAAAGTGACAGTAGCCCTTGGGGGGGAAAACTATGTTTCCCGGGGACTGCCTGGTCCTTTTTTCCTAACATGCTAGCAGCAGAGCAAAGAAGAGAGGGAAGGAGAAATCAGACCTCCCTCCTTCTTATGGCCAAATCACTGCTACTGCTATGTTTATTCATAGAGAGGGAGGGAGCTGGAGTTGGACTTGGCAGAGAAATATTTAGAATAGGCTGTAATGATATGGGGGGGGGGATCTCAGGTGGAGTGATCCTATGGACCCCAGGCAGCATCTGAGGGGCCATCGGATTCTTCAGATTCCCAGATCAGAGGTCAGAAAAGAGCTCTGACCTCAGATCTAGGGATCCGTGCTCAGAGATCCCTCTCTCCCGTTCACAGCTAGTGCAGAAAGAACTGCACCAGCTGCTTTTCTGAGGTTGTAAGAGCGGACTAAAATTGGCTGTCTACCTGACTTGCAGGGCATGAGGAGGCAAAGATCGCCTCCACACTCCTCCCTCCCTGTATAGCAGGGCTCTCCAACCTTGGGTCCCCAGATGTTGCTGGACTACAGCTCCCAGAATCCCTTGCCATTAGCCATGCTGGCTGGGTATGCTGGGAGCTGTAGGCCAGCAACATCTGGGGACCCAAGGTTGGAGAGCCCTGCTGTATAGGATCCCTGTAATCCTCTGAGTTTGGAGGCTTGCAGGCTTCCCCGTTGGATCGTGCCCTGAAAGAACGTGTCCTTTCTGAATCAAGACGGAGGATTTGCCCACCACGATTACTGCAGGATGGGTGAGAATTTTACTAGCGATGTTTGGATTTTGTAAAATATGTTTGATCTGTGTTTTGCGGATTGTCAGGCATCTGTTTTTCTGTCATCTGCTCATGGACAGAATCAGATTTTTTTGTAGGATAATTTTGTTCTACTGGTGCCAATTCACGTGTGTGCTAATGCACTAATGCTAATAATGTGAATTAATTATAATGCAAATAATGGGAATTAATGCAAACTAATGTGAATTTGCACAAATCTCACCCGACATGAAAAAAAGTGAAAAATGTGCAAATCCCACCCCACCCCCTCCCAAATCTGCATTTTATACTTTAGCCTTTGGGGGGAAGTGCCCATTTTCGGTTGGTGGTGTTTTGTGTGTGTGTGTGTGTGTGTGTGTGTGTGTGGTTTGGTATTGTTATATGAAACGTTTTGTGTAGAATTCTGGAAAGTAAAAACACAACAACAACCCAGTCTGCAAGTCCACAGAATCTGCACAACTTGGAAAAAGCCAGTCTGCCGTGGTTTCCATGGGTCAGATTCATAGAAATCTGAATTCATTTGAATCCATTGGGGATTTCTCCGACATCCCCACCTTTAACTGACTCATGATCTCTTCTAGTGAGCTTCATGGCTGAACAGGAATTAGATCCCTGTCATTTCTGGCCCAGCTTCAGCATTGTAGGTGAAGCCAATTTCTAAATTGTCTAGGACTACCCCAGGCATCTGACAGTCCTAGCAGCTGTCCACAGTATGCATGTGCTTTGCTCTACAATGGAATCTTTGTCCCGTGAGCTCACTAGTTTTGCAGGCATAAAAGAATGAAAATGAGCCTGTGAGATGTGGGTGATACAGTTTAAAGAAGGGGAAAATATGTATTTGGGGCAGCTTTGAGTCATGGTGGTTCGTGATTTGGGGCACTTCCCAGAGAAAGTTCTCTCTCATTCTCCACTGCCTCCCTAAAGGCAGTATCTAAATGATTTTGTTAAACATTAGAGGAGTTTCAGTGAAAGGATTGTGGGTAGATGATGTTCTTAGTTACTTAGCTGCCAATTCTCCCTGGAACACCTCCCAATGGTTGCCAAGACCACAAATAATTCAAAGTACTCAATTTCCTCTTTTTCCTCTTTTTTTTTTTTCTTTTCAAAATTGCATTGGCTTACATGATAAGCTCACTGGCCCCACCCACCATGATCCACTCATATATCAATAAAACAACTAAAAAATCCTGGGATATCAACAACTTATAGACTTGCTTCAACCTGGGATTGTGTATACCTTCAAGGTGACCTTCGAGTGCAAGGTGAAAGGGAGAAATGTGCTAAGCAAAAAGCACATCAAACGAATCCTTCACAGGGCCATCTTCCATCTGGTAACCTCACTGTGGGAAGCTGTGTGGATCTAGAATTGGCCTCCACAGTCACTTACGGACCCATCGCTAGAGTCTACACAATTTTATACAATTTCCTCTTTATATAATTTTCTTTTTGTAATTTTATCCTGGAAGACAATCTTACTCGGTCACGAGTGATCACCTACTACTATACCTTCAAGAGATGATTACCAGGATCCACTGTGTTGAAAGGGAGTCAACAACTTCTAGGAAGACCAGGTGTTCTGGTTTCAACTCTCTTTTATCCCAGGCTAATGAAATGCCAGGGTTTCTACCCTGGGTTGAGTTTAAAGCTTCATAGAGGGGAAATTGTGGAGCAAGCCTGCGAGTTCTTCAGATTTGATGCTCCTTCACTGATTCTCAGGAAAAGGAATTTAACTGCAGGCTTCACTTTGGGCTCTGTCCAACCATGTTTGTCTTCATGATCTCATTGCTCACATTTTCTGATATTGATTGCTCTTGCCTAATTACTTTCTGCTTGCTTTCCAACACTTTTCTGCTTGCAAGTGAGAGGTGTGAATGGATGTAGCCATTGTAACTTAACCACAAACTGCTCATGATTGTTTCATCCTGTTATACACAAAGCAAGTAGCGGCTAGACTTAGCAGCCTGATTTCCCAGGGGGTGGCATCCCAGAGATCTATAAACTAATCAGCAAGAGTGTATGGCCAGAATTCCTTCTTTGTGCAGACTCTGGTTGTTAACCCTGGGTCATGCCCAAGAATCACCAGATTTTTGATGTAGTGTAATGAGTGAAGGCATTCGGTGTCTCTACTCCTGATTCTGTATTTTATCCTTGTCTTTGCATGCTGACATTTTGACGTATTAGAATACAGTTGCTTCTGTATCCCTAAGAATAAGCTGATGTTATTATAATATCTGAATATAATGCTTTCTAAAGCATTAGAGAGCCAATGTGGCGTAGTGGTGAGAGTGTTGGACTGGGACTCGGGAGATCCGGGTTCTAGTCCCCATGAAACTCACTGGGTGACTTTGGGCTAGTCACTGACTCTCAGCCTAACCTACCTCACAGGGTTGTTGTGAGGATAAAATGGAGAGGAGGAGGAGGATTATGTAAGCCCCCTTGGGTTCCTTGCAGGAAAAAAGGTGGGGTATAAATATAATAAATATAATAAATAAATAAATAAATAAATAAAACAATGACAGCAGAGAACTATTTTCATGTGGTGGGGGCAATATTGCGCTAAGAAACACTGTTAATCTGAGATTGGCATTTTCTCCACTAGGGTTGAATAACAATTTCATTTGGACCAAATGTTCATACAGAATAAGGGCCCCCTGCTGGCTGGGGCATGCTGGGAATTGTAGGACTTTTTCCTCTCCAAACATGCATAGGATTGCACCCTAACTAAATCTGCAACTCCCAAACCAATATGTGAACCAGACTTGAGTACAGAAATTCACGTTTTCAGAAATTTGCAGTGCAGAATTTAAAATATAATAATAATAATAATAATAATAATAATAAATGTTAGGGGGAAGTACACACAAAAATACATTATATTATGATTATGATTATTAATTATTAATTTTATTTATATGCTGCCTCATAGCAGAAACTCTGTGTGGTTTACAATAATTCATAAAAACAATAATACACATAGTAAAATACAGATAACAATAAAAAAAAAACACAATTTCATCACAAAATATTAAAACCAAATTTAAAACCCAATTTTTAATGGCAAATAACAGGTTTAATACACTAAGCTGGCACAACCCCCCTACCTCATGTGCTATTTTGAGCCGTTAAATCTTAAATGCCTTGGCATAGAGGACAGTCTTAACCTGGCACCAAAAAGATAGTAAAGTTGACGCCAGGCGGGCCTCAGTGGGGAGCTTATTCCATAATTGGGGGGCCACCACTGAGAACATCCTCCTCCTTGTTGCCACCAACCAAGCCCCCCTCAGAGGCGGCAGTCAGAGGAGGGCCCCAGATGTTGAGTGCCGTGTCCGGGTAGACTGCAGTTGGGAGAGGGTGTTCCATTGAATTGAACACATAGTGCAAGGTTTGATTGAGGGCCACATTCCTCTATGGGTAATCTGTTGGGAGTGGGGTGTGGGCACATGGTTGACAGTCCACAGGGCTGAAGGCAGCAGGGCCAGAACCAACCCCCTTTCTCTTTCTCTCACTCTCTCTCTCGCGTCACCCATTTTGCTCTCTCTCCCTCTTCCTTCCCACCAAGAGGGCTGTCGGGCAAGGGTCAGCTTGCTCAGCCAGATGTCTGCACTAATCGCATGCAGAGGGCTTTTGAAATCAGGATGGCAGCCACATGAAATGAGCATGAGGTTGGCAGGCAGGGGTGGGCGATCCACTGAAACCCAACCCTTCTCCAGCTCGGTGGACGCTGCTGCTGCTTCCCACACATGCCATGCCACTCGCTGGACTTCTGGGTTCCTGGTGGGCAGCTGTTTATGTAGAGAATGCCTTAAGATACATCAAAGGCAGCCACAATTTGCACAAATTACGGCTGCTTTGGGTGTATCTTATGGCATTTTCTGCGTAAACAGTGGTCCGCCAGGAACTCAAAAAAGTTGTTTCCCCGGCTCGACTCAGGAGAACATGAACTGAGCCAGGGAAGAGGTAAGTGGGGCAGAGTTTGAGGGGTCGAGCCCAGCTAGTCCGCTGGATTTCCACCCACCGAATGAAAGCCTTGCACATCCCTATAAATGGCAGGTTGTCTGCCCCTGACATAAGAGATTTGGGCCTGAACCTTCCCCCAATGCTCTTTCACTGAATGCATGTATCAAAAGGGGTTCCATCCTGTGTAAAGAGAATGCAAGATCCTATTACATTGTCACTGAACCAAGAAAAGCCTGTGTGTGTGTGTGTGTGTGTGTAGGAACTAGTACAGAATACTACTTCAGGCAACACTGATATTCTTGACAGAGGTAGTCTTGAGTGGTATTCAGTATTACAACATTCTATGGTCGTATTATTACCCTAACTCCACTTGTGACATTCTTTGCACATGTGTGTCGTGTGTGTGGATAAATCAATTCCAATTCAAGTTCCTTCCTGCATGGCTTTCATTTTATTTAGCGTGAGTTGACATTTCCTTGAAAAGTGCTTTGTGGGTTTTTCTTGATATCCTTCCAAGTAGGCTGTACTGCACAAAAGGTGTGGATTTTCCTATTAATATCAAGTGTGCCTTCCAAAGGCAAGTGCTTCTGGAGATGATTTTCCAGCATTGTATAGTAGCACGCACGGCCCCTAGAAAAAAAGGTGCTTTTTCATTCTTTTTCTCACTGCAAACATATGTTATTTACCCTAACCCCACCCCACTGAAAAGATAATGCCAACATTCTAAACTATGTCTTTTATGGGGTGGGGAATGGGGATGGGTCTCTCTTGATAAAATGAAATATTTATTTTAGCTTGATGAAACAAAGTTTAGGGTAAACAAATAGCTATTCCCTCTGCTTTCATGACCAGCAACTTTATGTGTGAGGAAAACAGAGTATCAAAGACTTCTTGTTTGTGGACATGAAGTGTTCCACACCTTTCTGATGAATTTCTCCCTCCTTTGACCTTTGTGTCCACCCAGTTCAGCCAGTGAAAGTTGAATATTTACTCTTGAAATTGTAAAAAGGGTTATGCATTGTGCATTAAATAGAGTGTTGGGATTGGGTATGGAAATTTCAGGTCCAAATCTTACAACAAATTGAGGTAGAAGAACACAGAGAGGCAATGTTGAGGGTTTGCCCCATAACTGTTGAACTTCATTCTTCTCAGAACTCATCAGAGATCAGGTCCAAATGTGGTTTCAGGAGCATTTTGAGTTTCTGTTTTGTCTTCATTTGAAGTGAATGCAAGCTAGATAGACATAGGTAGGGATGGGCACTGAGCCCGGCGCTCGGTGAGTGTCTCTGCTGCACGAGCTGAGCCAAGCCTCCGGCAAGTGCCAGCTGATGCACTCGCTGGACTTCCGGGTCCCCGGCGCTACGTTTCTTACATAAAAAACAGTGTAAACTACATTAAAATGGCCGTGATTGGCATAACCAGCACAACTACTTTTTGCGTTTAAAAACAGTGTAAAATACGTTAGAACAACCGTGATTTGCATGGCATATGCAAACTATGCAAATCACAGTTCTAACATATTTTACACTGTTTTTAATGTTAAAAATGTAGCGCCAGTTACGCAAATGGCAGCCGTTTTAATGTGGTTTATGCTTCTTCTTTTTTAACGTAATGAATGTAGCGCCAGAAACCAGAAGTTCCTCTCCTTGGCTCGGCTCGCTGAGAATGTGAGCCAAGCCGGGGGAAGGTAAGTTGAGTGGAAGCTCGCGAGGGTCGAGCTTGGCAAATTCACTGAGCATCCACCCTCCTATCAAGCTCCACGCACAACCCTAGATAGGTCACTAGTTTTCCCATACTTGCCTGAGTTTCCTGATCTTTTTGGGAGCTCCTTCTTTTAGTCCTGCCACTATCAGAGGCACGTTTGGTGGGGGGCAAGAGTGCAGCCTCCTTTCTGTTGTCCTTCCATCGGCAGACAAAGATGTTGCTACTGCTGTTGTTTTTATTATTTCAGGCAGGCCTTTGGCACGCAAACTGTCATGTGGCTGAATGGTTTTTTAATTGGTTGGGTGCTGCCTTTATTGTTCTCCTTTCAATTGTCTTTTTGGTTTATTTGTTTTTCATGTGATATTTTAATTAAGAATTTGTTTTTAACCTGTAATTGTTAGCTTGTGCACACTTCCCCTAATACATGCATTTAAACACACACACCCCAAAAAAGGAAGAAAGGAAGAAAGAATTTGTATCACAAAATTTGGAAAGGTGCAGCTATAAATGTATAACTGTGTTTTGCTTCATGTATTGGTCCAGGAAGTTGAAAATTTCTCCCCCATCCCTGGAGAAAGGTTAGTTTCTTGCAGTGGTAGTAGTAATCGTTTCCGTTTCCAATGGTAGGGGCCAATGCTAATGTGTAGACCTGGGCCTTCCCTGGAAAAGTGATCCAGCCTATCTGGGCCTACCCTGAAATTAAACCTTGACTTGTTCACAAATGAACGTGTGGGAAAGACTATTGTATGTATTCTCTAATGACCTGGGCTACACTTGCACCAGCTACTTTGCCATGTGTCTTTTCAAGTCCTGATTGCTAAATCTTCACACAGGGGCAAGCTCAACATTTACACAAGCCCCAACCTTTCGAGCCACCTTCAACAACGTTTGCACCCAAATAAGCTCCTTCTATCACTAATGAAATGCAAAAATAAAAAATAAAAAATTGGTATTTGGAAGCCCTGTTTGTTGCCTGCACATATTGGTTAGTACCCTGAAGGGAATTGAAGGCTTGTTGGAGAATTTGATAGAGGGCCCAATCACAAAGGCGAATGGTGGTGGTGGGGAGTCCCATTGATTAAATGGGAGCTGAAAGGGGGCCATTATCTGTTTATTGCTTTCTTTGAAAGGTGAGTTGGTCTCTAAGGCCCCTATTTCCGGAGCTAATAAGCAGCTTTTCTCTACTAAAATGTGAATAGAAATGGAACTTTTATGTTCCTCGACATTCTCTTTTGTGTTCTGCAGCATCTCTCTCTGATCAATGCTCTTAAAACTTAAGCATCAGCACTAAAAATAAGAAGAGGTTCTTGGGTGGGGGAGACGGACAAGAGCATCTATAGTGTTTGCCGGAGCGTTTATGGGTGTTTGGTAGCCACCGATATACCCCCTGCAAGAACATGCTGACATTTCACACTTTCCTACTGGCAATATCTTTTATGGGATAATTTCTGTAGCCAGAATGTAATGAACTGCTAAACTTTTTTTTTTTTAGTTCTCATTCTCTCTGTGGGGCAAGTTCTCTCCGTGTTTGTTAAAGTGCATGCCTTTGTGCTCACAAAGCTCAAAGGTGCAAGAAAGGTGGGGCATTTATTTCAAGACACACACCCCCTCTCCCCATTGTGTTCGCATGGGGCTGAGGAAACAAAACAAAACAAAACACGCTTGCAGGGATCAATTTCAAATAAGTATCTGCTTCTTTGAAAAAGCCATAAGGGAGATTCAACTCTGCATCCCTGATTAGCTTAAAGAAGAGGAGTGCAGCTTGAGCACGGACTGGACGCGAAGCTTTTACTCCAGCAATAAAAGTTTATTTTATTTCCCATTCTCCTTTCTAATGGCTGCTATTACTCTGAAACTATCCGTCTGTTTTGTAGTCAATAAAAAGGCCAAAGAGGAGCCTCCCGCCCCTACCCCAACCCCCTACAAATTGTGTAAAAACTAAAGAACTTGCTAAGCCACTTCCTGAAATAGAACTTTCTGGCCCTTTCTGTGGGGCCCAAGCCGCTGGTCCACGGAGAGAGCCTGGAAGTTCTATTGCAGGAAGGGGCTTAGCAAGTTCTTTAGTTTATACCCAATGTTAGGTCCAAGAAGCAGGATGGCAAGAATGACCGCAATCTGAGTGCACAATGTGTTAGGTCCAAAACAGACATTACTTTTTTAACGTGAGTCTAGCAGCTACATCTTCTTTTCATTTTTATTTTTTACCCTAGGTGTGTGTGTGTGTGGGGGGGGGAGGATTCAAGATTGGGAGACTACTCTAGAGTAAAAATGAGGGGGAGCATAGCTGTTAGATGCACATTTAAAATAATGCCTATTTTAGCCCGAAGGAAGTTCTCAGCTGGGAAAGTGTAATGCATGCACTTATTTATTTATTTATTTATTATATTTATAATCCACCTTTATTTCCTGCAAGGAACTCAAGGCGGCTTACATAATCCTCTCCATTTTATCCTCACAACAACCAGGGAAGGCTGGTGACTCCTGTTTCGGTGGGGCTCTGAACCCATTGCAGGTTTTCTTTGGAGCTTTATAGGAGCTATCCATGGTGCTGAACTCCATCCCGAAAATAGGTTCGCCTCCATGGAGCACCATGGATACACTTTCGGCTCGTTGGGGGCAGCGGTGGCGTCTGCCGAGCCGGAGGCAGGTCGGGCCACTACAGGATCACCCACCACTATATAAGGCAGCCTTCCGTGTTCTTATGAGGATAGCTAAGCATCAGCAGCACCTCCTGAGTCTGTTCATTCTTTTTGTGCCATCCTTTGTTAGATTTTGGTGACAAATGTGCCAACATCTTGCATTCTTCACCTTTCTGTAAAATCTAAGATTGAAATCAGCAGGAGTCATTTGTTCGTTCCAGTTACCATTCATTAGCAGGATTTATGGAACCCTTTCAGGGGTGTGCTTAAGAATTCTCTCTCACTCCTTCTGGCCTATCCCCAACATTGTTGATAGAATTATGTATGGGGAGAAGGTTGTTGTTGCCATTTCCCCAAAGAGCTTGTTAATTAACACAATGAAATAATATTGCTACAAGCTGCAATGTCCTTGATTTTATTGCCTTAATAGTCTGCTATGCAAATTATAAGAACTTCAAAACAATGAATGTATGCAGCTCTGTGCCATGATTATGTAAGCAACTTCTTTTTTTTAATTCAATGAAATGTTTGGGAAGTTTCTAGTAGCAATGTGTGAGGAGGAATCTGGTTGGGGGGGGTCAAAATCAGGTGGATTAGCCTGGCTCGGCCCCCCGGAACCTGGCCCATCAATCCGGTGCTGGCGCCGGCTTGCTCTGATGCGATTCAAGCCAGCACGTGGCCTTCTGCTTTTAAAGTGGACCATGATTCGCTTTTTTTTTTTTTTAAGCCAGGGAAATCTGTGTAAATTCTGGCTGCAATTTGCACAAATTGTGGCCGTAATTTATGCAAATTGGAGTCAGAATTTATGCAAATTTCCCTTGCTTTACAGGGGCAAAAATGCAAATCATGGCCCACTTTAAAAGTGGAAGCCGCAAAACAAAACACCCGACTCGGCCCGTTTTCAGCTCTCAAGTCAGTGAGGTGCTGAAAATCCATTTAACGCAAGTGGGTTGAGTTTCTCAGTGTCACCCATCCCTAGCTTCTAGTCCAGTGTTCTCCAACCTTGGGTCCCCAGATGTTTTTGGCCTACAGCTCCCAGCATGCCCCAGCCAGCTATGCTGGCTGGGGCATGCTGGGAGTTGTAGGCCAAAAACATCTGGGGACCCAAGGTTGGAGAACACTGTTCCAGTTACTACAGCCGGAGTCTCCAATATGGTACCCGTGGACACCAATGTGCCGTAAACACTTCTTTTGGCACCTGCCAGGCTCCATGTCCCTCTTTCTTGATTTGTTATTTCTTTAAAATTGATACAAACTAAAACGCGGAGGCTCTGCCTTATTCTTGGGCAGGTTGCTTTTCTGTTAGTCTCACCAGTTTGCCTTTTGGGTCATGAGCATTTTGTGACCAGCCACAGTCACCATGGCAGCCACTGTATGAATGGGCAAGCCCCCCCTCCCCCGCCCAGCAGTCCACAACTTTCTCAAAATGCACAACTTTCTCAAACAGCACAAATTGTCAAAATGCACAATTGACTAAAAAATGCGGAAAATTCAAAATTCATAACTTTTACATTTGGGAATTTGCACCAATTTGGGCTTTTCTTTTCTTTTTTTTTTGCCCCAACTCATGTTTGATAGCTGTTCATTTTGCACAATCTTCCCATTCGCACAAAGTGAACAGAGATTGCAAATGTGAGTGCAAAGCAAGGAGAGACAAGCGGCGAGCTGATGTATTAGAGAATCCCAGTGAGCTCAAATATCACACATTTGCCCATCCCTACGTTAGGGATGTGCTGACGCTGGGAAGTCCGACTCATTTTAGCTCGATGGGTTTCCTGCCTGCTTCCGATCCAATGATTGGAAGTGGGTTGAGTCGGGGGGGGGGGAGTTTCCTGCAGACTTCCATCTCTAAGATGAGCTACAGGTTGTGCATTTAAAAAAAAAAAAACACTAAGGAAAGTTGCAGAAATTGCGTAAAGTTACACACAGTGCGTAACTTTATGCAATTAGCGTGAATCGGGGTATTCTGTCTGTTTTGCACAAAGAAGCACCCAAAAAGCACGTGGACCTAGTGCAATTTGCGTAAAATCGGTCGTCTCCCACTGTTACTCCCACCCCCTCTGAGGAGCTGTCTGCTTACTTAGACAGGACAGTACAGTCATGCCTTGGATTGAGAGCATAATTCGTTCCGGAAATGTGCTTGTAATCCAAAACACTCTTATATCAAAACGAAATCCCCCCAAAAAAAATTGTACAGAGATTTTTAATTTAAGCCGTACTATAGTACTTGTATTGCAAGACGTCACTTGTATATCAAGTCAAAATAATAATAATAAATATTTAAAAATTTGCTTGTCTTGCAAAACGCTCTCAAACCAAGTTACTTGCAATCCAAGGTATTACTGTATTGATATCTGAGCAGTTCCTGTGCCGTGATCATGAACCTTAAGAATAGTTTCACATGGGTTTAACACTTGACAGGGCCGGTGCAAGGCAGTTTGGTGCAGTTTGATGCCCTAGGCAAGATCAGATATTTAGCGCCCCCCCCTTCCCACTTGAGCCCTCCCTCCCTATTTCTGGTGCCCCCTTTAGCCCTGCGCCCTAGGCAGCTGCCTAGTTGGCCTAATGGTAGCACCAGCCCTGACACTTGGTAATTTCCCCCCCAACTCCACTGTGGTGAGATGCATGCAGGATATGAAATAGCAAGCCACCATGTGAATGGATCACACCCACCCACACCTTTATTTTGATTGGAATTGTTTATGCTATGAAGATGAACAAACACAGATCCACAGCTGAGAAAAATTCAATAAGACATTGCTCCCAGCTTGGGATGGGGGTGAAATTTGTCAGGTTCGTTTGCCTTGTAAGGTGGCCTAGAAAATTATAAATAAAAATAATATATATATATTTAAAAAATAATAATAATTGACATAATTATTATAATTAACTGACAGTTCCCTGGGGCAGCAGACTCTGTCCTCATCCATCGGCCAGAGAACCAAGGGCCACTGGGAGGCTGCACCCCATGCCTCCCAGGATTAACATCAAAGCATCAGAGACCAGCCTGGCCCCACACATCGGCCAAAGAAGGAACAGCTGCAGGGAGCTTGTTTTGCCCTTCCCTGCCAGGGGAAAAACAAAATGTATAGGAACCTTGTAACTGAGAACTGGTGCATGAGTTTTGCTTTCTTCCTCCTCCCTCCCAATCCCTTTTCCTTTTGTGTCATGGCTTTTAGATTGTAAGCCTCGGGGCAGGGACTGTCTAATATTAATCTATGTAAGCTGCTCTGGGCGCCTTTTTTTGGCTGAAGAGTGGGGTAAAAAATGCTGTAAATAAATAATTTGCACCACTCAAACCGATAAGCAAGTCAGAATGCTCTTATACTCTCCAAATTTTGTGATTCAGTTCTCCCATCCAAAAATGCATGCACTAGGGGAAATTGTTATTGGGAGCATAGATTAGAGGGAAGTGCCTTCAAGAATGTGTATACTAGGGAAAATGGCATACGAAATGTGTTCATGCTTTTGTGCACTGGAAAATGTGTATGAATTTTCATATGGACTTTAAAGAAATGTTCAAAATCGGATGTAGAAAGGGGACGGAATGAACATGTGCCTGGTGCGGGGGAAATGTGAAAGTTATAAAAAGCAAAACAGACAGACTTGACCATCTCCCCAGATACTCTCCCTTTAATGTATTCCAGTGGCAACAACGTTGGAGTCCAAGCAGAGGCTTGTCAGGGTTTGGTAGTCCTAACTGCTGTAGGTTGTCACTTCAGTTGCTGATAACCAAAATGCATGCTCTAATTCATGTTTAAACACTCATGCATTGTCTTAATTGATCTGTGCTTCTCAGCCTGTGACAAGTGATAGCTAGGATTGCCACTGTATCTGACAAATAGCTCATGGGAAGATCTTACTGTAATAACCCACCCACCCCCTGCCGAGTGTATTAACTGTTTGGCAAGCATGGAACTTGTTTTGTAAAGACTGCATAATGCTACAAGCCTGTTATGATAGTGCGAGTGGAACTTCCCTTGACAAAAGCTGACTCTTTAGTAGCGGTAGTAGTTGCAACTAAGTAAAGATAAACGCAGCAGTAACTCGATAATGCAACTGAGGGGTAAATTGCTCGAGAAAAATAAGAATAGCGCACTATTCAATGGTTGAAAATATGTGGAGTGGAGCATGTGATGTAATCCAGGAATTATCCATTCTAGACTTCCTTTTTTCTCTATTTGTGTTTACATGGACACCATTAATGCCAGTGGACCCAAACCATCAAAGATGAATTTCCTTCATGGTGGGTTGGGAAGCATGTTGGCAAGCTTTTATTTGAGTTAACACAAATGCATGAGATACAAATTGGTGGGTACTCAGTTCTGTAGACAATGTTGCAGTCAGATAAAGAGATTTGGAAGATAGTCACCGGTTCAACCAAGAAGCCCATTAAAAAAGATGTTTCCTCCCAATAGAATGATGCATTTTTTATCTTGAATGATGGTGTTTGCTTAGCCATTGTTTTTCATAGCCCTTCAACAATCCCTCTCTATGGATGCCATGACAGTGAAAGGTTGAAAATGGCATATAAAGCCCCACCCCATAATAAAATTTGTGTAGAGGGGGAGCATGTGGTGGTTTTCTTGGTTCATTTCTGTTCTGCAAGGTATGAACTACGATGGGGGCAGAGGAACCATCTCCGCATATTGTTTGCATAACTTCCAGTTGCCAACTTGACAATTCTCCGTAGAGTTGTCTATGGAGCTCTTCTAGACTTTAAACACACACACACACACACACACACACACACAACCTCTTCTTGATTTAATGTAAAATAAGCTGTTCACTTCCTATATTATTATTTCTTTGCTTCATTGTGTCAGTTTAAAGCACTTCTCCCTATATCTTTAGACATACATTGTCTAAAGATATAAGGGAAGTGCTTTAAACTGATGCGATGCAAAAAAATAATCATATAGGAAGTGAACAGCTTATTTTACATTAAGTCAAGAAGAGCTTTTTCTTTCTTTCTTTCTTTCTTTTTCTTTTTTTTTATTGTAATGCCAACAAGGACAAAATGCACTTGACATATTTTCCCAGCGATAACTGAGAGAGACAATTGATGCACTGCCCATAGTGGAGTGAAACTTTAAAGACTATTTAGCTAAGAACATCATCAGAAGGCACCTAATTAAATGGAACAATTATCTCTCTGTTCTGCTAAGGGGCTACTTCTCTGTCGAGAGTTGTCATGTCGGCAACTGAAAGTTACGCAAGCAATATGCAGAGATGGATCTTCTGCCCCCCATCATAGTTTATACCTTGCAGACAGGGGAGGCTGGCGACTCTGATTTTGGTGGGGGTCCCTTTCCATTGCAGGTTTTACTTAGAGCTTCATAGGAGCCATCCATGGTGCTCCATGGTGGTGAACCCATTTTAGGGATGGAGTTAAGCCCCATGGATAGCTCATATGAAGCTCCAAATAAATCCTGCAAAACCTGCAATGGAAAAGGAGCCCCACTGAAATAGGAGTCACCATCCTCCCCTGCTTGCAGAACACAAATGAATCAAGAAAACCCCACATGTCCTCTACAGTCCACACACAGCTTGGACAGAACATGGAAAGGCGCATTAAAGTAGTGTGTAAGAACAAATATTGTCCTTTGTATATTACCTTTTGGATTCACTGAGCATTAATTGATTAGAAAGGATTTGTGGCAATGGAGGGGTGGTGTATGCACTCCGGGTTTCAGTCTGAACTTTAAAAGAGGTATCCATGTTGCTGAACCTATTGTGAGGGTAGGGGACGGGGTTCAGCATCATGGACAGCTCCCTTTAGAGTTCAGACTAAAACCCGGAGTGGGTGCACCGCCCCAGTGACACTGGAGCCGCCAGCCTCCATGGGAGATTTTACTGAACAGCAGTAAGTTTTCAGGACTGAATCCTACAGTGAATCCTGCAAGTAAGACCTAAGAGATATCAGGCGGCTATAAAGGCTTCTAGAGTTGGCCTTAAACTCTAGCTGGAGCAACTGAAATTGATCCTGCCCTTGCTGCCGGCTACAGAATGTCTTTCTGCCTCTTCTTTCTACTTAAAAGGGGGACACTATATGAATGCTCAGTGTGTGTAAAAGGCTTACCTTGAACCACAAATCTTACTTCACTTCAAAGAATGCACACAGTGGGAGAAGCCATACTAAATGCTCCAAGTGTGGAAAGTGTTTCAGTTGGAGAACAGATCTTACTAGACATCAAAGAATCCATGCAGGGGAGTCACCGTAGGATTGTTCAGACTTGTAGTAAGAGCTTTTGTCATATATTAAACTTTAGAAAGAGCCAGGTGTGATAGGTAGTTACAAAACCAGCAAAAGCATGTAATTATCTTCCCCTCCTTGCAAATGGCTACACTTTGCTAAACAGTAGCAACCTCAATGTAGCTCTAGTTAAATCTGAAGATTATACTAATGCTGCTCTGACAGCATTTGTCTTTATGCCTTTCAGCAGCCACAAAGGGCTGTTAGCACAGCCACACATCAGTTACAGAACCTTAATTCCAGAAATAAACACCCTCTGCATAATATATAATCATAAAGCTTTCATGTTTTGTGACGGTACTTATTTTAGAAGTCCTTTTCTTTTCCATGTTGAGGGATGTGACAGGCTTAGAGGGTAGGGTGCTCCTCGGGAGTTTAAGTAAGCCTTTGAGAATGGATTTGCAGGGTTATAAGTTGTACAACCTATCTTCTCTACCTGCCCACCTGGTCAGTATTTTGAAGGTTGCTTTCTGAGGTGGTCCCTGAGTTATTGCAGCCATCTCTACTTTCACTCATACTTTTTCTCCTTCTCCTTCTGCAGTGGAAACTTATGAACCGCTAGTGGAAACTCTCTCACTCTGTCTCTCTCTTGCACTATAAATGCTGGGGTATCTTTCATTGTTCCATTTATTTATTTTCTTTCCAAATTGTGTACAGATGCAGAGTGTTGTGTGCGTGTGGGTGCGAATTTCGTGTTGGTTCGGTTTTGATAAGAATTTACCAAAATCTACAAGGTTCTCCATGTTTGGGACAACGTGGGAGACACTGACAGATTCATCCATCCAGGCTTAGGGTAGGGATGTATGTATGAGAAATACATTTCAGTTCCTTTTTGATCAGGATTTTACCCAGTTTGCACCCTCTGGACTGAACACGGAATCAGATGCAATCTGCTGTCAGTGTCTGTACATTTCCAATGTGATTCGCGGACATATTTCTGTGCATCAGAAATACGTACTTTTGAAAAATGCACACAAATAAACTTTAATCAATAGGATAGGAATGTGTACATTCCAAAAATGTGCACAATTGATGCATAAATTTTGAAACATTTACACAAAAATACTCACAGATTTTCATGCAACCTCCCCCCCCCCAAAAAAACAAAGCTCGCAGTCTGATAAGGACTCGAGTTGCAACAAGCTTAGAGATTCCTGCGAGCTCGGGTTTTGCTGACATGCGCATCCCTAGCACCCTAGGGCTTTGAGTGCTTTTCTCTTAAAAGAGCCAGTGTGGCATAGTGGTTCGAGTGTTGGACTGAGACTCGGGAGATCTGGGTTCTAGTCCCCACTTGGCCACGAAGCTCACTGGGTGACTTTGGGCAAGTCTCTGACTGTCAGCCTGACCTACCTAACAGGGTTGTTGTGAGGATAAAGTGGAGAGGAGGACCTTTAAACACACACACACACACACACACAGAGACTTAAGAGCATATGTAAATTAGCATATGCAAATTTGTGAATTTTTTGTCCTGTGGTGGGCCAGAGTCCCAAATCTTTTCTGTGCCTAGCAGCTCTCCTGCCGCCTGTGCTTTCTGAAGGCTTATCTGGGGGGGGGGGGCAGGGGAGTCTGGATCTGAGAAGCTGTCCATCATTTTCAATTTCTCACAGTGCCCTGGAGCATTAATGTAGTATAATGTGTCTGTGGAGTCTTAGCATGTCTTAGAACTACATTTCCCAACAGGCCACTCCGTGATCTATCTGTGTCCCTCTGTGGGTTGCCTGTTGGTGTGGGTTGAGAGTCAGGAGCAGGAGAGACACACAGAGAGGGGGGTGGGGAAGTAATGCAGCTTGGAAATTGGAAGCATGCCTGTGCGGGCTGGTTGGCACCAGTGGGGACTCAAGGGTCGAGAAGGTGATCGGTTTTACGCGATCCACCCACCACCCGACTCACTGGATGCTTGGCGAGCTCGTCCACTGCGTCTGCCGAGCTGGGCCAAAAGCAACTGCCAGCCAAGCCGCTCGTCGGACTTCCGGGTTCCCGGTGGAGCGCTTTTTACATACAAAATGGCATAAGATATGTTAAAAGCAGCCATGATTTGCGTAACTTGGGCAAATCGCAGCCGTTTTTAACGTATCTGATGCCGTTTTCAATGTAAAAAGAGCTCCGCTGGGGAACCCAGAAATCACTTCCCTGGCTCAGCTCAGGAGAACGTGAGTCAAGCCAGGGAAGAAGGTAGGTCAGGTGGGGTGAAGTTTTGGGGGGGTTGAACCTGGTGAGTTCGCCGGACTTCCACCCCCCACCCACCCCAAACGAAATCCTCACACATCCCTAGTTTTAGCTGTTTAGAACAAATGGAATCATGCTGGAACTTTTTGAGAAAAGCCCTGGAACAGGAAGGCCTTACATTTATATTTATTTATTTATTTATTTATTTAATACACTTTTATACTGCCCAATAGCCGAAGCTCTCTGGGCGGTTTACAGCAGTTAAAATCATAAAATACAATATAAAATATAAAATTTAAAACCACAGATTAAAAACAAACAGCAGAGCTAGCAGCAGCAGTTACAATAACGGAAATAAAAACAATTACAAGATTAAAATGATTAAAATGATTAAAATGATTAAAATGCCTGGGAGAACAGAAAGGTCTTCACCTGGCGCCGGAAAGAGTACAAAGTAAGCGCCAGGCGAACCTCTTTGGGGAGCTCATTCCATAACCGGGGTGCCACAGCAGAAAAGGCCCTCCTCCTGGTACATTCTGCTAAAGATGTGCAGACCCCCACTTTCACTGACAACCCGTCATATTGTGGGTCCAGTTCTTGTATATATGCCACCCCCTAAGTGACTGAATACCTTCCATGTTTACTTATCCCATCAAACCACCTGTTGTTTGTACCTGTGTGTCGGAGTGATTGCTGGAACCAACCAAGGTTGGTACAGAGGTTACTTGCTAGCAATGAAGTGCATTCAGCACTTGTCCTCATTCCCTGCTTATACCGGCACGCTACTGGCTTGTACAGTCATTACGGTAGTTTCGCTCTGGGGCATTGTTGGGGCGGGGGGATGGTTGTTGGATTCCCTGATCCAGCCACTGCCACCAGCTGGAAGGTGGCACCAATGGGAGAACCTCCTGGAGAATACCTTTCTGGGGGACAACTTTAACTTGGAGGCCATCCATCGGTGGGAGATAAATGGCTGCCACTGCGAGCAACTGGAGGCCGATACTGCAGTCCCTCCTGGCCCTATTCTTTTCCTGACCTGCTCAGGGTGAGACAGCCAACATGGGATGACCCACAGCAGCCAGACACATGATGAGGTGAGCTCCCCCGCTGCCAGCCATAACACTTACAGGGCAGAGGGATTTTTGGGTGCCTGACTGACTTCGATCCTAGGGTTGGAGTCATCCTCTCTGAGGCCTTACGGGATGGTACCTTCCTTCCATTTCTTCCCTCAAAGGCAGAGGTGGGGAGCCTGAGGCCCAAGGGCAAAATCTGGCCCTCCTATGATTCCATTCGGGCCTTCTGGCCACACCCTGTTCTCCCAACCACTGATTCTTTGGTGGTCTCCCAGCTTTTGTACAGTTTCCCCCACCCCCGTTCTGAAAGGTTGAAACGCCTCTAAGACTTAGTTATAGAATCATAGAATCATAGAAAAGTAGAGTTGGAAGGGGCCTACAAGGCCATTGAGTCCAACCCCCTGCTCAATGCAGGAATCCAGGCAGTAAGCTCTTTAAGCTAAAATAAGCTGGCATTTATTTATTTATTGTATTTTTGGTCACACTCCATTGCCCCACCCCCTTTAGCTGCAGCCCAACCCACCACTGGAATGAAGCCCCTGAGAGTTTTTCCAAAATTGTATCTGGCCCTCCGGCTGGAAAAGGTCCCACACCCTTGCTCTAAAGGGTGGAGAGAATAGTAGGCTCTGACCCCAATGAACTGATGAACCTATAAGCAAGGATGCTGATGGAGCAAACTGTTCCTTAATGAATATTTCCAAACATCTTCCCACAACTGCTCAAAGAAAGGAAAACATTGGCAGACATTCGTGAATAACTTAAAGCAAAGTGATGCCTCTTTAAAAAGACACAAAAATTAACAGTTGGCTTGTTAATGTAAGAAAAAGGAAAACTAATTTAACTAGCTGAATGGTTATAAATTATTCACCCAGGCCTGCTGTTTACTAACAAATGTATTTAGGGTGACTTGTTCACGTATTCACAAAAAGAGTATCGGAGAATTGCTTAGGTGTTTGGAATATCAGTACTACAAATTAGGATGGGGGGGGATCTATTTATATTTAAGAAGAGGTTGTAAAAATGCCTCATTTGGCAACATCCAATTTAAAACAAAATAAGTGTAGCTTTAATGAAAAGCAGTTAAATACTTAGTGTAACGCTGAGCTATACATAATTGTTTTTTGTTTTGGGGTTGTGTTTTTTTTTGTATTTTAATTAAAACAAGGAAAAATGCTTTGGGTAAAGCTGTGAGACTAACAGGAGAGGTAACATTTGAGAAGTCTTCAATTCCCCAAGGTGTAATTGGGGAATGCAGTGTGATTTTAATATGCAAGGAACAGCACAGAATTTGCTAGGACTTTATATATATATACACACACACACCAGTTTTGTATGCTTCGGGACTGTATATATCCTACCCAACAATCATGGTGGCCACTTACGATCAAGCTAAAATATGCTGGCATTTTTGGTATTTGCATAAAATTTACATGTACTATTTTGCATATGTTTGCATGCAAATTTAGGAAGAATTGCTACAATTTAAGAAGAAATAACAATACATGCCATTGTAATGGGGAAGACTGTGACTGGGTGCCCTGGGTGGCCACTCAGCCTAACTGTTGATGGACAACCTCAAGGACCCTGCTCTGCCCTCCAATCTTAGGGTTTCTTATCTTAGAAAGATATCTTATCTTATCTTAGGGTTTTCTTATCTTTAAACCAAACATGGACCACATAGCCATTCAGGAAAAGGACACCTTCACACAGAGGACAGTCCACCGATAGCCCTTTAAGTAAAGGCCTGCCCTCTCTAAAATAGAACATATGGCCACATTACCAACCATCACTTTACCAACAAGTCTCCTGGAGTGCCATTTTTTCTTGCTAGAAGTACAGGCTACAAATCAAATAAAGAAATAGCTTCTCAGTGAACATATTGGAGGAGTGTGGATAAGAGGCGTCAGCACCTCTCAGCTGGCCTGTCTCCCAAGCTGAGCGTATTCACCTGGAAGTTTGAACGGAAACTTTATGCATGGAAGGGACCTCTGCCTGATTCCTAAAGGCGCATAGAAACCATATGCAAATATAACCCGTTTCGGATAGTATCTCCCTGTTCAATGAATGCATTTCTGGGGAGTTGCAGGCTCTCCTGCTGACCTACATGTGTTCACTGTAATGTCTGAAAATACTTCTGTATATTTGGAAAACTTGGAGAATCATGGTCCCAAAGATGTAAAGATGAGTCTTCCGTGAGCTCCAAGAACTGCTGCCTTCAAAGAAAACATGGAAATTTCAGCTGGTGCAGAAGGTGGCCACCTTTTTGGAACTGGATGGCCAGGTATATTTTACAAATTCTGTAACAGCTACACTAGTTGCTGTTGCATTTCAGGACCCAACTCTATGTGCTGACTTTGTCCTTTAAAGCCTTCAGTGGCTTGCGTCCACGCTGTCTGGATGGAGAGGGATTATACCTGCATGTTAGGGTTATGGTTAAGGTTCAGGTTAGGGTTAGGGTTAGGAAAACCCTAACCTGCATCTGTGTGCATGTCCGGGGGGCTGGAACTAGCCTCAATTGTGCAGTCAAAAGAACACTCTCGGTGATGCCTTTGCAGTGCTATCTGAATGTAAGGGATTCTGCCTGTTTGTTAGGGCTAGGGAGAAGATTCAGGTTAGGGTCAGAGTAAGGAAAACCTAGGTCTGTGTGTATGTCCAGGGGCCTAGAACTAGCCTAGATTGGGCAGAAAAAGTGAGCGGTCAGCAGGAACACCCTTAGTGATTTTTGGCATACTACCAGCATCTGTAGGGATTACACCTTCATAGATTCATAGATCATAGAGTTGGAAGGAGCCTACAAGGCTATCGAGTCCAACCCACTGCTCAATGCAGGAAACTAGAGGAGGTCCAAGTAATGTTAAGGTTACATTAACATTGGGTTTGGAAAACCCATCCAAGTAATGTTAAGGTTACATTAACATTGGGTTTGGAAAACCCATCCAAGTAATGTTAAGGTTACATTAACATTGGGTTTGGAAAACCTGGTTCCATGTGCATGTCCATGGGCCTGGAACTAGCCTCAACTGGGCAGAAAGAATGAGTGGTCAACAATAACACCCTTAGTAATGCCTTTGGGGATGCTGTCTGAACGCATGTGTTAGGGTTACACTTGTGGGTTAGGGTTAAGGTTCAGGTTAGGGTTAGAGTTCGTAAATGTGCATGTCCAGGGGCCCGGAAATAGCCTAGATTGGGCAGGAATAATGAGTGGTCAATAAGAACACCCTCAGTGATGCTTTTCTGTATGCTGTCTGCATTTATAGGGATTATACCTGCGTGTTAGGGGTTAGGGTTAGAGTTAGGGTTTGGGTTATGAAATCCTGCATCTGTTTGTATGCCCAGGGGCCTGGAACTAGCCTCAGTTGGACAGGAAGAATGTGTGGTCCATGAGAACATCCACAGTGATGCCTTTGAGATGCTGTCTGCATGTCTCTGATCCCACCATCTTTCTTCTGACCACCAATAATTGTGTGGTTTCTTAGTTTTTGCAGTCCCCCACCCATTTTTTTAAAAAGTTGAAATGCCTCTCCTAAGACTTAGTAAGAGGATCAAGCTAAAATATGCTGGCATTTTTGGTATTTGGCCCCAACCCCTTTGCCTTCAGCCTCTTCCACCACTAGAATGTGGTCCCTGAAAGCTTCTCCAAATAGGCATTCAGCCCTCAGTCAGGATGAAAAAGGTTCTGCATCCCTGCTTTAGATTCCATGCTAGGCTACTCTTAGATTTAGCACTTATAGATTTCATAGATCATAGAGTTAGAAGGAGCCTACAAGGCCATCGAGTCCAACCCCCTGCTCAATGCAGGAAACTAGAAGAGGGGTCTCCCATCCAAGTAATAACCAGGCCTGACCCTGCTTAGCTTTCCACACTCAGACAAGCTGAGCCAGCATAAGCCACTGTTCTTTCCATGTGATTAGAACGGGATCTTAAAACATTAATATTTAAGTTGATTTTTGATTAAAGTTGTTGTTGTTGTTGTTGTTTGTATGTATCCATTTTTAATTATACGGCTGCAGTCATCAAAATGTGAGCTTCCAGCTAAGATGGCTGCCAGGAAATCTCAGCCATGCATCCTCTCCCTCCCACGAAAGTGTCGAAAACAGCTGCTAAGTGGAACAGGGTGGGAGAGATTAGATCTCCCATTTGTAGAGGCTTCATTTGTTGCCAGGCACAGGTGGCTAAAAATGTTGGCCTAGTTCTTCAGCAATGACGAAGGAAACGTCTGGCGCTTCAACTTTACATGTAAGCCATAGTACCCCAGTGCGTCTTTGATTCTGCTTACAATCTGCCGAATTATGCTGCCTTTCAAACTCAGGAGCTGTAACAGAGCATCGGGATCATTTCATTTCTCCTTTCTTGACTTTCAGGGTGGCTTTTGCTTCAGGGGTTACAGAGAATTCTTGTGTCTTAGTGATGGATGGGATATTTACAACGTGTACGATTGCTTACAGTGTAATGGCTTGTAGAGACTTCAGTTGCCAGCAAATGCAGTGTGAACCAGGATTAGGGATGCTTTAGGAGTTCGATCTGTGTGAATGCCGATATAAACTGACCTGATCTTATCCAGGCACCCTGGAATAAAGCACAGATCAGAATTTAGTCATCCACTGGCTTTCACACATATTCAGTGTTCCAACGTAGTCCCTCAGCACAACAAATGTATCAAAATGCCTTTTAAGAGGCAAATTTTGGAATGCATTTTTACAATGTGTATTTAAATCAGGTGCGCAGAACATCTTTCAACCTGAGGGCAGTTTTGGAGAAGCTCTCGGGTGCCACATTCCAGTGGGGGGCGGGTTGGGGGCAAAGGCAAAAGAGGGCAGGCTAACATCAAAAAGAGTGTGGCCAAAATGCCAGCATACCGTATTTTAATTTAAATCGCTTCCTGCCAGTAACTCAGCCTGAGGAGAGGCATTTCAATCTTTTAGCATGAGGAAAACAAAAAGATACAGAAGCTGGGAAACCACCGAAAGATAGGCGGGGGGGGGGACCACCTGGTAACATGGGAAAGGGTGGGGCCTTCTCGTGAATCCCAGAGCTGAAGTTCAACACCCCATATACTTTAAATGCAAGCTTTCCTGAGGATTTTTTTTTTTTTTAATGCTGATTAATGTGGAATCATGACAGAATGAGCTTATGAGGAAACAGATGAAAAAGTGGCGTGGGCCAGAAATAGACTCATCCTTCCATTCCTGATCAGAGAATTTGAGTAGGCCCCAGAACACAACAAGCTCAGAACACACAGTGGCGTGGGTTGTTTCTGCTAAGCTTCTGCTTCCCAAGGGCGTGCAAGACGTTGATCTGAGAATTTCAAAGAAACCCTCTGCCACAGAAATGTTATGGTCTCTACCGTGCAATACAGCTCCAAATTGCCTGTCCACTCTGTTCCACAGAGGTATGGTGGATGTTACCTTATGGCAAGACAATGTCTCCATCTTCAGGCCTTCCCAGAATACAAGTAGCCTTGCTAGGATGAGAAGTAGAAACTAGAAACAATTGTCTGCATCGCAGAAGAGTTCAAGTACAGGAAGTCAATGAGTGAGTGAGTAGAAGTGAGTGAGGTTATGCCCATCATGAATGGTCTAGTGGAGCCAGGGCTTGCAGGGTTGAAGAACCAGGGCACTTAGATTAGCAGGGATGATAACGTCACTGGCCACTAGGGAGTTACGGGGAGTGGGGAGCTTACCTGCTTGGGGGGGTTGCTCTGGAGCACCCCCTGCCCACTCTCGCCACTCACAGCACCCGAAAACCGGAAGTGACATGACGGGTTCCCCATCGCATCACTTCTGGTTCCCCGGCACTGCGTTTTTAGCATAAAAACCAGGGCAACCCAGTTTAAAACGGCTGCGAACAGCAAATCGCAGCTGTTTCAAGTTGGGTTGCCCTGGTTTTTACACTAAAAACACAGTGCCAGGGGAACCAGAACTGACGCGCTGGGCAGCTGAAGCTTCTTTCCCCGGCACGGCGTGGACTGAGTGGCAGGAAAGGTAAGTCGCGAGAGTCTCGGGGGGCCAAGCGGGCCGATTTCGGCCTGCTTTCAGCCCCCCCCCCGAGACTCGCGGTTACATCCCTACTGGCCACCCTCCTCAGGCTTCTCTGTTCCCTCTGAGTTTAGCTGCAATCCTGCAACACCAGGGTGAGCAATTGATTTTCGCATATTGCATATTGTATACTGTATATTGTTTTGAGCTATCCTTGTTGCAATGCAAGTATTTTGAGGTAGCTTGCTCTTGAAAGGGCAATTAATACCCATTAGCTTTATGAATGGCCAGGTCTGGTGGAGATGAAAACTGCTAAAATGGGTGTATTGATGTAGATCAACACTGCTTCCTCCTTTCTTTCTTAGCTCATCTTATTTTCCTAGCTAATCTGACTTTGGAAGCAAAGTGACAGTAGCCCTTGGAAAAATTACATTTCCCAAGGACTACAGTACTGGGGCCTTTCTTCCTAACATGCTAGCAACACACCAAAGAAGGGACAGAGGGAGGGAGAGATCAGGAGGGATGTATGAGAAATCTGTTACAGTTCATTTTTGATCAGGTTTTACTCAGTTCACACCTTCCAGACTGAACATGGGGTTGAGTGCAATCTGCAGTCGATGTCTGTACTTTCCCAACAAGCTTGCAATGTGATTCACAGACACTCCTCCCCCTAAAAAAAGACAAAAACATTCCACAGCATGTGTACATTTGAAAAATGTGCATGAAAAAAATTCATACTTTAAAAAAAATGCACACAAACATGTTTTAATCAATGGGAGGAGAATACGTACATTTTGAAGATGCATACAACTGATGTGTAGATTTTGGGGGGGGGGAGCACAGAAATGCACACAAAGTTTCATATGAAAAACCAAAAAACCAACACTCTTGATATGATATAGACTCAAGGCAGAACGAGTGCCAAGATGAAATTCGGAGAACTTTGGTGAGCTCCAGTTTTGCTGATTTGTGCATTCCTAATAATAGCATCCTAGCCCAATGCCTAGAAGGTCTCTACTGTTTCTTGTGAGTTTTCTGTGGCACCAGTTTCCCTTCTTCTTTTTGCAAGTGGGGCTGGCCATATCATTGGGCAGAGTGAAGCAATTGTTTCCTGCAGTGGGTACTGGGTGGGGGGTACGGGCCAGTGGTGATGACCCCCCACTAGCCATTTCCTCTGAGACCCTCAACCATCCCCATCCTCTTGAGTAATGTTTGGTTGCTGCAGGGCTATCTGTCTTCCTCGCCTAGTCACCTTCTCGCAATGCATCACAGAGAGTTCCGTTGGGAAAGGCCCCTGACTAAGCGAGCAGACAGGCAGAGGGACGGGCAGCCAAGGCCATGCACTCCAAGATGAAGTGCACATTAAGATACATTCCTCTGGTCATGTGAGGCATGCTGGCACATTGCAGTAGTTATCTGCGCAGTCGGCAAGGAGGAGCCAGGTTGAGTGGTGAGCAAGCAGTGGTGAGATGCTGGAGGACAGAGCTCTGCCCTGCAGACCTTAACTGAGCTTGCTGCCTTTGGGTGCAGTGGAGGATGTTGTCCTTTCACCAGCATTGAACTTCCAGTCCAGTTGGTTCCTGTGGAAGGGGCAGGTGTTCACCTTGTCTTTAACCTTATGCAGAAAAATGGCTTAGGCCAGCCCTGTTTGCAATGGTAAATTTGCTTGGCGGGGGAAGGGTTGGAGCTGGCATGGGGAGTGGCTGGCAGGCAGCAGCAGCAGCAGCAGCAGGAACAAACCTGAATCAGCTGGACCTGAATGTAGGCCTTGCTCATGCCTTGGTCTAGGCCTTTCTCATAATGTGACAGAGGATTCCGAAATGGTAGAGTTCACATTCCAAATTCCCCTCCTTTGGACATTACTTCTTGGCATGTGATTTCCCACATGTGCAAAGGATAATAAGCAGAAATCCACCCCCAAGGGGGGGTGGGGAAGCTGCAGGAAAATTTTAGTCTGACATTTCTGAGAGCTAGTGTACTTTGTACCCGCTTACAGCAAGCGGGATACATCTTTTTTCTTTTCTTTTAAATGTATGTCTTGGCTTGCCCACCTGATGCAGTAGATGGCTGAACAGCTCATAATTTGCCAGGTGAAAAGGTGTCAATGCTAAAAGAAAGCACAGCTAATTGGCCAGAGACATGGGACCATAGCACCTGGTTTAGCCATAGGGCTCCCTAGGGCTTAATTCAGCCCTGATAATGAGTTTTAGAAAGTGGAGGTCTTGGCGCCGATGATCAACATGCATTTCTTTTAAACATAATTGTAAGAGACAGTCTAGTCAAAGAGGAGTCATGCGGCCTGTATTAATATTGCATGCCTCTTGCTCTATAGGCAATGTGCTAATGAGCTTGGGCCAGCTGGATGCCGTATCTGGTTTATTTAAACACAAATTGGAATTGGCCAAAAGGCATTTATGCAAACTGATAGATTGCTTGTTGCTTGCTTCTTTTCCCCCCCTCCTTCTGATGAGAGATTTTTTGGCAGCTAAATTGGACAGATGTGGTGCAATTTGAAAACTAATCTTAGTAGGATGTAGGACAACATCCTGCCAAGGGGCATCTCCTACCTTTTGGGACATAAAGGGGGGGGGGCGAAGTCATGTAGGGCTAACTTAGTCTTGCCTCTGACAAATGTTGTCTATCGTTTGTTTGTTTGGTTTCAACCCAATCTTTCCAAAGGGAACCAGAAATCTCACCAGGAGCTTTGTGATAAAACTGATTGGCAGTGCATTCAGGACAAAACCAAGGAGGCAGGACCAACACAATGTATATTTCAGCCTGCAGTCTTAATCACACTCACTAGTAGTGACACAGTGAACACAGCTTATATCTGAGTAAGCGCACATAGGTTCTCTACTACTGTACCATGTGGAATTTGCTGCCACAAGATGTGGATACAGCTTAGATGGCTTTAAAAATGGCACCGTGGAATAGGTACGAGCAGCAGATCTATCAGTCTTAGTCTCGCAGAGATTGTTGGTTCTTTGAAGTCAAGCTCATCCTGTCCTGTTTCCACATGAGCATGCAATTTTGTAAAACTGCAACAACATTGGTAAGGAAATGTGTATTTGCATTTTTTTTTTCATACTGTGCAATTAATGTGCACAATTTTAGACACACACGTTTTTTGGATGCATGCACCCGATCGACTAAAGTGTGTGTGTGTGTGCGTGCATTTTTCTATGAGCGCTTTTCAAATGTGCGCCTCCTGTTGAACACATTTTTGTTTTGTTTCGTGGAGCACATCAGAAGCTCAGAAATGTATGGATTTCTGACTGCAAATTGTTTGCCGATTGGGAAGGAACAAACTGGGTAAATCTGTAGTAAACAAACAAACAAAATCTTGACTGAGCAAATTTCTAATGCATCCCTAATGGAGCCTCAATGTTCAGAGGTAGTATATGTCATGGCCATTTGCTGGGGAGTAGCGTTTACCTTCATGCCCTGCTTTTGGGCTTCCTAGAGATATCTAATGCCGGACCACTGTGGAGAACATGATACTGTTTGGTCTGATCCATCAGATTTATCAACAGCTGCTAGTCACAGTATCAAAATACAGTAATACCTTGGATTGCAAGTAACTTGGTTTGAGAGCGTTTTGCAAGACAAGCAATTTTTAAAATATTTATTTAAAAAAATTGACTTAATATACAAGCGACGTCTTGCAATACAAGTACTGTAGTATGGCTTAAATTAAAAATCTGTACAAATTTATTCTGGGGAATTTCATTTTGATATAAGAGTGTTTTGGATTACAAGCACAGTTTCCGGAACGAATTATGCTCTCAATCCAAGGCATGACTGTAGTCTGTCCTGGTTCAGAGGTAATATACTCCTGAGTAACAGATCATGTGGACAAACTGAGGATAGTATCCTGCTGCTTGGACACCAGCAGGACCCACTGCTAGCTCAGTGGGGAGTTAGTGCTTTGTAAAGGAACCAGAAATGAGCAGAAACACTCATTTCAGGAATGGGGCAGGTCATTGGAGCTTGCAGAAGGGAGCTCTGCTGACCTGTTCAGATCTGGAAATGAGCACGTTGTCTCATTTCTGGATCCCCTTTATAAACTCCCCATTAACTCCCCATTGCGCTAGTGATGGGTCCCGCTGGCCTGACTGAATGGGTGGGGGGTGCAGTGGCAGTATAGGATAGTGCTGAGAGTATTTTAAGTTGGATGCTGTTTTCTCGTGTTTGTCAAATTAAATGGACAAAGATACCAGTTATATCAGTTGTTATCCCACTGTGTTTTCTCTTCTTGAACCTGTTGGGCAAAGCCTAACAGCTCACCCGAATTATCTATTAAAATAAAATCCCATATTAGCCCATGCAAGTTATTTTTTAACAATGGGTTAAAATATTCCTGTGAATAATTGACAGTCCCCTGTAGTCAAGAATAATAAACAGTGTGTATGCATAAGTATGTGTCTCTGTGTGTGTTGAATTGGAGCCATTAACTGAAATGATGGTGTAAACACATACACACACATACTGTATCCATGACACATTGAGGGTGTATTTTTACATGGCTATATTGTTATGGAATGAACACCTTTTTTTTCCTGGCTTTTTTTGTAAGCCAGACTCTTCACACAACACTTCAGTCAGTGATCATCATTCTATGTGGATTAAGCAGAGACTAAACAAGAGGTGAAACGAAGCCTCAATAAAGAGCCAGTGTGGCATAGTGGTTAGAGTATTGGACTGGGACTTGGGAGATCCGGGTTCTAGTCCACACTCGGTCATGAAGCTCACCGGGTGACTTTGGGCCAGTCACTGACTCTCAGCCTAACCTACCTCACAGGGTTGTTGTGAGGATAAAATGGAGAGGAGGAGGAGGATTATGTAAGCCGCCTTGGGTTCCTTGCAGGAAAAAAGGTGGGGTATAAATATAATAAATAAATAAATAAATAAAATAAATGTGTGAATCAGCAAAACCTGAGTTTCCCAGAGTTCTGCAAATTCCATCTCGAACCTCATTTTGACTCGAGTCCATATCAAATTGTGAGTTTGTTGTTCTTTTTTTCCACATGAAAATCAGTGCTTATTTCCATGCATATTTTTCTCAACTGCATGCATCAGCTATGCTCATCTTCTCCCATTGATTAAAGCATATTTGTGCACATTTTTAAAAAGTACACATTTTTTAATGTGCATTTTCCAAAAGTATACAAGCCATTGAACACATTTTTGGGGTTCCATAAATCACATTGCAAGCTTGGAAATACACAGACTTTGACCACAGATTGCATCAGAGTCTGTGCTTGGTCCAGTAGGTATGAATTCAATAAATCCTATTTAAACACACACACACACACACACACACACACACACACCAGAAATGAATTCTCATACATCCCAAGTGACAATCCCTGCCCTCATTCTGGTATCTTCTAGATAAAAATTGGAGAAAAAATTATCCACAGCACCAGGAAATACCACAGATGTCACTGTGCTCCTGTTTACTCCCTCAGCTGGCTTTAGGAGTGGGGATAATTGTGTCATGCAAACAGGCAGCAAAGTTTGTTTATATATTTAAAGTATTTGTAGTAGCTCTTTAGGATGACACCCTCACAAAGTGATGTACAAAAAACAACAGCATTAATTGACATACAGAGGACATTGTGAAGCTGTTCTGAAATACAGTGCTAAGTACGACCTCAGGTAAAAGCAGCATTGAAAAGGAAGGTCTTTTGTGGACAGAAGTGGCAAAGTGTAAGTCCAATAGGAAGGGTTTGGGGGGCACCACTGAGAAGGATCTATCTCTTGTGACTGCGACGACACGGTCCCTTACACTTTAGGACCCGACGCATAAACCCTTCTCAGGCTAAGCACCAACACTTAAAAACCTGAGGGGAGAGTCAAGTGAAACCTTTCCCCTACCAATGAGGGAAAAGATTAATACAGGTTATTAAGGATCTATTTTAAATCTATGATACTGTGGGTACAAACGTGTGTGTGTGTGTGTGTAGATTTAACAGTAATGCAGGTTAATAAGGCCAAGCTGACACGTAGGATTTGGGTAACAAACAAAATAAAAATGAGTTTATTTTTAAGTTTATTGCCCCGCTAAGCTGGATAGATGGCATCACCAAAGGGTTAACTTGCACTTGATGAAGCACTTTGGTTTTTTTGATGTTAAGTGAGAGACCAAGTTTTTTGTATACTTCTGCAAAAGCATTTAGGATAGTTTGGAGATCATCCTCTGAATGTGCGGAGACCACATTATCATCAGCATACTGAAGTTCCACAACGGAGGTTGTAATTACCTTACTTTTTGCTTTCAGCCTACTGAGATTAAAAAACTTTCCATCTGTTCGATATATAATTCCCACACCAGTGGGAAGTTTCCCCTCGACAAGATGTAAAACCATAGCGAATGAAAATAGCAAATAGTGTTGGGGCAATAACACATCCCTGTTTAACACCTGATCCCACTTTAAATGGAGCACCATGAGAGCCGTTGTTGTCCAAGACCGTTGCCGTCATGTTGTCATGGAGAAGTCGCAAGATATTCACAAATTTATTGGGGCATCCAATTTTCATAAGGATAGTCCAGAGAGCCGTTCGGTCTACAGTATCCAAGCGTCATCGAATAATCTTAGGATTTCTTTTAATCTTTGTATTGCTTATTCCATCCAGTACATCAGGATGAGTTCTATCACAATGGCAAAAGGCAAGGTCATGATGAAATCTGTGTCTAGAATAAATCCCAACTTGGCCTATGGACAGGGTCGCCTTGAAGAGACTAGATATGAATAAATTAAGCACCACCACCCACAAAAAAAAAACCTGTCAGCAAGTCTGTATTTACCATGAGGTTGTCACCATTGTACATACAGTATTTAGCCAGTAGCAAAGCGCAACCCAGATCAGAGACAAAACAGCATACAGAGCCACTGTCACACTTGCTAATACCGTAAGAGACTACAGCTTTGGGGAAATGACAAAAGCCAACTAAGGCCAGGCTGCAGCGGGAGAATACTGTTTTAGTGATGCATGCTTCATAATAGGTTTATAACCATGAGCAATGACAAGCCAAGTCTGACTGATGAGTATCTTATCTCTTTAAGCTTTCTTAGCACGATAATCATTAAGACTGTTCTAATGCAGAAGAAAAAGAGACTATTAGTCAAACAGTTGTCTCCGATAAGGTGTGGGGGGAGGTAAGTCTGATTCATCAATGAGGTCAGAGGAGTAACTTTTAGGGCTAGACTGTCTCTAGCATTCTAAGGGTGGGGGTTCAGGGATGGTAGCCTCACTGGTTCCCCCCACCTCACCTAGAAGAGACAAACAATGCAAGCAAATACAATTCTCTTGTGCAGCCTTGGACCTTCTTGGCTGCTCTGTAGCATTGAGCATTGTAGCACTGAGATGTCAGGTCTTTGGGCAGTCTTGCAGGGGCTTGCAGATGCCTGTCCTTGTTGCCCTCTGGAGGCATCCCTGGGGTCAAATGAACCTGACCCCACATTTAGAGAGGTTCCTCAATCGGCCAAACATCTGGGCAATTGGAAAAAGAAGCTGAAAAACAACAAAGACAAACCAGTTACAAAACATAGCCTTTTGCTTTAACATATTGTGTTAAGTGCTTTCCATGTTCACTCAAACTCCAAAATGTTGGGAAAAATTGCAGGTGTTAAGGACCACACCTTAACAGATACGTCATTTAGGCAATATGCATATATGGTGTAGCATCCTATGGTATGGTTAGTTCCTGCTTCACTCCTTCCTTGGAGCTGGATGGCTGTCAGTGGCAGAATGATGAACCTAAGTCCCAGATTTCTCTGTTCACTGGAACAGACACACGGAGTGCATGCAAATGAAGCTACCATTCCATGTTACAATTGCAAATTGGAGTTGAACACATCGCTTACCTCATGTTGTTCGAATGCCTGACTGCCGTCTCCCAAAGCAGTTACTTTATTCCCAACTCAAGGATGGAAAGCGGAATATCGGTGGTCAATATAAGAGGTTTAAAGATGTTCTTAAGGCTAATCTAAAAAAATGCAATATAAACATCGAAAACTGGGAAGCTCTGGCCCATGAACGATCTAACTGGAGGTTGGCCTTTCACAAAGGTTCCATGGACTTTGAAGAAGCCCGAGTGCAAGGTGAAAGGGAGAAACGTGCTAAGCGAAAAGCACGTCAAATGAATCCTTTACAGGACCATCTTATTTTTATTTTATTTTTATTTATTATATTTATACCCCACCTTTTTTCCTGCAAGGAACTCAAGGCGGCTTACATAGTCCTCCTCTCCATTTTATCCTCACAACAACCCTATGAGGTAGGTTAGGCTGAGAATCAGTGACTGGCCCAGAGTCACCCAGTGAGTTTCATGGCTGAGTGGGGAATAGAACCCGGATCTCCCAAGTCCCAGTCCAACACTCTCACCACTACGCCACACTGATCTTCCATCTGGTAACCTGTGTCCTCACTGTGGGAAACTGTGTGGATCTAGAATTGGCCTCCACAGTCACTTACGGACCCATCGCTAGAGTCTACACAAGTTTTCTTTAGAATTTCCTCCTTTTAAAATTTCCTTTTTGTAAATTTTTATTCTGGAAGACAATCTTACTCGGTCACGAGTGATCGCCTGCTGCTGCTGCTGCTGCTGCTGCTGATGATGATGATGATGACGCCGACCTCACATATATTTTGGGAGGAGGTGAAAAAACACCCTGCATCTTTATAAAAGACAAATATAGCATGTCATATTTTCTATTGCATACACATGCATATATATTATTCTGTTACATGTTTGCAGTAGCTGTTTAATATTATAATATGCTGAACATGCAAATATTCTCGATTCAAGACAAATAGAAATAGCTGAATATACAAAATTGAATATATAATAAACTGAACCCATATACCGTATGTCATACTTGTGGAATTATGTGGTTTCTTTGCCACTACATAAAACAGGAGACCAGTTCTGAACAAAATGATTTCATGGTCACTTTCTTCTTTTTGTTTAACATAACATTTCTTCCTTTTGTTTTGACATAACAACACTGTCATAGAAATTAATGTCACATCCTGTCAATGACAATATTGACATTTCCCTTCAGTATTTTGCAGAACGTATCATATTAGCCCATCAATGAGGCCCCTGCCCAAACAGGGTGTCTCCAATCAGCCCTCCTGAGCTGATGCTACAACCTGTGTGACACCTCTAAAAGCCACCCCCTTTTCCATTAGGTTCTCACAGAGAAGCAGCCAGCCTCCTTCCCTGCCAAAGCCAAAGCCAGCAGCTGGATGGGAGTAAATTAACCCCCGCCTGCTTTCCTCTGAGAACACTAACAGAGATAAGCTCACGCTTATTCTGACATTCCACAGACTGAATAGGCCCAACCTCTTCCAGACCACTTCTGATCGGATTCTGCCTAGTATAAACTATAAGGTCCACTGCAGCACTGAAGCTGGGCCACAACAGTATTAATGTCTAGGGCAGCATAAACGCTGCATGCACATAGGCTCTGTACCTGTGATCAAAAACCATGTATAAAAAGTGCACATCAATTGCCTTGATTGCAGAAAGATCCTGCTGCATCTTGGAGAGCTTGCTGCTGAGATGTATCCGTAATAACCTTCTGAATGCATGTTTAAAGAAGGCCTGCCTGGGATGGTCATTGGGTACTAGAGAAGTCTCCCATTTCTGTATCACAAATACTTTGAGTGAAGGCATAAAGCTTCACGGGCCTGAATTTGAACACTTGCCCTCCTCCAGTGTTTTGATGTCGCGCTGCAACGCAGTACAATACATTGTGAGCAGCATCCAGGCTTGTGAATGAGGAGCAGAAAAAAATCCCCTACCTTTTTAGCCTGACAATGTCTGCGTGCTCGTCTGTTCTGAGTATAGGCAGAGAAATTTCTCCTTCTTTTCAGTGATTCTGACTGACAAGGCTTCCTTACCTCCTTGGTGGCTCTTTTGTTGGAGATGCAAAAAAACTCTTCTTTGTGAGAAAGTATCAAAGGCAATGTTTGATGTGAATAGAAGTCGCGTTGGGGATGGCTGTGAAAGGCAAGATTACATGGCACAGTTTTAATGATATTGTTCTCAGCAGTTGCACTTGTCTGATCCTAAGGCAGGACTCAATATTCAAACAAAAGTTATGCCATTTTGTAGCTATTAGTCATAGCTCTGGTGGAGTCAAAACTAGGGAGCTGCAATTCAGGAAGCCGGGGGGGGGGGGGACCCAACTTTGTTTTCATAGACTAATGGAAGAAGTGACATTGAGCATTCTCTGGAAAGTCCTGGGCTTTCACAGATTAAAATTCAGAGATCACTTTGGTGGCCATTATTGGGCAGATTAAAGTTATCATTATATACACACATACTTATATGGGACCATGGGTATCTATGGATCTCAGTGTGTGTGCACAAAAGCAAACAGCGCTGGTTTTCATGGTAAATGCAGGTATTTATTATGTTTATAACCTACCTTTCAGCATAGAAATGGGGTAGGCAACCTTTTCGGCCCATGACACATTTGGAAATTTGAGAAAATGTCCTGGCATAACCATAAAATGGTTGCCATGGGTGGAGATGGTTAGTCACAAAGGACAAGTAGTAACCTGCCCGGATGCTTCCATGGGAAATCAAGATGGCAGCAGCTAGATGCTCCCACTTCCCATTGAAGCAATCCCAGCTTTCAATAAGAAAATATAAACCATTTTTAAATACAACTGGGAAGAGTTGGGTGTCTTGGTGGGCACCAAGGAAGGCATCTGGGGGCACACTGGTGTCCACGAGCCCTGTGTTACCTACCCCTGGGATAGACCTTTTTCCAAGGCAGCTCACACCAAAACATATAAGAATAATAAATAAATAAATTCAAGGCAATATTAAGTCCTCCATTCAGAGTGCAAATTAATTTGAAGGATAAGTTTTGGTTCACTTTTTGAATTCTCTTATGCCCTGCCAATTCCATTGTGCAAGCTGCCCCCACCATATGTGCAACAGCAATTTACAACTTCCAGGGCAACCTGAAATGAGCAAAAATGGTCATTTCTGGAAGGAGGCATGTTGGCAGAGCCCATGTAAGGGAGCTCCACTGACCTGTCTCCTTCCAGAAACAAGCATTTCCACTTGTTTTGGGGCTTCCCCTAGGAAGCGCTAAATCTCCTTTGCATAAGTGATGGGTCCTGCTGGTGCAACAGAATTGGTGGGACCCATCGTTTGAAGAAGGGATCATAAAGAAATCAGGGGCATAAAGAAATCAGTAGGGGAATAAGTGCCCCATTGGATTCTGCCCATTGATTTGAAAGTGCAAAATTAAGTAAGTCCTCATTAAAATAAGAACTGAATAGGATGTGCTGATGCTGGGAAGTCCGGCTTGTTTGAGCTCAGCAGATTTCCTGCCCGCTTCCGATCCAGTGATCGGAAGTGGGCTGAGTCAGGTTTTTTTCCGTGTTCTTCCGTCTCTAAGACGGGCTGCACTTTGCCGATTTTTTAAAAAAAATGTTAAGGAGATTTGTGCAGATGGCACTATTTATGCAAATTGCATAAATCACAGTATTTTGCATGTTCTTGGCGAATCAGCATCCAAAAAGTACGCGGAGTTGCATCAAATTGGTCAATGGCGCTAGATCCATGTGCTTTTCGGGTGCTGATTTGCGAAAAACATACGAAATACCTCGATTTACACAATTTGCATAAAGTTATGCAAACTGCGTAAAGTTACGCAGATTGCACAAATAGAGCCATTTGCACAAAATTCCCTAGTGTTTAAAAAAATGCACAAACTGCAGCCCATCTTAGAGACAGAGTTCTCTGAGCTGCCTTGACTCGCATCATAGGTGCCAGCTCAGGGCTTGCAGACTGGAATCTGGGACTGGGGGGGGGGGGTGGAATCATGAAAATCCATTGGACTTTCACCCCCTATTGGATTCCTCTCACATCCCTAATTTTCTCCACCATCCCTATGTGGTGATTGCCATCCAGTGGGACTGTCATGTTGTAGAATCAATCCTCCAGAAGTGTTCTGGGGAAGGTGATGCCATGACATAGCATCATTCCAGGACATTCTTGCTGGTGGGAGGTTAACTGTGCATTGGTTTGAAAGTGTACCATTAAGTAAAGTTCACATTAAAATGCAAGCCAAATCAATTTCTCTCCCCTCCCTTGTTGAAAGAGAAACACTTATGAGCAAAACCAGACATATATCTCAGTACATGCAAGCAAAGGATCCAGTCAAGTTTAAGTATCTGCAAAGCTGTTAAAAGAAGGTTTATTAGCTATTACAGGAAGGTTTATTTGCTCTGAAAGTTCTGGAGCATTTCTGTTGTCATGGGCCTCCAAATAGCTGTGTTTCTTTTTTCCTTCCCATCTTGACGGGAAAGGGAGATATTACACAGGCCAGGCCCAGATTATTACTCACTTTTATTTCTTCGTGCTACGTAAACAATGAATCATGTTCCATCTCCGAAACAAGCAAGTGCTTTGGAAATAATGTGCTGGTATCGCTTACGCCGCAGGTGGCAAGAGACAAAGGCTTTTTTTTTTGGTGATGCCTCTTAAGATAAATTCCCTTTCCTTTTGAATAAATAGCTTTCCCGTTGATTTTGTGCATTTTTTAAAGAACGTTTCCTGCCAAGCTCCAGCTAATGCTTCTGCAGCTGGATTGGGTAGCAGTGTGAGAGCCAGGCACCAGCAGTTCTTCAGCAGTAGCTCCTTCACCCATCTGGCAAGCCACCTGAGTGTCATTTTGAAATTTCAAGACAAACAGCATGTATATGGTACCGCCAATGAGGGATGGCCGAGAATGTTGTTTATGTTCACAAATCATCTGAAAATGTCAAGTCTGCAATCCCAATTATGAGCGTGAGCAGCAGATTTTTTTCCCCCTGAGATCTTTTTTTTTTTCCAAATTCACCAAAATTGTGATTGCAAGAAACGGAATGAAAACAAAAAGCGGGAATGAAAGGAAACAAGCGTGAAACTGCATTTCGGAGAATTTTGGACAACTCAAAAATAGCTGATTCCCCCATCCCTATGAGTGACAATGTGCATTGGGACCATCACACAGTGGGGGAGCAGATGCTTTGCATGCAGATAATCCTTGTTGAATATCCAGCATCTGTAGACAGGGCAGGAAAAAGTCCTGCCTGAAGCCCTGGTGAGCTGCTGCCTGAGGTTCAACAGCCCTGCTCTATCCTGTTCAGGCATAATCCCTGAACAGGGCTAGAGGCAATGGCTTCCCTAGAAGATCTTAAAACCCAAACTTCATATGTAAGAAGGAAGCCCTTCAGGTCCCCTGAACCTAAGCTGATTGGGGCTTCAAAAGGCATGGTGATTGAAATTGTAAGCTCATTAGGGCAGGGACCAATGGTGCAACTCTGGAGCACCATGTAGGAACATAGGAAGCGGCCCTATACTGAATCAGGCCTTTGTTCCATCACTATTGTCAACAATGACTGCAGTGGAGGCTGGGTGACTCCAATGTCCGCGGGGCTGCAGCCTGCATATCCACTCTGGATTTTACTCTGAACTTTTAAGGAGCTAACCATGGCGTTGAACCTGTTTTGGGGATAGGGTGGATATTTTGGTGGGTCTCCTAACCCATTCCCACTTTTATCTGGAGCTCTATAGGAGCTATCCATGGTGCTGAACTCCATCTCCAAGATAGGTTCACCACCATGGAGCACCATGAAGAATTCCTATAGAGCTCCAAATAAAAGCTGCAACAGGGTTAGGAGGCCCACTGAAATAACAGCCACCAGACTCCACTGCGTACATCCCTAAAAATGTCAGATTCTGTCAATGGGAGGAACTTGGAAGATGGAACAAAATTAAAAAATGCAAAATGTAGACAGAATGGATTCAACAAAATCTGAACATCCCTAGGCAAATGTCATGCACACCATCCCTGCCCCAGCATTGGACTAGCTTACCTCCAAGTATGCTTGCAACTCTATGATTCTACAATACTCTTCATTAGTTTGCCCTGCAATCCGGGGGGACGACAACAACAACAACAACACACAACTGCCCTACAGTTGCTTTTTTAAAAATCAATTCTTCAGAATGAGTCATGTCAGCATGTGAAATGGCAGGTTGCACTGCTCCTTTGAGTGAATCCGTGTGTGCACTGACATGTGTGTGAAATAGAAATGAGAGATTTAACTTCTCAAAACCTTGTGGTGGAGCTGAACTCAGGAGCTATGACCAATGTAGCAGCCCATATATATATATTTTAAAAAATGTTGAAAATGCACCCCGACCCCGCTCTCACCTCTAAGCGCAAAAATAGGGACACAACCTGGACAGTGAATATTGCTAGGAAAAGATGCCAGTCAGAAAATAGGCTTGCTGAAAACTAGGTCTGTTACATTTGGGGATGAGGTCTAAGGGAACAAGTAGTCCAAGGCTTCATGGGAAAATGGGTTTTGTGAAGGGATTTGAAGGAAGAGGGATGTGTCTTTCATGGTTTATGCATGTGAAGGGGGCTCCATGCGATTAACAGGAAGTAGGGCCGTACGACTGGTGTGCTTCTCTACCTCCACCTCTCCCCACCGCCACACACACATGACTATGTCTGCACATCGAAAGTGGTCATCTGAAGAGGGGAAATCTACACATGTAGATTTCTGAGATTTCAGATTCCATGGAGACAGATGAAGTCAGGGGGCAGTGGCCAGCGGCGAGAGTGGGGATCTCATAGATTTTCATAGATCATAGAGTTGGAAGGGGCCTACAAGGCCATCGAGTCCAACCCCCTGCTCAATGCAGGAAACTAGAGGAGGGGTCTCTCCCATCCAAGTAATAACCAGGCCTGACCCTGCTTAGCTTTCCACGCTCAGACAAGCTGAGCCAGTGTGAGCCACAGGCCTGTGGTAGCATCAGGTCTGTGTTGTGGTGGCAACCCTAGAAAACACCTCTGATGTGGAGTAATTTAAGCATGCATGTTGGCCAAATGGCCACCGAATAACTACACCATTCAGTGGCAAACTATGTATCAGCGTCCCATTGGTAGGCCACAGAACACTTTGCAGATCACAAAGAATTTGGGTCATGCATGGATTCAGATCACACATTCAGCTGCAACTCAGCAAGAGTTAAGGTGATGTGATATCAGGTGATATCAGGGTGATGTGCATGCATTTCTGGACTGGCCCTATGATAAAGAAAACCTTGGTTGCAGTGGCTTGTATTCTAGAGCAAAGTTTAATGGAGAGGATTAAAAAAAAAAAAGCTTGAAGCTAATTGGCTGGTTAAATGAAACACACTTTGATCAGTATGCTCAAGAAGCATATTGAAAACTACTGAGATGTACAGTTGTTTGGTCTGCATTTATTCCCCAGGAGTGCTTGCCCTTATGTGTTGACAACTACAGACACCGGTTTGTTCATGCTGTAAAATTCCTGAGAGACTCTGGTTACTTCTGCTGAACCTAGTGGCTATATATATATATATATATATAGAGAGAGAGAGAGAGAGAGAGAGAGAGAGATGGGTATGTATGAAAGATATGTGTGTGTGAAAGCCAAAACAACAACAACTCCAAAACAAGCTGAGATGATGGGTTCTAGTTTTCTTGTTGAATATTAGTTGCTTTTCTGCTTTTGTGATTTACTCTCCCATTATAAGTGTGCTTAGCATTGTAGCATTATTACAGTACAATCTTATTCAAATCTATTCAGAAGTAAGTCTCATTGAGTTCAGTTGGGGTTTACTTTCTTCCATGTAAGTGGGCATAGAATTGCAGCCCTAACCCTTAGGAGTTGGATTGAAGGGGAGATAGATTGACTACGAACACAAATAAACTGTATGAAGTGTAAGAACTGCTTGCCTATTGTCCCTGGGAATTTTAGCTAAATTTCCTTCAGGAAACTGCTCTTGCTGAAATCCTAGGATGTAATCCTCAAAATTTCAGGTTGGTATATCAAATGTGTGTGTGTGTGTGGGGGGGATACCTTGAAAATGCTGCTCATCTCATCAAAAATGTTTTGGCTTCCACTGAAATTTCTTGAGTACTTTGTTGGAGGAAGCATTTTATATTAAGAAAACAGAAAGCTACCATACATCACTGGTCAATCTACCTCAGTATTGTCCACACTGCCTGGTGGGAGTGGTCCTCCAGCATTGTAGACACAGGTCCTTCCCAACCCTACCTTGACTTGCTGGGGATCCTATGCATGTTTACTCAGAAGTAAACTGTGTTGAATGTGTTCGCTCCCAAGTAAATATACATAGGATTTCAGCCTTCATTTTCTGTTTGAATTCCTCACCACGGCATTTTGGTGGCGACGTGAAAGGTAATGAGATATTTGCGTTGATATTTTGACCATGTTTTGCCAACCAAAGTTCACGTATAGGTTCAAACATGAGAAATTAGGAAAGTTTGCATTGCAATACAAACCAATGATCAGATATAAAAATGTTTTGTTTTTTTTTAAGGACCTGACCCTGACCCTGATACCAGCAGAATTGGAAAGGAGCAGCAGGGTTAATAAAATATAGGTCTTTGTTTTGTTATTTTCGTTTGGAGATGTTTGGCACTGCCTTCCTTCTCCTTGTGCTGCTGTTTTGGAGCCTGTTCCATGCCATACGGCATATTAAACACAATAAAGATGTTCACTTGGCAGAGGAACGTGACTAGGAGTATCTGAAGAGCCATACAGAGATCAATAAATAAATAGCTCTGCATGCACAAAAATGCAAGTTTGGATCATGCACACTACACACACACACTGGACAGGATCCAGCGAGGTGGGTGCTTACATCCCAACTGATTCCCTCTGGCAAGCAGTGGGTCCTGCCAATTCTGTTGTACAAATGGGAACCTCTACTGACACAAGGGAGATTCGGTGCTTCCTAGGGGAAGCCCTCCCCCCAAAAGCAGAAATGCTGCATCATTGATTGTCAGTGTACGCTGACCTACACCATCCAGTTTCTCATATGATGTGTATCCTAATGTGTCGGTGATCTTCATTTAACACAGCATAGTGTTACTTTTCATCATATGCTTCTTTTATGTTTTTGCAATCAATTTCATGGACCATCCTTGATTGTTGCTGTACGTTGTTTTTTTATGGCAGTTCCTTCCCAGCCTTGTGTCCACCCAATGTGTTGGACTGCAACTCCCAGCATTTCCAGCCAGTGTGGCCCCAGGTTGGGGAAAGCTGGTTTAAGGGTGTCTTTTATTTCAACTTACGTACTATGCAGATAACATGTGTATGTGTGAATTCTGTATCTACTGAACAAGTGAGCTTCGCAGATCAGTAGTCCATAAGAGATGGATCTCAAATCCATAAATACAATGAGCTTTCCATGAGGAAAAGCTCATGCTGAACATAATTACAGTGGTCTACACAATAACAATCATGGCACTGTTGAAGTGTGGAAATTCATATATTCAGGGAGATGCCTTGATAGTGAAACCAATCATCCTGCAGTAATTTCCATCAAACGGACAGAATTGGTTCTTAATATGAAACAAAATTATTACCCAGAACTGTTTTGTTAGCCTTAAGGATTGTAGATGTCCAGGCCAAATCTGGGATGATTACTGTATAATTATTAACTGAAAACATTTTGTTCTGTCCTGCTGTTTTTCGCATTATAAACCTGGGGTAACTGCTCCCAAAGTAGATGCTGTATTTCAAGTTTATTTAATCCAATTTCGGCAGATATTTCAGTGAATAAATTTCAATCTGGATGCATGCTGGAAAATGTCACTCATTTTGACTTCACCATATGGGGTAACACCTGTATTAGAGCAGGCTTCCTAGTGCTCTCCTGATGGGTTGGACAAATACTCTGGTCTAGTATAAACCAGTTTCCTTTGTCCCTATGTAATTGATGGATTAAGGTCAGGGTCCAGGATAGCAGGCTTCCCATTTACAAGTTCAGCAGCCTGCATACATGTGTAAAGAGTTACCGTAATGTGTGAGCTGTGTAGGGATGTATGCAAAATTCATTTCATTTCCCACCTCCCAGACTGAACATGGGCTTGAATGCATTCTGTTTCTGAGCTTGCAATGTGATTTGCAGACCAAAAATATTGTTTTGTGTTCAACAGCATGCATACATTTGAAAGATGTGCATGAAAAAATGTGTACTTTTGAAAAATGCATACAGGCACACTTTAATCAATGGGAGAAGAATGCCTACATTTCAAAGATGTGCACAATTGATGTGTACATTGGGTGGGAGGAAATGTGCCTGAAAATGAGCACAAATTTTCACGTGAAAAGAAAAGCAACAAAGCTCACAGTCTCTGATGCAGACATGAGAAAGAGTGAGCTTCAAGGCAGAATTCGGAGAACTTTGATGAGCTCAAGTTTTGCTTGTATGCACACCCCTGGAGAAGCATGGTTGCATTTCTCAGCTGGCAGCACTGCTGCAGTTTTCAGAGTCTGGAAAATTTGATGGTTCCCGCTTGACTCCCACTGTATCCTGCATGATGCATTGGACAATGGTTGAGACCTACCTCAATGCGCCTAGGGATGGGGGATCTGCTGAGAGTTGACCAGCCTATGGCTCAGTGGACACCACTACTGCTCCCACTGAGCTGGTCCAAAAGCGGGTGCACGCCATGCCACTTGCTGGACTCCCGGGTTCCCAGCGGGCCACTGTTTATGTAGAAAATGCCTCAAGATCAAAAGCAACTGCAATTTGCGCAAGTTACGCAAATTTCAGTCGCTTTGGGTGTATCTTAAGGCATTTTCTACATATGCAGTGGCCTGCCGGAACCTGGAAGTCAGTTCCCCAGCTTGACCTAGGAGAACGCAAGTCAACGCCGGGGAAGAGGCAAGCGGGACGGAGTTCAGGGGATTGAGCCCAGCCAGTCTGCCAGATTTCCATCCCTGGAACAAAATCCTTGCACATCCCTAGCTCACACCTTACCTTCTCACTGCCATAGCCCTTTTGAAAGTTACTCACAATGTTTGTGAATTAAGATTGAATTTAAATGTTGAAACTCACCTCAAAATCTGTCCCTTCCTCTTCATTTGAACACTGATAATGGAGATTTGTAGGATAGGCCAATCAGGTATGAATGACTTTAAATATGTGATATTTAATGGACACTTACGATCTTGTTTCTGTCTCTCTTTCTCTCCACCCCTCCCACACCTTTCCTCTAGTGGTATTTGATGATTGTCGAGGAAATCACAAATTGAACTTTGAAGTTTCAAATCCAGAGTTCAAGGTGGAACCCAACGGGGGTTTAGTTGCACTGAGAAACTTAACGGAAGCTGGCAGATCCTTATTCATCCATGCACGGTCAGCCCAGGCTGAAGATACGGCAGAGGTATTGATTGTTGGCAGAAAAGAGAAACACAGTTCTTTAAAGGTAAGATGAAGAGAAATGTTGCTAAAGCTGGGGCAGATTAGTGTGACTTGCAGCTACATGGCGATGTCATTTAGCTATTCTAAAAGAGAAGTGGATACAACTTCAATCATATTGTTTTCTGAAGATGTAACATAATTAATGATGTGGATTATGGAGTTGTTTTCTATCACCTCCATCTGGTCTCTGAGAAAAGGCTGGTTAACCCTGTGCTGTAGTGTGTACCTGCAATGCAAAATGGGGTACCGAATGAGCCTTGGGCCTACCTATGGAATATTGTGGATGGATATATGCAAACTCAGATATACTCATACGCAGTTCCTTTTTTGTTGCCTTTTTTGTGGCATTCGGCTGACAAATAAGCCACGGCCAGGTGGCGACTACATAAATCACACTCAGCACGCGCCAGCACACTGCCAAGGCTCATAACATAAAAAACCATGGTGGCTTGTTTTGATTGTGTGAACTGGCCCATTGTCTTCTGAGTACAGTGATAATATACATACAGTGCTTATGATCTTATGCTGTATTTTTGTACATCACTTAACATTATTTTAATATAAGCAATTCTGAAATGTCAGGAAATATCATTGTTTTTAGATTATGCTTTCATGTCCATTAGTTTTTTTAATTTCTTGGTGCCCACCAGGCTTCCTGCCCCTCCTGATTTAATTTTATTTCTTACAGTATTTACTTATTATTATTTTTTAGCTGGGGCTGGCCTGCTGGAAACCAAAGAGCTGCCCAGCACCATCTTTATTGGCATTCCAAAGAGTGGATTGTGCTTAGACCCCACCTCTGCCTTGTATTTAAATTCTAGGACAAGTTACTTTAATTTTACTGTAACCTGTTGCCTTCTGGGAAATGAGTGTTTTGTGACTGGCCATGCCCAACATTGCAGCCATTTTGTGGGAGCACCCACAGCATTCTCAAATGTTCAAGTGTGCCCACCAATCCAAACAGGTTTGGGACCCCTGATTTAAGATAAACTATGATGTAAAATCATTCTGAGAGGGCATGATGGGGTGGGGAAATGGTCCCGCTCCCTGGCATCTGCTGGCGATAGGATTTTTGTTGCCTGGCCTCAGCCCTACTAAAACGCATTCTCTGCACCTGTGCAATACCTTGCTTTACATTCTCTGCAGTGCAGAAGAACATCTGAAGGGGGGGGTTGTTCACTTCATAGAGCTTCCAAGCACTATGAGCTAGGCCAATACATAGTTTTTCTGAATGATGAAATGATGGGTTTTGGCAAAGTCACTAATGCAGATCCACACTCCACACTGCCTACTCCAAAGCGATTCTACTGTCCTAGTGTAAGTCTTTTGGGAATCTTCTAAGCATCATCATTTCTTCAATGCTGCTGCACTGCTTCCAGTTTCTCTCTTTCATATCAAAGTCCTTTCATCTTTTGAGATTTCAGTAGAAATTCTGCCTTGGCATGGAAGGAAGGAGGTGGGGAGAACTGAGGTGCTTTTGCAATCTGATTGAAATGTTTGCCACGCACGCAACCAAGAAACAAAGGAAGAACCGAGATCGCCTTCATTTCTGCACCATGGCATTTAGCAAAGAGGCAGTGATGACAGTGACTTACAAGACAATTAAGCAGGATACCTTTATAGACCTATAATTTAGGTCGACAAAGAAGCCATAATGGGGAGGTTATAAAGGATGAGTGATCTATTGTCTCTCTCCTCTATTTAGTTGATTTGGCAGGTGGCAGTTTCATCACATTTCCAGCAGGCATGGTAGTTTGACTTAAATCTTCCATTTAACAGTATCATTGGTTGCAAAGGAACGGCTCAGATGAACAAACTTTTAAGACCCTTTCTCTGTCTGATCTGTTTTGATGTAACCCTTGATCAATAGAGCGTCTCATGCAAATTGTGTGGGCATGTGGTGTCTTTTATCTTTCTCTATGTGTGAACCTCAATTGAGGTAGTGCTGATTTCTCTATTATTATTATTATTATTATTATTATTATTATTATTATTATTATCCATTCTCATTCAATTTGATAGAAAAGGCATTGCTTTCAAAAAGAACTTCAAAGGATTCTCATGGGTTGGCTTTGGGGTTCTTGTGCTTAGCTTACATGAGGTTGGAGAAGAGTATACGTGAGTGTCCTGTCTTTCATTGAACAATCTTTTCTCGGGCAGCCCATATTCTTGGCTTCCACACTTCAATTAAAGCCCATTGGGAGACATCATGAGGTCATTCCTCCCATAGGGCTTTTTCAGGTGAGGAGGATGCACAGGTAGCCTGGGTGGCTGCAGAGCAGTGAAAGAGGAACAGGCCTGTGGCTTGGGCTGGCTCAGCTTGTCTGAGCATGGAAAGCTAAGCAGGGTCAGGCCTGGTTATTACTTGGATGGGAGACCCCCTCCTCTAGTTTCCTGCATTGAGCAGGGGGTTGGACTCGATAGCCTTGTAGGCTCCTTCCAACTCTATGATCTATGAAATCTATGAAATCTATGTATAATAGATAGGCATGTAAGAGGATTCTGTTTGGGCGGTGAAAGAAATCTCAATGGATTTTTACCAGTTCGGTCCTGGCAGATTTCGTTCCATATCTCCCCCCCCCCCTTCCCACTGGCGTTGAGCCAATCTGTCAGGAGTTGATCCAATATGTGTATTTCAAATTATTTTTAACAAAAAAAAGAGTGGTGGTGGCCATCTGCACAAATAGGATTGTTGGTGTGTGTGTGTTTTCCAGGTCCCATGATTTGTGCAAATGGGATTGTGTTTCTTTTAAAATTATTTTTCAGGTCTGTGATTGCAGTTGGTCATTAAATTTCTGCAAACAGGATTGTATTTTTATTTTATTATTATCATTAGTGTGGAAGAGGAGGATGAAATGATCAAATTCTTTGACAAGTACAGAATATGGCTCTGCTGGGCTAAACAAAATAGTGTGTGGAGAGGATGAAACTGATGAGGATATTTACAAAGGGGAATGCATAGTGAATAGGCAGAAAGACCACTGATAAAAGAAAAATATTTTTTTTAAAGATCATGATCCTATTTGAATACTTCCCCCCACTCCAAAACAAACAAATAAACAAACAAGGGGGGGAAAGCACACATGATTTTTGCACAGCTTGAAAGTCCTGGAAAATAATATTTAAAAGAACCCATGATCTCATTTGTGCAAATTTAAAGACCCCCCAAAATAGTATCAAAAAGCAAAACAAAACACGATCCCATTTGCTCAAATTTAAAGACCCAAAAATAATACATTGCGGGGGGGGGAAGATCCCATTTGCACAAATCATGGGACCTGGAAAAATAGTGCCTATTTATTTAATGTGTGCAAAAAAATAATAACAAAATGAACATTTACAGAAAGGGGGGGGGGAATCCGCTACAGTCTGCTGTCACTTATTGGTATGGTAACACTGTGAAATCCCATCCAGCTTAAATGGAAAGAATTCCCAGTGTCTCACATCCCTAAAATAGAAAGACACACACACAGCACCCTTGGCCACCTCGTAGGGATTAAGTAAGCTCAAAAGCACCACAAAAATAAATTATTATTAACACCTTGACTTGCACAAATTGCGGCCAGTTTTGGTGTATCTGATGGCATTTTCTACTTTAAAAAGCGGCCCGCCAGGAACCCGGAAGTCGCTTCCACGGCTTGGTTCAGGAGAACATGTGTCGAGCTGTGGAAGCAGGTCGGTGGGACGGAGTTAGGAGTTAGAACAATGGAAACCTCTTTCACGGGGGTAGAAAACTTTTAGGAAATTGGAGGACAGATTTTGGCACACTACTACCTCCACCTCTTCCCTGGAGGTACACACAACACTGCCCCCCCCTCACAACTGCATTATGGTGGATGCAAAATGTGTGTGTGTGTGTGGGGGAGCCTTCCAACACAGTTGATGCTGCTACCACTTGCCATGGCAGCACAAAAAAAACCCCAAAACCCTTTTGGAAAAAAAAAGAAAGAAAGAACCTGTCTTACAACGCCTGCCAATAGTGAACTGTACCTGTGAGAAACTGTTGAGAATTGATCCTTGCTCTGGACCTGATCTGCCTCTCTGGCTTGACAGATGCTGCTGCTGCGCCAAAAGCAGATGCATGCCGAGCCTCTCAGCGAGCTTCCGGGTTCCAAGTGGGCTGCTTTTAAAGTAGAAAATGGCATAAGATACGTTAAAAGCAGCCACAACTTGCGTAACTTGCACAAATTGCAGGCCAGTTTTGGTGTATCTGATGGCATTTTCTACTTTAAAAAGCAGCCCGCCGGGAACCCGGAAGTTGCTTCCACGGCTTGGTTCAGGAGAACATGTGTCGAGCTGTGGAAGCAGGTCGGTGGGACGGAGTTAGGAGGGTCGAGCCCAGTGAGTTCCACGGACTTCCACACACACCCCGAACGAAATCCTCACACATCCCGACATGAGCACCTGGAGGCACCAAGAAAGTGAAAGGGGATTCCAGAAACTTGCTTTTCAGGGGTACGGGACTTGGGGAAGGGAAAGGAACCCCTCTGGGGCTTGACTGGGTCATACACTCAGGGGGCTGTGACTCAGAAGGGCCTCCCTCACCACCAGAAGAGTGTACCCAGTGGGGTCAGAGGGGATCGGTGTGCTGTTTCCAGACTATGGGCTGGGTGAGTCTTGTCCTCATCTTGTACTCCAGGGAAGGTAGTACCTGCCTCCTACCTTAACAAAATGCTCACACACTGTTTGATCAGTTGCAGTTGTCCTTTTTTTTTTTTTTTTTTTTTTTTAAAGTTAATAAATGTTTTGGCCCTAGTTAATCCAAAGTTGAATGCCTGGCCTCTATATTCCCTTCCCCAAGTCCCGTGGCCCAGCCCCTATTCTGGAATGAAACCACAATGCTTCTGCAGTCTCTACAGCACTATGATAAGTGCTGTAGTAGTGGATTTCCTTCATCAGCAGGGGTTGGACTAGATGACCTCTGAAGTTCCTTAGAACTCCATGACACTAAAAGGATCTTGGTGATGTTCTTTTGCAGCTATTACCTATTTCCTTTTCACCTTTAGTGATTGGGTGCAATCCACATATTACTGTTATCTTGATTTATACACTGAAAGAGGGGTTGCCAAAAAGAGCACACTAAACCAGAGACAGGCAACCTGGTGTCCTGCAGATGTTTTGGACTGCAATTCCCATCAGTTCCAGCTAGCATGGACAATAAGAACAGATCACAGTATTTATTTATTTATTTATTATATTTGTTAATCACCCATCTGGCCGGCCACCCGGCCACCCTGGGCGATGTACAATTAAAACAATAGAATAAAACATGATAATTAAAACAGTATAAAAAATTCTTTTAAAATCCTAACCCACCCCATATTCCTGCCTGAAATACCATGTTTTTAATGCGCGGCGGAAGCTCATCATGGAGGGGGCATGGCGGTCACTAGGGAGGGAGTTCCATAACTTGGGGGCTGCCACAGAGAAGGCCCTCTTCCTAGTCCCCACCAGCCTGACTGCTCTGGCTGATGGGATAAGGAGAAGGCCGACCATGGCAGATCTTGTTGAGCGGTCTACTTGATGTTGCTGGAGGCACTCCTTGAGATAAGTTGTAGTCTAAAACATCTACAGGACACCAGGTTGCCTCCTCCTGCACTAGATCAATATATAGAGAGCTTTGGCTGTTGGGCAGAATAATAATAATAATAATAATAATAATAATAATAATAATAATAATAATGATGATGCTGCAATATCCATCACAGACTTTTGGTCCATCTGAATGCCCCATTGGTCTTCAACCAGTGACCTAGGGCCCACAAGTGGATCATGCATTGACCTAGGTGGGTCCTCTCAATGGCATGACTACTTCCCCACCATCACCTTGGGTTTTATCCATTCATGTGCCTACATATTTTATGTTTGTGGGCTGTCCTGCCATGCTGTCCACCTCAAACAGGATGTGAAATAGCTTTATGCATTACACGTATATCACACACTTTTTCTTTAAGGAGCTCAGGGTAGCTTTATGTGGTTCTCCCTCCCTATTTTTATCCTCAAAACAACCAACACTGAGTCATAGTGACTGGCCAAAGGTCACCCAATAAGTTTAATTGTTGAGTGAGGATTTGAACCCAGGTCTCCCTGGTCCTAGTTTAGCTCTGTAACCATTTCGACATACTTGCTTTCTAGTCTAACGATTAAAGAAATCTAAGGAAGTCTATAATTGGGAGATGTGGAGAATGCATGGCTGCTATTTTCTTTGGCACCCTCTCACTCTCATTATTGCCTAGTTCTGGCCACTGACTCTTCTATCCTGTGTGATTTTATGATAAACTGAGCCACTGCTATTTATGCTATACAGCCAGAATGTGCCAGCCTGCAAACAGCGGTACATCTCCATCTGTGGGTGAGATGAATCTTGGCTAAGAATAGTTCGGCTTGGAACCTTAGCTTGTTAATCTAATTCTGTAGGGTTAAGAATAAGCATATGCCGATACGCTGCTTAGCACTCAATCTGCAGACGTTGCAAAACCTAGTCTAATGAGAGCATAAGTAGATATTAAGTATTTCCCCACTGACCTCTGACTTCTACTCCTTTTTGGAATGCTTGTAGTCTGCATCTGTGAAATGACATTGTTAATTGCCCTATTAACTGAAGACCTGAAATATTTGGAAATGACATATGGTACCGGTCTTTTATATTTTGACTGATAGCTGGGGGAAACTTAACTCTGGAGAATGGCACATCTGTGGTCTCAGGGCACAGGATATAGTTTTACTGTTCAGCCTGACATCAGATTTGACCCTGTCAACTGCTTGAATCGAAGTATGCTTGGGGGCCATGGTCATAATGTTTGTTTGAGTATTTAAACATTGTAAACCGCTTTGGGTGCCTTAGTGGAAAGGCGGTATAGAAATGTGTTAAAAAAATAAATAATCCAGTGCAGAGTTAAGGACACATAAATCCACTGATTTCAATTAGCTCATCGCATGTTTAACACTGTTGGATTGTGGTCCAAATGTAGGGATGCTTCAGAATTTCCAAAATGGAAACTCTCCTCCTCCTCTTTGACTTCATCATCAACTTGTACAGAGCACTGTTGTCAAGGTTCCACTACTGCAAGGACCCCTTGATCTGCCCTTTGGGAGATCTCTGCCTCTTCCCAAAGACCCAGTCCTTTGCCTGCTTCCCCCAGTAACGTGGGTGTAGGCTGTAGGCGTGTGAATAAGTCACTCCAAACTCCAGGGTACACAACAAACTTTACTTATAGTATTAGGGAAATTACTTAATAGAGTGGTTTTAAATCAAAAGCAGGTATGATAAAATAAAACAAACAAACAACAAACAATGTTCTCTAGTTCACTTCAGTCTACCTAATTCCTATGCAGTCAGCCAGCCAGTTTCTCTTTCTCTCTCTCTCTGCTTCTCTCTCTGCTGTTTCTCTGCTGCTCTCTCTGCTGTTCAGCACACACCTCCCGCTAGCTGACCCACCCCCATATATAGTCTTCCCAGGAATAGAAGGTTATAACCATGTGACCTTGCACTGGAGAACTGATTCTAAACTTCTATTGGGTAACTTAAAACTCTCAAACTCCCCCTCCCATCGTGGAGTGTTTGGGCCTTCAGGCTTCAACAAACTGAAGCCTGTGTAGGCCTCAACAAACTGAAGCCTGTGTAGGCCTCAAACCCTCACAACTGTTCAGTTCTTTTGTTTCCCTGTAGGGATGAGCAACTCAGCCTCATCAAGGTTCTTCAAATTCCACCTCAAACCACATCCTGACTCATGTCCATATCAGATTTCAAGTGCACACCGAAAAGTACTCATTTTTCTCCCATTGATTAAAGTGTGTTTGTGTACCTTTTTCAAAAGTATGTATATTTTCATCTCTATTTTTCAAATGTACAGGCAGTCCCCAGGTTACGAATGAGTTCTGTTATTAAGAATGTCTTTAAGTCAAATTTGTACATAAGTCGGAACAGCATAGTCTATGCTGTTCCGACTTACATACGAAATTCAGTGCCTGGTCTACAGAATGCAATTGTTTAGCTAGAGGCGGGGAATTGTAACTGGGTGGGCGGCTGGATGACCCCCCCCACTGAACCCTTCATGGGCTGGATTATTTCAATAGGTGGGCCTCTCCCCAACACCATACGGTCTCCAACCAAAGTGCTGCATGGAGCTCCTCCCACTGGTGCTTCTGCCCGGGGGCTTTGCGTCACTGTACATGGGGTTTCATTCCATTCACTGCATCAAACAGATTTTTTTCAGAGATACCTCTTTCTTTCCAGCCAACTGTATAGCTCTGCCATGTAAATGAGGATGGGAAAACTTTAAAAGGAGGATCACATTAGCTAAAAACATGAATAATTCACTTTGAAACAATAAAGCATTAAATGCATTTGACTTTCCTCTGTGGACCATCAAAATTTGGATTTTTCTGCATACTGAGGATAACAGCCATCTTCAGAGATAAGACTGCCTATTTCCAATAAGCATGAAGAATCAGAGTTTGCCTGGCATCCATTTGAATGGCATTTTAAATCTGAAATGAAGCACTATTTAAAAATAAATAAATAAATGCAAACAATTGTTTTAAGAGCCTGAATCATTAGGGCAGTAAATGGGTAAATTTAAGCACTGTGTTTTGAAATAAAAGTGTAGGCACATCATTTTCTTTACTCAGGATCCCACTCAGTTCAGGGCTTTTCCCTTCCTTTTTCCTTTGCAACACTCTCTGGCTCCCCAACCTGTTCAGCGCTGGTAGGGGTGTATGAGAATTTCACTTTTGCTTGCAGAACATGTGCGCATGCCCCTGTACGAAACCCCAAACAAGAGCATGAGTACATGTCTGTCAAAAATAGTCACAAATTGCTGGACATGTGCTTGTGTTTGATTTGTGCAACTTTCCCCAGTTTGACTTTGTGCGATTTTCCTAAAGTCCCGCTTTAGTCTGTGGAGAAAAGTTGCTCAAATTAGGAAATTTCACATTCGATAGCTGCTCAATTTGCACAGTTTTTTCCAGTTCAGACAGAGTGAGCAGCGATTGCAAATGCAAACAGGAATCGGGCACGAGGTGAGCGGCGAGATGATGTTTGACGAATCCTAGCAATCTCAAATATCACTCGTTTGGCCAACCCTAGGGTGGCCCACAGATTATGGCCACCACCTAGGGGCCGTTGTGGCGTAACCCCACAATTCAGTTCCCTGGTGTATGTCTGCATTAGTATGTTTAGTGTGTCTCTAGAATGTTGAACCGAGTGGGTGTGGTTTGTGATGTCTTGGAAAGGGTGGGGGGAGGAGTCTATAAGGAGTGTTGGAGTGATGTCAGAGTCAGTTAGGTTTTATGTCAGTGAGTCGAGTTAGTGAGTTGAGTGTTATGGGAGTGTGGAGCTGGGTTAGAGAGTTTTAGGTGGTTGGAGTTAGTGTGATATGGGAGAGTGTTTGTAGTGTGTGGAGAGAGTTGGAAGTTTGGGAGATAGTTACAAAGTGTTTGGTGTAGGCAGGTTTATTTTCTGGAACTAAGATTTTGAGAATTAAAATAAACTTATTTTTATTTTGTTTGCTACCCAAATCCTATGTGTCAGCTTGGCGTTATTAACTGCTTTACTTTTAAATCTACACACACACCTTTGTACCCACAGCATCATAAATTTAAGCTAGATCCTTAATATCCAGTATTAATATTTTCCCTCACTAGTAGGGGAAAGGTTTCATTTGACCCTCCCCTCAGGTTTTTAAGTGTTGATGCTTGGCCTGAGAAGGGTTTATGCGCCTGGTCCTAAAGTGTAAGGGAGTGTGTCGTCGCAGCCGTTTATGTCATTTCATGCTATAGACCTGACATGCGCACTGGCTCACCACAATGTGAGGTCCTTAAGGACTGCTTTTTCTGTCTGCTCCTCACACAAGGCTTTTCAAACAGTGTGTGTGAGGCCCTGCTCCAATGGGGCAGGGCCTTTTCAGTTGTGTGTGTGGGGGAGTGCTGGTTGTTGGATCGCCTTTCTGTTTGTTCGGTCTGGGATTGATTTCCCATTTTTATTCTGCTGACTGTTTATTATTTCTACATGTTGGGTTTTTTTTAAGATGGGTTGAAGGTTTGTTATTATGTGACTATTTGCATTTTATGATTTACTGTAAGCCACATTGAGTTTTCATAAAGAAAAGTAGGCTACAACATACCATCATAAATATTCTGGGTAATATAGGGATAATCTTGTTTCAGTAGCACAAGGTTGGGCAGGCATGGGAGAGAATGGACAGATTTTGAGCAATATCAGGAAAATGAAAGAAATAAAGTCAGGGTGGGTACTGTATATTTACCTGTTTCAGAGGAAGGTAGAAATAGAGGACATCATATATGCTGGTTGGTCATAAGTGCTTGGAAACACATGGGGTTCAATGTCAACCTTGAGGTATACAGGCTTTTGGTCACCATTTCACCCCAGCCTCATTGACAATGAAGTGCACCACATTGTTGAAGGACCCCCCCAAAAGAACGGCCTTAGGTGGTGATGGGCACCCGATGGTGGGCTAAGCTAGCAGTACCACTCCTAAAATCCCAACTGGCCCAAAGAAAATAGCAAACACAGATAGGAGCAAAGAGAACTGTGAAAAGTGTGTGCTGGCTTCTGATACCAGCCACTGCCACTTTCCAATGTGGAAAGGTAATGCTGAGAGGTGGTCTATTTCAGGGGTGGGCATGAGAGGGAGCGCAGAGCCATTCCACCAGACCTGCCAGAATTAATTATTTCCCCCCTTCTTCCCTCCCCATTCCTTTTTCCTTGTGTGTCATGTCATTTTAGATTGTAAGCCTGCGCTCAGGAACTGCCTTGTTTAATTGATTATATGCATGCCGCTCTGGGAGCCTTTTTGGCTGAGGAGCAGCATAAAAAATATTTCAAATAAATAAATAAGGTAGATCTCCAGATGTGTTGGACTTCAGCTCCTTGAAGCCCTTGCCAGTATGGTCAGTGATCATAGATTCATAGATCATAGAGTTGGAATTGGAAGGGGCCTACAAGGCCATCGAGTCCAGCCCCCTGCTCATTGCAGGAAACTAGAGGAGGGGTCTCCCATCCAAGTAATAACCAGGCCTGTCCCTGCTTAGCTTTCCATGCTCAAACAAGCTGAGCCAGCGCGAGCCACAGGCCTGCATATCAGGAATACTGGATGCCCAAAACATCTGGATGTCTACGTTTTGCTCATCACTACTTTTTTAGAACACAATTGAGGTCAGTATTTTCACCTAGCAGACCAACTTACCTGCTACGACTGGCCTAGACTACAAGCCTCAGGAAATCCTAGGACATTTTTCAACCCCTTGAGGACTAAGGATTGTCGAATCCATCTGTTTTGCTTTCTCCTGTATTCAGGGTTTGTTTGTTTTTTAATCTCAAGGTTTTTCTTTCCCAAATATGTAGAGCTTTGAAAATGTTAGTAAATTGTTATCAAAAATAAACTGAAATGAAATTCTCACCCATCTGCATCAGCCAAATACAATAGGTACATCTGTTCCCAGCATGGAGAGAACTATCTTGTACCTGCCGTCCACATGGTCAGAAGAAAAGGTAGCAACAGTATTTCAGCAGTAACATGGTTGCATTTACAGGGAATCAAACCCAGTGTTTTGAGAGGTAAGGTCTCAAAGCCCTGAGCCAGGATGGATGAATTTGTCAGTTTTGATTTCTCCCACATTTGATTTTTTAAAGAACATTTTTTAAAGTTCTTTTTTTTTGTCCCAAATATGGAGAACTTCATGATTTTTTTTGGTAAATTCTTTTCATACCCAATCTGAAAGGAAATTCTCTCTCATTCCAGAGTTCAGCCATCCCCCCAACATTCTAAAAGGTGTGTTATTGTTGTTAAAGCAAAGGGATTTTGCTCTGCAGTTCAGTGCTTGGACCTGACTATTTTGGAATCTGGTGCCAACTCTGGTCTTCGCAGAAATTTTAACCAATTTCCTCCTTGCCCGCTCCGTTCTACTAGTAAACATTATAGTTAATCAGGAATGAGTCTCTTGGACTCAGTGCATGCAGTTTCTTAATCCTTCTTAAATAGTCACGGATCATGCCTGTGGTGTATTTTGCCTCCTTGTGGATTGATACTGTAAGATCCCAGCATGAGACACTTCTCCTAGGTGCTTAAAAGGACTGTGTTTTTTCATTGCTAATCAAGCTGGGTTTAAATGTTTAACTTTGTAGCAGCCAAAGTATTTTAAACAATAGCTCCTAATCACTGTTGAGAACCACTGGATGTTTAATGTACAATGAGTAACTGATTGGTGCCTGGTTGTGGCATGACCTGTGAATTAAGAGAATGTGAGATTTTCTTGGTTGCTGCTATTTTGTAAATGCTAGCACCAAATTATGTATGTAACCATCTAAATGATCAAGTTTTGTTCCCCCGATATTTCAAGAATTGGATGATCAGAGGTCAGCTTTTCTTTTCTTTTAAGTACAGGGCTGTTGTTTTTTGTTGTTTTTTGGCAGCATTATGCATTTTGCATGTACTCCCTGCAGCTTGTTTGCAGACTAAAACACTCTACCCGAGCTTTGGAGTTTTTTTAGTTTATAAGTGGACTTATACATTCTGAAGAATAATTTGGATTGCAAGCTAGCTACCAAAGGGGTAAACATAAATAAATGAAGGGATGATCCTCCTGTCTTATAATGCAGCACAGAAACAATTTCTCGGCACCTCAGAGGATGCATTTTGATTATAGGATGACTGAGGGTGATTGAAGGCCATCAATATAGGATGATTGAGGGCCATCAATTCTCAAGATCCACAAAGAAGGAAGTGTGACAGTGATCATGTTTGGTCAATAACAGAAAAGAGTCTGGGCTGCCATGTCAGACTTTGGGTTTTGGTTTTGTTTTGTTTTTTACATTTTTAATGCTCTCCCACATAGAAATAGTCACACACCATGTGCAAGAGGAAAAAAAAACAAAACAAAACTTCAGAGAGAGCTAGGCTGGAACTTTCCCCCTACTTTTCAAGACAGGTCCCCCCCTGCGTCTTTCTGTTCCCCTTTTTTAATATGGGGGGACTATGCAGTTCCCCCCATGAAGTCCAGTGCAAGTGGCTTCCCCCCCCAAAGTTTTTGTGAAATACTCCCTGGTTTGGCAGAATCCTAGGACATTTTGGAGGAACCCCCCACAAGAAAATCCAAGATGGCTCTACCTCCTAAAGTCATATAGTTCCAGAAGGAAACTGTTATGAGTTTTGCAGTGTAGAAGAGATTCAAATATTTGTGCAGTACAGTTTTCATGTGCTCCTACTTCTTTTTTAAAAGTCTCCCCCCACCCCACCCCACCCCACCCACACAAACATACGGTCACCCTGCTAAGGCACCTTTCAGAGCTTTTCCCATAGTGCATTTCATGCAGCTCCTTAGCAGAACAATCATGCCTGCTTAAAGTTCTACAGGTTTCAAGACCACTTGAGTATACCCAACCTGTTTGCTAGAATGTGATTTGAAGAAGGACTAATAAGCTGTTGTAATGGGAACATTTTTCATACAAGTAGTCTGTGGAGCAAAGCCAGCATGTTCTCACTTTGTTGCACTTCAAAGCAAAAACAAAAACCAAAAAACAAAAAACCAGACATGACTTTCTAATGTATTAGGTTATTTTTGCCCAGTTTGTTATTGGTAATTATTGTTCTGTCAGCACACAGTGCATTAGGCTGTGTTTGGAGATTGGTTTATTATTTGAAAATGTGTCTCCAGAAGATCATGAGTTGCAATAAGTATCTTGATTAAGTCTTTTTCAAAGCATGCAATGGGAGAAGAAGGGAGCTATTAATCTTGACCCCCTTGACAAGAGGCACTTAGTTAGAATTGGCAGGAAGCATGTCCATCACCAACACATTGCAGGAACGTGCAAGAGACTAATCAATCAAAGTGCTCCGCACCTATAAGTATAGCACTGTTTGGCAAGAGCTGTAAATAAGTCAAACGAAGCAACCCCCCTAAGTGGGATCATTATGAGTGTGATGATAGAACAAGCATGGAGTTGCTGGGTGCATATCTGGAGACCCTTTCATTTTGAGGGAAGTGCTGCAGCTGAGAGCTAGAGCACATGTTCTGCATGAAAAAGCTGCCAGGTTCAACCACTGGCATATCCAGGTAGGGCTGGTAAAGTCCCCTGTTTGGAATCCCAGAGAACCACTGCAAGGGCCAGGCATGAAAAAGATGCCAGGTTCAAAAGTTTATCTGGGGGGCCATGCCCACTGAAAAAGATGCCAGGTTCAAAAGATGCCAACATACATCACTTCAAAGTGCATCATTTTACACTTGCTTGCATGAAAACATGCTCACGTCAACGTGCATCACTTTACACTTGCTTACATGAAAAAGATGCCAGGTTCAAAAGATGTCAGCTTCAAAAAGATGCTCTGGAGGGATGATGCAAGGGCCGTGACCACTGCAAGGGCTGGGCATGACAAAGATGCCAGGTCCAAAAGGTACCAAGTTCAGAAGATGCTCTGCATGAAAAAAAGATGCCAGTTTCAACCCCTGGCTTATCCAGGTAGGGCTGGTAATGTTCACTCTCTGGAGTCCCAGAGAACTGCTGCAAGTCCGAGCAGACAAGACTGGACAAACTAATGCTCTGACTTTCTATGTTCCTAAGGGCAATGTGGCAGCAATAGAATGCAGAGGTGCCACAGCCGGTATGGCTGGGGTGTTAAGGCATTTTCCAGCCTGAAGGCCAAACTGCATTTTGGAGAAGCTCTTGGGGGCCTCATTCCAGTAGTGGGCGGGACCAAAGGGGAAAGGGGTGGAGCCAACAATACCAGCATATTTTACGCTCTTACTGCCAGTAACGAAACTTTAGGAGAGGCAATCAAACCTTGTAGAACAAAAGATGTGAAACCACCGAACAACCAGTGGCTAGGGGAAGGGGATGGTCATCTGACAAACTCAAGAGGGCCCGATTTGACCCCCCGGGCCTGAGGTACTCCACCCCTGCTTTAGGGTTTCAACAAGAAATGCAACAGGTCACACGTCCTCTTAGCGTGGTGATGCAGCAGTGGAAAGCGACACATGTTGAGTTTTTTGTTGAAGGCACTGGAATCATGCTAGGAAACTGGCAGCAGCTTAGATCCCACTTCAGTCCTGCAATTAACTGGATTCCCTGTTTTCTCTGCTCCACGGCTCACTGCTTCCAGTCTTCTAAATCCTCCTGTTTCTCCCAGGCAAGTTGACAGGAGAGTCATCTTAGTGCATATTGCATCCCCCACCACCCTCCAAAATCACGAAGCATCACTACACCCAGCAATACGTTGACAGAGTAATGCATTTAGCTTCCCAAATGCATATGAGCAAGCTTGCAAGTTGCATAGGCTGAACTGTGGTTGATTATAAATATTTCCTTCCCCGCTTAGAGGTGATGATTTATTAACAACAAAAGGTCACCACTCAGAACAAAGTGGAGCTTTGGTCTGCTGGAGAGAGAGCCAAATATGGTGAAGCTATGCTGCTGAACCGAATCCCATGCTAGGTTTCTTCTATAAAATTATACAGCCAAGTCTTTGGATTGTCTCAAAAGGAAAACCGTATCCAAAAGCAGGAAAGCATTGATTATTCAGAAGTTTGCACTGATTGCATACAGAGTGGAAACCCAGAAAAGTTCATTTATGTTTTCAGGTTCAGGGCTGAAAGAGGGTTCAAACCTAGGTCCCCCACCTGTATACTCCACTCTTTTGGGTCCCAATGTTAAAGGGAATCTCTTAGAGCTGCCGGGTCAGTTTTCTTCCTCCTGTGCTCAGTTCCTGAGCAGGCAGTCAAGCTACTCAGCATCTTCTCCTTGGCACCTAGAACAAGGATGGGCAGAAGGAAGATCTCCAGATGTTTTGGACTTCATCTCCTAGAATTCTTGACCACTAGTCATGCTGGCAGGGGTTTATGGAAGCTGGAGTCCAAAATATCTGGAGATCTACCTTCTTCCTATCCCCCGGACTAAAGGATGGCAAACCACCCCACAGGAAAGCTGCCACATACCTGGTCAGACTTTCTAGTCCAGAATTGCCTACTCTGGTAGGCAGTGTTGGATCATCACTTGCTACCTTTTACCAGGAGATGCCAAGGACTAAACACAAGTCCTTTCACCTGCAAAGCGTGTGTTCTCCCACTGAGCGATCGTCCCTCCCCATGGTCCCAACTTATCAATGCTCTTGTGAGCTATTGCCTTTGCCTCAACAACCTGGTGGCACTGTTGTTCCTCTCCACCACATTCATGCTGTGGAGGCCAAAGCCATGACAAGAGTGGGTGTACACCCAGGTCAGACCTTTTGTCTTCAAAACAACACTGTGAAGAAGTAGGCCAATCAGAGAGAGAGAGAGAGAGCAAATCCATTCAGTATTTTGGAGGGCTGTTCTGGTATTTGAGGCCTGTTCTTGCAGCTCCCATACTCTGAGCACTGCCCTGCACTCACTTTTTTTTTGCCTGTTATCCCATTGGCGGTGTCAGCTTCAGGTTTCAAGATCACAGCAATGTTCAGCTAAAACCCCAAAGGCATGACAACAGTGCTAGGAAACTTCTGAGCCACTCAGGAGTCCCTGGGTGGTGGAATCTGCCAGGTTTCCACTGCTTTCTGTCGCATCAAGCTGCCACAGGGGGTGGAGTAGGATCTGACAGATATGTTCCACATAAAGCGATATACAGCATAGAGGGAGAAACATGCTTATGGAGTCGGGGGGGGGAGGCATCTCTGAGGAAAGTCAGCAAAAGTATTTGTTTCTTGTTCATAAAAGTTACAGAAAACAGCTCTGAGCCATTTGCCGGGACTTATTCTTGAGGTAAAATGCAGCTAGAAGCAACATGGGGTGAATCGTAAAGACAGTTCAAAGCAATACACACATTGTGATATGTATGTACAGTCATCCAAGAAAGTTTGGTTGAGTAAAGGACATGACCTAAAGCGACTCTCTCTCTGTCTGTCTGTCTGTCTGTCTGTCTCTCTCCTCTCCCTCCCTCCCTCCTCCCCCCTCCCCTCTCCCCCCCTCTCTAACATAATGTGGCAGTGCTTTTCCTCCACCAATAATATAGTTCGTCTTGTAGTGTGTGTGTGTGTTTGTCTGTGTGTAGATAGGTAACTAGAAAGAATCAACTTTAAAAAAAAATACAGAATGTTGATATCACAGAAAAGAGAAGAAAAACTGCAGGGAAGTGGAATCTCCACATACATCTTTTCACAAGGGACTGACCACGAGGTTGAAATCCACGTGGCTAGTGTTCTAATAATTGTATGCATGAATTACTCTTCTTACATACTTGAATCTGGCAATTTTGGTTTCTCATCTTTGCAATCTTAAATTCGGTTTGCCCTGAACTTTGAGATTTTCCCCCCAATTTTAAATTCAGTTTGTCCCAAACTATGAGAATTTGTTCTGCGGTTTACGTGACTATTTGTGGACATGTTTGTGCTCTTTTCTCTTAATACATTCATTTTTTTGTACTCAATGTGGTCTAACATACACATTTCTGCAAGCAATTTTCCTAATCTATTGCATTTTAATATCATTCTCATGAATATACACATTTTCCATGCACTTTCTCCGATATACACATTGTTGTATGCATATTTGACGTGTCTCATATTTGGAGTGAGCTTTACAAGCTGCCAGGATTTATATTTCTAAGATAGGAAATATGATATTCAGTGACATCAGTAGCTGGGATATATTGGGGTGAGGTGTTTTTTTTTTTGCTACAGCAATGCTTAGAGTCAGTCTGGGGGGGAGAATCTGGCTCAACTTAAGGAAAGACCTTGTTACATTGTTTTGCACTCTCCTGGCAGTCACACAAGTTAGACTTCTAAAGTTTCACTGTCAATGTTAAATCATCAAGAAAGATTACTCCAGGTAACTCTTCCGCAGCACCCATCCATAACGCCCTGCTGAGCTCTGTCCTTTTGAGACTTGAAATTCAGTGAGCCTAACATGGTTCTGTAGCCACATAATTATTTTTATTATGCTTTGTAGCAGTGTTGGATGCCAAAAGAGGTTGTCCTAAAATCCCAATGTGACAAAAATCAATTTTCAGATGCAAATCAGGGGGCCATAGGTGACATTTTTCATATCCAATAAATTGCTTGTCTGTGGCTTTGAACAAATGGCCACATAAACAAGAGAGATTGGGGCGACGAGGCATTGCATTATAATCTTGCCCAAGTTCTATGTACGTGACTGAAGCTGCACCTGGATATAAGCACTCAGAGGAAAACTGGCTGTGTGCTTCTTTCCCACTTTCTCTCTCTCATTTGAGTCCGTTCGTTTCTCCTGTCCTCTAGTGCCTTGACTTCCCCCAATCCTCAAAGCCCTCTTTCCCAATTGATCCCTCTACTCTCAGTAGCACCCTCTGCCTGATGCAATTTTTTGCTTCTCTGTTCGATGCTGTTCTCCTTCCCCAGTCATTGGAAATCTGTCTTCCAAAAAGTTGTTCTTCTTGCAGCTTGACTTGTTACATTCTGGAATAGTTTTGCTCCTGCAGCCTTACAAAGATGCACAATGACAAGATATCATTTGAAGCCCCCTCGAGTACAGCTGATGTGATGAGCTAGCTAGCTGGTCTGAGTAACTTTTGATTCAAACGTGTAATGTGAAGAACAGAGGCAGCGCTATGGAGAACAGCTTGGCAGTGTTGTTTCTTTGGAATTCAATAGTGTTAAAGGCCTGGTTGGATGTTATGATCTAAAATTCTTTGAAACTTAACCAAAAAAAAAAAAATGTAAAGGAGAAAGAGGGGAAGAGTATTTGCAACTTTAAACAGAATTTATTTTATTACATTTAACTGTTAGGGGATGAACCACAAATATTGGATGCTGCAAACTAATTTGAGTCTTTGGTGTATTCATGATCGGGCCACGAGAGGTGTTTCTCCCCCCCCCCATCCAGACATGCACACAGAACACTTCTACTTGAAACCACTTTCTAATTAAGAGGCCGTAATAAGCACAAAGGGATAACTCTTGATTAGTTATCACAGCTGTGTTCCTCTGAACTGCAAACACAACAGCTTGGATAGTAGGCTACAAGGGAAATGGCTTTTGGTTTTTGTTGTGCCATAACAATATAACTTATTTTCTTGTGGATGAAGCATATTCATCAGCTTGGGAGGTGCACCAAGTGGGGGTAGCTCGATCAATCAATCAATTAATTAATTAATTAATGCTAGCATAACTTATAGGTGTGCTTTAAAACAAGAGCATTGATAGCAACACAAAAGAAACATTCTAAAAACTCTCATTAAAAAGAAAAGAAAATGGGGTGGGGTGAAGTGTACATTAATCTATTATGGAAATCCAGCCTGGGCAGTCTACTTCCCCAGCTGGCATTGAGTTCTACCAGGTACTGCACTGCGAGGTGTTAGGACAAGCTCACTAGTTGCAGCAGGTCTTCAAGGAATTCTGCCCAGTGTTTCCTCCCCTCCATGTAAAACAGCTATGGGGGAAGGCAGGGAGATCATAGCAGCAAGATAAGTGGGATCCCACCTCCTATTGCTTGTATATTGCTCTGACTCCCCTTCTCGTCTTCTTCACTGGAGGTACCAGAAAAAGAACACACCATTGTTCTGATGATACCTTATTGACCATAGAGCCAACACTGTGGAATATGTACTAAAACCACAGCATTGGAATGGACTAGCAGGGATTATAGATTTCATAGATCATAGAGTTGGAAGGAGCCTACAAGGCTATCAAGTCCAACCCCCTGCTCAATGCAGGGAACTAGAGGTGGGGTCTCCCATCCAAGTAATAACCGGGGCTGACCCTGCTTAGCTTTCCACACTCAGACAAGCTGAGCCAGCATAAGCCACAGGCCTGTTTTTTGGGTGGATGAGAATGTAATTTCAGTTTGGTTGCGATTTTACAGAATATTTGCAAAATTCTCCATATTTGGGATGGAAAGAACCTGCAATTTTATTTAGTAGTTGTTGTTATTGTTTTAATTGAATATGGGAGAGAAAGAGAAACCAAAACTGTCAGATTCACCAATCCCTACTAGGAGGCCATCTAGTCTCATGACTATGCTGCAAGGTAGGATAATCATCTTCAGCAAGCATTTTGAGGAAAAGCAAATGCCACCACACACACACACACACACACACCTATGTCCGTAATGCCTAAAGCCAGCCAAGATGTTTTGGTCCATGAGACAGAAAAAATAAAAAATAAAAAATTCCACAAGCACCTCTCTCCCATCCTTGACAGCAGTAATTCAGTAACAACAAGTTAAATAACTAACCATTTGCTGCCCTGTCAGGACAGCCAAAATCTTCTGCCCAAGGCAGCCACCTCACTCTGCATCATGGTAGGTCCAGCCCTGCCTCTCTGGATCAACCTGCAGGGATAAAAGGATGTGATATGAGCTAAAGGCAGGGTCACTGCCAAAAGGGTTTTCAATTCAAGGGCATATTTTTCAAGATGATGCCAACAACTGAACCAAACCACACACAGGGGAGGCTAAAGGCAAAATGGCCATGGTCTTGTCCCCATGGAAGCTGGCTGTGTAAAATCACAGATATATTGGTGCATTTTCGAGCACACTTCTTAGAGAGGACAGTGACAAGGGCTCAATTGGTTAATTAATTAGGTTAATTAAAGGGGCTGCACTTTTCTCGCTCATGTCACATTCTCAAGAATTATACTTGCAGGCCATCTTGTCCACATATTCTTCTTTCTTAAGGCAAGTTCATGGGCAATCTTACCTCCCTCACCGCATGGTTAGATGGGAGGAGGTCGGGGCTCTATCTCTCTCTGTTTACTATTCAAATGAGGCAAGGGACCTGTTCAGGGCACACATTATGAAGGGTAGCATATAAATGTCATATCATAGCTAGATAAGATGAGATAAGATAAGGTAAGGTAGTAGGGGTGGACAATCCATTGAGACCCGACCTATTTCTGGCTCGGTGACTGCTGCTGCTGTGCCCACTAAGCCGGGTCAAAAACGGGCGCATACTGCGCTGCTCACTGAACTTCTGGTTTTCTGGTGGGCTGCTGGTTACACAGAAAATGCCTCAAGATACATCAAAAGCAGGCACAATTTGCTCAAATTACGCAAAGTGCGGCCGCTTTGGGCATATCTTAAGGCATTTTCTACATAAACAGCGGCCCACCGGGAACCTGGAAGTCGCTTCCCTGGCTGGACTCAGGGGAACGCAAGTTGAGCTGGGGAAGAGCTAAGAGGGATGGAGTTCAGCAGGTTGAGCCTGGCTAGTCCACACTGGATTTCCAAGCCCCCCGAATGAAATCCTCACACATCCCTATAAGATAGACGGTATTCATGCCTGTGTGTGAAGAAATCCGCAGTTGAGCCCTTGAAATCTATCAAAGTGGGGCCATGGCTCAGTGGTAGCATGCAAACGGTCTCAGGTTCAATCCCCAGGACCTCCACAGCTAGTAAAGATTTCTGCCTGAAACTCTGGAGATCTGCTCCCAATGGGTTGCAACAGTGTTGGGCTAGATCAACCAAGGGTCTCATAGAATCATAGAATCATAGAAAAGAAGAGTTGGAAGGGGCCTACCAGGCCATAGAGTCCAACCCCCTGCTCAATGCAGGAATCCAGGTCAAAGCATCCCTGACAAATGGCCATCCAGCTGCACCTTGAACGCCTCCAGATTGGGAGAACCCACCACCTCCCTAGGTAGTTGGATCCATTGTCTTATTGCTTTTGACAGTCAGGAAATTTTTCCTGATGTTTAGGTGGAATCTAGGTTCCTGTAACTTGAGCCCATTATTCCGTGTCCTGCAAACTGGGATGATCGAGAAGAGATCCTGGCCCTCCTCTGTGTGGCAATCCTTCAAGTACTGGAAGAGTGTGATCATATCTCCTCTCAGTCTCCTCTTCTGAAGGCTAAACATGCCCAGTTCTTTCAGTCTCTCTCTCCTCATAGGGCCTTGTTTACAGTCCCTTTATCATCCTTGCTGCCCTCCTCTGAACCCTCTCCAGTTTGTCTACGTCCTTCTTAAAGTGTGGTGCCCAGAACTGGGCGCAGTACTCAAGAGTGCCGAGTAAAGGGGAATTATCACTTCATGTGATTTGGAAGCTATACGTCTATTAATGCAGCCCAAAATAGCATTTGCCTTCTTTGCAGCCACATCGCATTGCTGGCTCATATTCAGTTTGTGATCTACCACAATTCCAAGATCCTTCTCACTTGTAGTATTGTTGAGCCAAGTGTCCCCCATTCTGTAACTCTGCATTTGGTTTCCTTTCCCTAGGTGCAGCACTGGGCATTTATCCCTATTAAATTTCATTCTGTTGTTTTCAGCCCAGCGCTCCAGCCTATCGAGATCGCTTTGAATTTTGTTTCTGTCTTCCAGAGTATTAGCTATTCCACCCAACTTTGTGTCATCTGCAAATTTGATAATCATTCTCCCTGCACCTCCTCTGGTCTGACTCAGTATGAAGTAGTTTACTATGTCCCTATGTAAAGATGGAGCTCTAAATGTGATACATCCTCTCACCTCTCTTCCCCCCTGCCTGTCTAGCTGAGAAAGAAAGAAGTCAAATATATTCATGTACAGTCATGCCTTGGATTGAGAGCATAATTCGTTCCAGAAATGTGCTTGTAATCCAAAACACTCTTATATCAAAACGAAATCCCCCCCAAAAAAATTGGACAGAGATTTTTAATTTAAGCCGTACTACAGTACTTGTATTGCAAGACGTCGCTTGTATATCAAGTAATAAATAAATAAATAAATATTTAAAAATTTGCTTGTCTTGCAAAACGCTCTCAAACCAAGTTATTTGCAGTCCAAGGTATTACTGTACTTTGAAAACCATGAGACCCTTTTTAATCTATGAGCTTTTCTACACAAGGCATTCATTCTGCACTCATCATTCTTTACTCAAAGTTGTTTACAGGTTCTTTAGGCAACACTGTGACCCTCCAGTTTCACTTCTGTTTTTGTTTTTTGTTTTTTAAGAGCAGTTTCCTGGGGTGTTTATAGAGCTGGGAAATGGAGTATTATTTCTGAAAGTGAAAGAAAATGTACTTTCCTACTTGTGTAATTTCTTTATTTAGCAATAGCACAGTCCCACCTAGAGATTAAGTAGCAGCAGGACCGGTGCAAGGCAGTTTGGTGCCCTAGGCAAGATCAGATATTTAGCGCCCCCCTTCCCACTTGAGAGCGTTGTATTTTTTTTTCAAGGCGTTTCTAGCACCCCCTTTAGCCCTGCGCCCTAGGCGGCTGCCTAGTTGGCCTAATGGTAGCACCGGCCCTGAGTAGCAGAAAAGCAGGAAAGGAAAGCTCTTTGTGTCGAGCTGGGATCTCAGTTCTTCAATGAAACTGAAAGTAGGCACAGTGGATTAACAGCCTCATGTAGAAAAGCTATCAGTCTACCTTGTCTTCCCATCTAAACGTTGCCCATTGCCCTGCCTAATCTGTCTCCTGTCCTATTCTATCCTGAATTTTGGTTTCTTTCTTGTGCTGATTCCTACTTTGTGTAGCTCTGTGATGCTTGCTTTCCTTTCTTAACCATCTGTGGTAGTTTCCTGGTTCTGAAGCATTCGTGTCTGCTTTTTAAGTCTATAAAACACAAGCCAACAACTCTTCACATCTCAGCTTTGTCACTGCAACAATGAAACATAACAGCCTCTTGATGTTGGACAGGCTAACCATCTTGGGCTTATGTTTGTGCCACTCAGCAGGCTGAGTTGTATTTGCGCTATCCCATGTTCTCTTTCCCACAGACAATCTTTGATGAACAGTAGCTGATGGGATTCAGGCCTGTAACTCCACCTTGTACTGTTGGCAGGATATGTAGAGATTGAAAAGATGAGCAATAGCATTCCTTTCCTTTAAAGGGCATGACAAATATGTTCTCTGAGCCAGTTGTGTAATTCAGCAATCTGGGTGCCGGAGTAACATTTGGCTCATTTGTAGGAAATATTTTGCAAAAATCCCCCAAAACAAAACTCTACTGGGAAGTGCTGGGGCTGGGAAACTTGAAGTTATTCAGTCCAAGATTAAACTTTTGTGAATCGGCTGCTTATATGCTCAGTTTGTAACCATATACAGGACAGGACGACAATAGTTTGAGAATGATTGGTTTAACAGTCAGCATATGGGTGGGTCACAATGGGCGAGTTCACTGTGCAAAGTATTGCTTCAACTTACGCTCATCATGATGTTTTTTCCAAGTTTATGAAATGGAGATATCAGTTGGAGCAGCCATTTCAGCTTCAGCAGTTGAGCTCTGTGTTATGCTGAGCACTAGAGTTCAGGTGAAGACAAGCTAGCCTATTTGTCTGGCAGCCTGTTGGCTGATCAACAGTGCAAATGTGTAGTCATATGCTGCTGCCCTCACTTCAAAGATCTCAGAAGTCCTGATGCACACTTCCCAGGCATTCTCTATCCAGGCAGTGTTCAGAAACAGAGCCAGACAGAGATCTGTGCTTTCAAATCAAACTGGCCCCAATCTATTTTTGTGCTTACCTCGGCCAGGCCTGATTCCATCTGCCTCTTCCCTGGAAGGAAGACTTTACAAGCCATCAACTGCCTGGGGGCAGATGAAAAAGCAGCAAAACTGTATTTTATTGTAAAAATCTATAATTGTTGTAAAATTGCCCAGAGAGCTTCAGCTTTTGGGCAGTATAGAAATGACATGACATGGCAATAATAATAATAATAATAATAATAATAATAATAATAATAATAATAACAACAACAACAACAACAACAATTTGTGCAAGCAGTTGCACAAGCGGTTGTTTAACTGGTGGTGTGACCTGTTGTGCACCTGGTTGTGCAAGTGGAATGTGCAACTGCTCGCAGGATGGAAAGATTCAGTGGCGCTCCACTAGGCTAGCGCTGTTTAAATTTGTGGAATGGCAGCATTGGATACTGTCCATAAAGCAAGCATCTAAAATAATTTCAGCATGGTGAGTAAAATCACTTCAACAAGGAAGCAAATATTTATAGCCCCAAATCCTTACTAAACAGGAGGTTTTGACCATCTTATGGAAGGTCATTAGAAAAGGGGGTGCACTGGATGCAACCACTAAAAATGCCCATTCTCTGGACCCAGCTAGGTGTATTTCCAGGAACTTTGGGTGGGCCCCTAAAAATGATCATATAGGTGGGCTTATTCATAAGGTAAAAGGTGATCCTTCAGATATCCTGGTTCAAAATCGAAATCATAAAGGGGAAAAATAATCACCAGAACTTTGAATTGGGGTAGAAAACATATTGGAAAGCAATGTTGCTGTTTCAATAGGGGAATAACACACTCCCTGTGGTTAGCTACTAGGGATGGGTGAGGGATTCACATTTTAATGAAAATGTACCAGATTTTCACTTCCTGAACCTAAGCATGAACCAGAATGCAACAATATGGCGATATTCACAAATTTCTGAATTTTGTGATACAGTTTGCAAATAAAATAATGAGCACCAAAATGTGCATAATAGAGAGGAAGTGCACACAAAACTGCCTTATTTTAGGGGAAATTGCTTGCCCCCCCCCCAATGAAGAAATATATTTAGAAATGTGTACGTAAATTTGAAAGTTTGGAAGAGCCAACGCTGGAAGAGCTACGCTGGCTGGGGCATGCTGGGAGTTGTAGGCCAAAAACATCTGGGGACCCAAGGTTGGAGAACCCTTCTTTACCGGAACAAGCGCAACGCAGAGAGATGTTTTAAACAAGCAGGAGGGTAGGAGAAGCATTCCAAGTCAGAAAATGTATTCTACGATAGACTGTTAGGCACCTTAGCACTGCAAGAAATGTCAACGCAGGTTGTGGGAGTGGGGACTGACGGTGAGGCTGTGACTCAGCATTGCTCGTGGTGCAAAATGACTCTTCTTTTTCTTTTCTTTTTTTGGAAAATGACTTAGAAAATAAAAATAGTTACATAAACTGCCTTAATAGAACATATTCTTTAGGGGGGCGGGGGAAGGAGAAGGAGGAGGCAGCTTCAGGAGTTTGGCAATTTCATTCTGGATTGCAGTGTGTGTCTGAACCTAAGAGGCTTAAGTGAGCGAGGATGGATTCATTTAGAGTTCCCGATAGCAGGGTTCCATAAGCCACAGCCGTTGACGTGACTCCTCAAGACTGTGGCATACTCTGCAGATGGTAATGCAGAGAAGAGACTTTCCTGTTTTCTTGTCTCTCTCGCTCTCTCGCTCGCTCTCTCCCCCTGCAATGATCAAGAAACATTCACCTAAGCAAGACCTCCAGTGATTAGAACACGGCAGGTGCTAAACCCATCCCTGGGCTTATCTGTGTGTTTGTGGCTGGAGTTCATTAACTTGTCAGCACCGATTCCTTTTGAGCAGCATGGTGAGATGAAAGCAGTCGGCGGGGGTGGGGTGGGGGGAGAAAGATGATGAGCAAATCAATACTGGCTCTTAAGCAAGGCCCTCGCTCGAGTCTGAAGCAATGCAGATTGAAGCTGGAAACAGGCTTCTCGTGCGAGAGAGTGTTGCATCATTGCACTACAGCGTAGGTCGCTGGTTCTCAAAGAAGTGTTCCTGGAAGCCCTGGCTGGGATCCCTTGGCAGCTTATTGGGGTCCCTCCATGAGAGAAGACTAGGAACAGCTTCCCTAAAAGGCAGCTTCATATGGTCCAGCTGTACCTATTTACCAGAGATAGTCCATATATTCTGGTTGGAAACACAAATGCACTTATTTGTGAAAATAGTGTTCAAAATGCATTAAATTAGGAACATTGGTTTGAAAAATGTTTGTATTAATCATAATTGTGTTTTTAAAAACGCATGGATTAAGAGAAATGCACTGAAAAATTCATATTAATTTCCATGTGTCTTTAAAAAAAACAACTCTAAGTTTGGGACAAACTTAATTTAGAGAGCTTCAGCTATTAGTTGGAATAGAAATAATAATAATAATAATAATAATAATAATAATAATAATAATAATAATATTATTATTATTATTATTATTATTATTATTATTATTATTATTTAGGACTGGAAAAATGAGAAACAGAGACAACCAAAATTTGCCTGTATGTGGGACTTCCTTGAGAGATATCGCTAAGCATAGTGAAACACTTTTCCCTTCCCTGACATTAATCAGAGGTTCAAAGCAAGATTCCCCATGGTTGCCTCATGGTGACTTTACACTGTCCAAGGCTGAGCTTTGCACCTCTGTTTTTGAACTCTCTTGGTGATAATTGTGGTTGATACTTCTTTAGTCTCAGCCAGTGCAGTGGCAGCAGAATTCCCTTCCCCCGGCCACGTGCAACTGTGGGCAGGGAGAATTTTGCACCTGGAGGAAAGGAGAGTGAGACCGCTATGGGGTGATCTCACCCTCCAATAGAATGGAAGGGTGGAGCGTGCAGGACCGATATTAGGCCCGCAGGCCCACACCCTGGCCTCTTTCTTTTGCAGCTCCCTCCCTCCCTCCCTGTTCTCAGTGTGGGCTTTGTTGGCTGCCATTTCCAGGGGCCGAGTAGGAATTTTGGCTCATTGTCCTGATTGGCTGGGGGCAATGGGCGTGTTTCGCCTACTCTACGCTGTGTTGCAGGGTTGGGTGTTTTTGTTTGGGGTTTTCTTTGTGATTTGGTCCATTCTGGTCACATTTGGCTAGTAAGTGCGGGAATAGGCAGTGGGTTTAGGGTTTTTGGTGATCATCCAGTGGCACTGTTCAGGTGGCTGGTGAGACCTGTACCTCCACGCTTGCTGAGTTTCTCAGCTCAGTGGGGGGAAATACGGATCGCCAGTGAGGATGGCTTACATCACACGGATCAGTGTTCTGTCTGTGGCACCGTGAGGTGGGGACTGTGAGAAAGCCTCCCAGCACCCAAGAGGGTGTAAAATTGGGGGGGGGGGGTGAAGTGCTGCGCCACCCCCTGGGTTTGGATGTATCTGCCCGGGATACCTCACTGGCCAATGGCCAGTTTTAGTTAGTACCCGCACTTTCACCCTTTGCAGATCTTGATTAATAAAAATGTGGCCCTTTATTTACACCATATACTTGTGTCTCGCCTCTTCTTTTCCCCCTTTACGCGCGCAATTGCACAGACTTCCGTAGGGATCTTCCATCCACATGTTTCTTCTTTCTGTGTTCACAATGTTGTCAGCGCTGGCTGAGAGATGACTGGTAAATTATGTAGAACTGGAACATGACAGGTCCTGTAACTGCTTGTGGAGAATACCCTCACGGAAAGCCAAACTGAGAAGACAATCTTGCATATGAAGGGAAAGAGCCAATGACGGAGTTTCACATGCTCTTTGTGATCAAATTATAACATGTCTAGCCACTAGAGAGTTTGGCATTTTACATTTCTGCTAACTAAATTGTCAGACGATTGCACTATGTGGCATTTTGATACATTCAGTAAGAACCTTTATTTCACTACCACCAGTTTAATTTCATTGTAAATTTGTAATGCTGATTTTCTCTATTGCTCTCTCTAGTGTTGCATGAATCTGTCCATAGCAAGGGTGATCTTTGCTTCTCTAAAGACAGGCTAGGACTTCTTCACCACTTCTGACCCAAAGACATGTATCCTCCTGCAGGAGCAAGTAGGAACGTGTGAATCACAAAGCACAGGCTAGTGGGGGTTCTCTGAATTCCACACTGAATCCCGGTCCAACTCATGTCCTCCACATCAGTTTGCGAGCTTTGGGCTTTCTTTCTTTTTTTCCTTTTTGCACAAAAATGTGGGCATATTCTTGTGTGAATCCTTCCAAGTGTATGCATCAGTTGGGCACAATTTTTGAAATGTACACATTTTTCTCCCATTGATTAAAGTGTGTGCAGTTCTCAAACAAACAAACAAACAACAAACACCCATGCCATTTTTATGCACATGTTTTCCAAACATGGTTTCCTTGTTGTTGCTCTGCAAATCGCATTGGAAGCTCAGAAATATTATATGGATTTCCAGTACAGATTGTGCTTGGGTCTGTGTTTGGTTCCAGGATGTGAAAACTAGATAATTTGTGATAAAAATAAACTGAAACAAATTTCTTATACTTCTCTAGGAGCAAATGCTATTCCCCCCCCCCCCGGTTGCCGCTCTCTTCCTATCTCAACTCCTGTACTGACAGTCTGACACATGTACCCACTTTAATGCGAGCATAACTTTTCCCCTTGTTTCCCCAGCTTCTATCAGGCTTTGGGGGTCCTTTAACAAAATCCCCAAGCACCCTAGATGTTTATTCATTTCAATATTTGTTTGGTGCCTTAAAAAAAAAGTGCTTTTTTTAAAGTGCGGGTGGGGAGACAGTACCTTCATGATTGCCACAAGATCCAGCCAATCAGTACTCTGCACAGCTGGACAAGGAGGTGGAGGAAAATCAGCACCTTCCATTGTTGGCTTCTCCTGGAAGCAGGAAGAATGGCTTGATGGCAGGGTCAGAGCACCTTGAAACTTTGGATATCTGTCTTAAAAGGGTTGACTGCAGATCCTCTCCACAGCAGTTGGTTTACATACCTCAGGATAAGGGATGTGCAAATCAGCAAAAAACTTGAGCTTGCTGAAGTTCTCTGAATTCCATCTCAAAGCCTATTCTGCTTTGAGTTCGTATCAGATTATGAGCTTTCTTTTTTTCTTTTTGCATTAAAATCTCTGTGTATTTTCATTTGTATTTCCCCCAAATGTGCACATCAATTGTGTGCATTTTTGAAATGTACTCAATTTGAAAGGTCTGCATTTTGAAATGGATGCATTTTTGAAATGGACACTTGCTGTTGGACACATTTATTTTTTTTCCTTTAGTCTGCAAATCACATTGCAAGTTCAGAAATGTATGGACTTTGACCACAGATTGTGTTGGAGTTCATGTTCAGTCTGGAAGGTGTGAACTGGGTGAAATCCTGATAAAAAATGAACTGAAAAGAATTTCTGATACAACCTGTCGATGTTCCTTGGGTTTTAAAGGTTCTCAAATGTAATTTCTGTAGAGTTGTCCAAAGTGAAGGATGCAGCCAGTGAATTTTGGGGCTCCTTCCTGGGCCAAACTTCTCATAATATATGAAAGGAAGCGAAATCATGTTTGAACAAGAGGCTTTTTGTACATCCTTGCTTGGAGCAAACTTGAAATGAAGCAAGTGTCTTTCCAGCTAAAATATTTGCATCTGGCTAGGGTGTTACGCCGAGCATGCTGGTACAATGTTGCACCCAAGCTGCTTGGTAACATTCACCCTTCTTTTGTACCTCTGAGCAGTAGAATTATTAAGCTCTTAGCTCCAAGCAGTTAATGTCTGTTAATTAATTTGGATGGATAGAAGAGTACGTGTGAGACCCAATCTGCAAAGTGGATGAATGCACTTCCATTTCCTAGCTCTCTGGAACCCGTTTCAGAGTTTTAGCCTTTTTTTTTTTTAATGAGCAGTTTGGCCTCGGCCTCCTTCTAAGTGGGTATTTTGTCTTCATCGTGGACCACCACTTCATTTGTCAGCCTTGGCAGCCTCAGCTTAGAGTGGTGGTGGTGGGGAACGCAAGAGTCTAATGACAAGTGGAACATTAGTTCTTTAGAAACCCTCTTCACATTGAGTCAAGGCTATTTAGGAAGATGCTGGTGGCGAAGGTCAGGATCCTGCCTGGATTGCTAGGCCTTCCTTATAGCTCTGTAAGCAAATTGCATGCAAGGGGAAGCAGGGACAGTAGTTCTTCCATTTAGGCACTTTATAAAGTAAAGAGCTGCACTCTCATAAATGCTTATAAATGTGCCTCTCAAGAGAGAATTTGACATTTGTGTGCACAGCGATGTGCAGGAGAGAGAAAGAAGCAGCAATAGCTTGGTGGCTGGGATGAAAAGTATATGAGCAGGCACATTTCAGGCATGTTATCCACCCTCCAAGCCCCCCACCCACCCACACCTGATGGCACTAGAATAAATAAATAAATGATTTAGTCTGCAATCCTAAAAAACACATTAGCTAGGGAATAAGCCCCAGTGAACCCATCGACCTGGTTCACACATAATAATAACAACCCATGGTTTAATTAACCCATGGGTTATTGCATTACCCAGAGTAAACCCATGGTTTGGCTGCCAGACTGCCAAGCAAACTGTGGTTCAATTCAATCAATTCAATCAGTTTATTACGGTCATGGACCAGCAGACAAACTGTGGTTTGTTTCTTTGTTTGTTTCAGTTCCTGGGGTTGTTCGTTTCCCTCCTTTTTCACCCACTCCCTGGGTTCACATGTAACAACAACCCACAATTCAACAACCCACATACTTACATTAACCACAGTTCAGTTTTATGTGTGAATCCAGCCACTGTCAAGTAAATATACATAGGATTAAGCTGTTACCTAGTGGCGTTTTTCCTGCTTTGAAATAGTTCCTGCTTGGAAATAACTTTGGGTTAATTTATTTGTTACATTTATATCCCACCATTTCCCCTAAAGATCCCATGGTGGTGTACATGATCCTCCTCCTCTTCTCCATTTTATCATAAAGCAACCTGGTTAGGTAGGTTAGGCTGAGAGTGACTGACTAGCCCAAAGTCACCCAGTGTGCTTAATGGCTAAATGGGGACTTGAACCTGGGCTCCTCCAGTCGCAGTTCAATACTCCAACAACTACACCACACTTGGATTTGTTAGCTTGTAATCACTATTGGCAGCTTGTAATGCTCAAATATATGATTTTAAAAAAACAACACCGACCGAAACTGTGCATTTTCTCCTATAGACTAAAGTGTCTAAATGCACATTGTGGGGGTTGTGCATATCTGGGGAGGATTTGCACATTTTCAGAAGTGCACAAGTGTGAATTTGTGCAAATGCATACGACTGCATTTGCGCAAAATCCTATTCCATCAAGGAGCAAATGACAGAATGAAAGGCACCTGAAAATCTGCAAAACACAGACAGAATGGATTTTACAAAGTCTATACATTCCTACACAGAGCTGTACCATGCCCTGCCCTTCCCAGTATCAGTAGAAAGGGTGTGTATCCCTCATCCTTTTGACAATGGTAGGGATGTGAAAACCATCAAAACGTGAGCTCGTCAATGCACATACTTTTGTGTGCATCTTGCAAAAGTATGCATTTTATCATCCACATTTTTCCAATGTACACATGCTGTTGACTATTTTTAAATTAATCTCATTGCATGCTTGGGAATGTACAGACTTCAACCATAGATTGGGTCCAAGTCCACATTCAGTCTGGAAGGTGCAAATTGGGCATATCCTCATCAAAAACGAACTGAAATAACTTTCACATACGTTCCTAGCTTGGGGTAATGGTAAGCAAAACAGAGTCTTTCAAACTTGTAAGAGAGAAAATGACAGAAAAGAAAAACGAGTCTGAGTATTTATTGGGGAGACGTTCTTGGGTGCCAGCACTAATTTTTCACCAGGGGCAGGGGGGTTGGGCGCACTGCTGTGACTTTAGGGAGATGATCTTTCACTTCGCTGCATTAATCCATCTTGCAAGTTGATGCCACTTGTTATATCTAGCTGTGCGCCTTTGTTTAGCGATGGGGATATTTCTGGTTGCAAGTCATCCATCGAACACCAGCAGGAATTTGCAAAGTGCACCTGCTGTGAATCTGAACTTCTCGTCTCATTATATTTGTTTAAAGTGGCTTCCCTGTGCACGGATGCCAGCAGTGCATCAATAGACCCATATGGATCATTTTTATTTCAGCACAGACCTACAGTACCAGGGCTCTGTACGCTCAAGCCAATAAAATATCTAAAAGTAATTTTTACATGCCGCACTATTGCTTTAGGGGAACGTGAAATTGCTTTTGTGCTTCATTCTCATAATGGAATGAGATCCATATTGGACAGGCACCCGCCACATATATATTGGTATGTGTATCAGTATATTACGCACACTTTTATATTTGCTATTTTTAACATCACACAGGGGGTGGTAGTGGTGACAGATAGAATGTGTTGTAGGTGGGAAGGATAGGCCAGCAAGTTAGTTGAGGAGAAAAAAGTCATATAGATCTGGGTGCCAGGGCCTCTTAAAGGGCCATGGTGAATTTCATACATTTACTGGAAATGACCACCGAGATCCTGTACGTGCATGTTGGTAGCAAACATGGTGGGAGGTTTCCTCTGTTTTTAATTTCACTTGTGACTCACAATAGCAGGACCAATGGTGATAAAATGGTGAAAGGAAGAGGAGTCTGATTGGGCCAAATGCAACCTGTGGCTGCTGAATAGGTCCCGATTAGATGAAACTTTCCTCCTGATGCATGAGCATGAGCATGCATGCTTCCTCTTTTACCCACTCAGCATATTAGCCTTGCCCCCAACATCCTCACTGAGACAGGATGTCTGAATACAGTCAGGGCCGGTGCAAGGCAGTTTGGTGCCCTAGGCAAGATCAGATATTTAGCGGGGGCCCTTCCCACTTGAGCCCTCCCTCCCTATTTCTGGCGCCCCCTTTAGCCCTGCGCCCTAGGCAGCTGCCTAGTTGGCCTAATGGTAGCACCGGCCCTGAATACAGTCTACGCATGTAGGCAGACAATTCCCAACTTGCAGTTTGGCCTGATGTGGATCAGAATGTATGAGAAATTTGTGTCATTTCTTTTTTTTTATCAGGATTCACCCAGCTTGCACCACCTGAACTAAATACAGACTGAAATGCAATCTACGGTTGGAATCTGTACATTTCCAAGCTTGCAATATGATTTGCGAACCCCCATTAAAAAATGCATTCAACATCAAGCGCATATTAGGAAAAAAAATCATGGGAAAAATGTGTACTTATGAAAAATGCACACAAACACACTTTAATCAATGGGAGGAGATTGCATAGATTTCAGATATGCACACAATTGATACATATATTGGGGGGGGGAAATATTCAGGAACACATGTACACATTTTCATGTGGAAAAACAAACAAAAAGAAAGATAGCAATCCCGATAAGGACACAAGATAGAACAAGCTTCAAGGTGGAATTTGGAGAACTATATGATGAGCTTGAGCTTTGCTTGTGTGCACATCCCTAGATCATGTACATAGGGTTCATAGAATCATAGAATCATAGAAAAGTAGAGTTGGAAGGGGCCTATAAGGCCATCAAGTCCAACCCCCTTGCAGGAATCCAAGTCAAAGCATCCCTGACAGATGGCTGTCCAGCTGCATAGACTGTATTTAAAAGGAGCATTCCTGTGTGGATGGGAATGTCAGACAGAGGCAGAGCTAGTAGGATGCTCCAGTGAGTCAGTGACACAAGTACAAGTTTAGTTTATTGTGCCAGCCAAAGGCCATGACAAAATTAAAACACAAATATACAATTATACACATATACAAATGTATAATATAATTAATTTGAAGGAACAATATATATATATATATATATATATATATATCAAAGAGAGTAATTTATAAAATCATCTTGTTCGAATGCAGGTTAGTATTCCAAGTCACCATGACAATTAATGACAATTTTATCAAGTTCTTTCTCCCTAATCTTTTTTTGCTGCCAGGGCGAAGAGGGCCACTTTATGTGTCACTAAGCTATTAGTGTCGCTCAGCAAAAAAAAAAAAGCACTATATCTGTATGAGCCTTTCCTCCTCCATTCAACAGCAATGGTCTCAAGAATTTCTCTCTCGGTTCTCTATATAAAGGGCACATTAACATATGGTGGATAATGTCTTCCAGCTTTTATGTGGCCACATATGCAAAATCTGCATATGTATGGTATTTTATTATAACACTCATCCAGGACCGCAGTTGGCATGACCTGAACTCACAATTCAATAAAGGCATTTCTTAAGAAAGCTGGTTTAAGTTTGGATAAGTAGCCAGCTCTGAAATGTTCTGTTTTTAAGAGAGCAAACCATGGGGAAAAGTTGGATGTCTTAATTGATTGCAGCTCCTTTCTGGAGTCTATCCAGATGAGCCAGTCCCTAAGTTGTCCCTTATTCATGTCCAAAACTACCTTCAGCTCAGGGATAAAATAGTGGTGTACGTAGGTGTTTTTTAACTGTCTGCAACCAATTTTGTGTTCCACTTAACTCCATAAAGCATAGAGCAGGGAAGCGGTCATTAGAAAGAGAAGCCATCCTTTTGACATATTTCAGTTGGGCACTATCTACCCTTACCCTGATAGATGGCCATCCTGATTCTGTTCGCAAGAAGGGTGCTGGTGTGCCGTGTGAGCTCCAGTGACACGAGCAGTCACATAATCTCTCTCCTCCATGTAACAGCCTGGATTAGGAGGAATGTGTAATCCAGTCCAGCCTTCAGTGATTCATGTCTATAAAATCTATCGATCTAGACCAAAATGTTCCTTAATTGCATTGTCCATGGGTGGGAGATGGGAGCTGTGGAGGAGAGATGGTGACTCATCTTTCCCCTGTAGAAGGTTGCAAGTTTTATTTAAGTGAATGAATAAAGTCCCTAGTCTTTCATTAGCTGTGAGTCCTGCAAGAACTGGTCCCTGCTTCCCTGGCACATTACACCTGGCCAGGTAGGGTGGGGCCTGGCTGACTCCAGCTACAAAAGCTGCGGCTGGCGGCGGCTACTGCTTTTGCATTCTTCTTTTTTATTTTTACCTTAGTATAATTATTATTGAATTGTTTATGGTTATCTGTAATTATTTCTATTGCATTTTTTGAATATTATATTTAGTGGGGTTTTTTGATATTTTGTAAATTACATTTACTATTCTCTGATATTTTGTAAATTATTTTTTTAATATTATATTTAGAGCTCTTTGATGTTTTGTATATTATATTTACTGGTATTTATTTGACATTCTGTGAGCTGCTTTGGGCACAGGTTTTGTGGAAAACCGGCATACAAATAAAAGGTGGTGGTGGTGGTGGTGGTGGTGGTGATGATGATGATGATGATGATGATGATGATCTGGAGCAGAGGTGGGCAACTTTCAGGGTTCCAGTGGGCAATTTCCTGACTGAAACCCACCAGGGTTTGTGCCCCTAACCACTGCCAAAATTGCCTGTGCATCACTGAATTTGCTTCCAAAATGCACCTTGTTTTAAAAACAAATTGCCAAATTTCCTCCTCTGCCACTGAATTTTGGCAGCAAATTTGGTGGTGATGTGGCAGTGGGGGGCACAAAAAAAGGGCCAAGATGGCAGTATGCAGTCTGTTCACCCCTGACTGGGAAGCTAACCCTCTTTCCCAAACTGCATTGAGCAGGGGGTTGGACTCGATAGCCTTGTAGGCTCCTTCCAACTCTATGATCTATGAAATCTACGAAACAAAAAAATCAGATTATTTATTCTGGGTGAGAGATACATTCTTCAGACCTATGGAAGCAAGACAGAAAAGCAATTCAGCTGAAAGCCAATGCTAACATTTGCAATGAGGAAATTAATTGATGTGATATACTTTGCAGGGACATAACCTATATCTACAGTTTAGGTGAGTAATATGAGAGCAATAGGAGGTGTGAAAACTGATTAACAGATCACATTTCTTTGTCCAGAGCTTCAGACAAGGATCTGCTCAGGAAATAATGAATTCAAGCTGAATCTGCATTCTTATTGACATGTACGACTCGAGGCGGTGGCTTTATGACTAATGGCATGAGAGTGACAAGATGTAAATCATTTACTGTACTACAGATATGTATCCCTCAAGGCATGTGCAGCTTGCCTCACAGATGTGAATCATTTTTAACTAGACTAGGGAATGCACCCACAAAATATTGATAAAGGGAAGAATGTAGCCTGACCGACCTTTGCCACCCAAGGACACACACTTCTGAGGTGCAGCCAAGGTCAAAACACATATAAGCAGTCAGATACAATACAGTAATACCTTGGATTGCAAGTAACTTGGTTTGAGAGCGTTTTGCAAGACAAGCAATTTCATTTTGATATAAGAGTGTTTTGGATTACAAGCACGTTTCCGGAACGAATTATGCTCTTAATCGAAGGCATGACTGTATACAGTCAAAGAAGCAGAGTCAGGCAGAGTGCAAGGGTCTGTAGCACAGAGGTTCAGTCACAAGGCAAGGCCAGAAATACAAGGCACTGGAGCTGGTAGAACAATGATGATTCAGCACTGGCTTGGCTGAGGCGTATAAAGCCAGAATTTCCTAAGCCCCACTCTGGGCTCAGCTCTGCAGACCCTCATTACAGACCCTCTGGAAAAAAAGTCCTACTTGAGAAGAGGGCTTTGCTCCTGAGAAGTCCTTTTTTCTTGAGGTGTCCTCCTTTGTAATCAAGTACTTCTACTCAAGAGTACCTTCTGGCCTCCCTCTTGAGGTGACAATGCTCTCAGAGGCTAGGTGGTTGCCCATCCTCCAGAGGGGATGGAGTGGACCTGCATTCATCTGCCCTGAGGGCCCAAGCTCCCACAGGTCTCCTGACATGGGTGACTCCTTGGCATCATCCATCTCTGGGAGCTCTTGCTCCTCCTCAGAAGAGGATTCCTCCAGTGAGGGCATGACAAACAGCTGCATGGCAGGCAGGTACAACAATGCTGGGAATAACTGTGCCTATTGAATTTGGCTGGTGCAGTTGGGTGATAATGTAGTTTCATTTCATTTTTGTTAAGAATTTACTTATATTCACAAGGTTCTTCATATTCAGGATAGAAAGAACTTGAGCTTAAAAAAACTGAATGCATGGGAAAGTGAAACTTGACAGATGTTCCCATCCCTAAAAAGATGACCCAGTCATAGAAAGAAGCAGCAGAGACTTCACTATCTAGGCATCTGGTGTATGGAACTGGAACATATTACTAACTTTCACATAATTACATTCGATTCAACACAAATCTGATCTCTCACCCTCATATTTTCTGTGGCTCACTGGCTTCCAGCTTCAAGTTGCTTTGATGTTTTATGGAACATCAAAGTAACAGAATGTGTGAAGGCAGTCCTTCTATCCTTTATAGTCAGTCTCTTTGTTTATCTAAAAGGCCATCTTTTCCTGTATGAGGCCATGCGCCAACTGGAATCTAGCCAGTTGGCATCACTGGCTAGACATCCTTCTGACATGTAAGGTCAGTAGCAGATAGAAGCAGGGACATTACAACTGTGGTCTGAATTGAAACAAGCACCATTCCTTGCTGGGATTCAAGAGGGATTGAAAAATATTTATTTTCTGGAAAGCTTTTGGTTGACCCTGTTCAGTTTCTGTATTATGAACATATACTGTAAGCTGCTTTATACTGAGTCCAGTATTGGTTCATCGAACTTGGTACTGTCTACTCTGAGTGGCAAGAGATCTCCAAGATCTCAAGCAGTGGTTTTTGTTTGTTTGCTTGTGTCAATATCACCTTGCTATCTGATGATCCTTTAATTCAGCCTCCTCCAACATTGTGCCCTCAAGATAGGAATGTATGAACTAGCAAAACTTGAGCTCACCGAAGTTCTCCAAATGCCCTCTTGAAGTGCATTCTGAGTCCTAGGGATGTATGAGAAATTCATTTCAGTTTGATTTTGATCAGGATTTACCCAGTTTGCATCTTCTGGACCAAACATGGACTCAAGACGCAATCTGCACCAAGTCAGTACATTTTAAAGCTTGCAATGTGATTTGCAGACCCACAAAAAAGTGTTCGACACGGCATGCATGCATTTGAAAAATGTGCATGGAAAAAATGCATCCCTTTGAAAAATGTGAACAAATACGCTTTAGTCAATGGGAGAAGAAAGCATGCATTTCAAAGAGGTGCACAATTGATGCTAAAATTGGAAAATATGGCAGATTTTCATGTGAAAAGAAAACAAACAAAGCTCACAATCTGATACAGACTCGAGTCAGAATTAGGGATGTATGATAAATTCATTTCAGTTCAGTCTTCATCAGGGTTTTACCCAATTCACACCTTCTGGACCAAACACAGACTCAGACACAATCTGCCATCAAACTCAGCACATTTCCGAGCTTGCAATGTGATTCCCGGACCCCCCCCCCCAAAAGTGCGTTTGACCGCATGCGTCCATTTGAAAAATGCATACTTTTGAAAAACGCACACAAATGCACTTTACTCAGTGGGCGAAGAATGCATGTATTTAAAAAATGTGCACAATTGATGCATACATTTGAGAAAAAATATGCACAAAAATATGTACAGATTTTTGTACAAAAGGGGGCGGAAGCAAAACTCACAATTTCATATGGACTTAAGTCAGAACAATGTAGGAGATGGAATTTGGGGAACTTTGGCAAGCTCCCGTTTTGCTGATTCACCCATCCCTACCATGACGACTGCTTTCCGAGAGCGCAAGTTCTAGGGATGTGCGCAGACCTCGATTGGGGGAGTGGAAGTCTGGCGAACTCGCCGGGCTCGATGCCCCGAAGCTCTGCTCTGCCTACCTGCTTCCCAGGCTTGACTCACGTTCTCTCATGAGCCGAGCCAGGGAAGCGACTTCGGGGTTCCCGGTGGAGCACTTTTTACATAGAAAATGGCATAAGAGACATTAAAAATGGCCGCGATTTGCACAAGTTACGCAAATCACGGCTGCTTTTAACGTATCTCATGCCATTTTCTACTGTAAAAAACGTACCACCGGGAACCTGGAAATTCAGCAAGCGCCTCAGCTGGCTCTCGCACTGCGCCCAGCGAAGTTGAGTGGTGGGCAGATCGCCCACCCCTAGATGCAACTGAAACCTCAGACAACTTTATAGAGGTCATTAAGGGGTTGTTCCAGTGGGTGGGCAGGATCCTATGGCCTCTCCGTCACTGCCCACAAGGTAGGTCATCTGGATGGGCTCTGGGTCAGGAGCCAGGCAGGTAAGGAGGAGGATGGCCAGAAATTGATGATGATGATGATGATGATGATGATGATGATGATGATGATTTTGCTACAGTAGCAAAGAACAGCATCCATTTTACCCAGCTGAAGACCCAGTTGTGAGGTCAGAACAATAATATTTCCCCCTCTTAAGCAGCTGAATGCTGTGGCATGTGCAGTCACCCAGGATACATTTAGTTGTTTGCATATAATTGCATAATCATTATATTTAATGAGCAGCATGGCACTGTCCCTGCCGCAGGCATAATTTACAGCTGGCTCAAATGTAAAACAGCCCCCAATGTAAATAATGGTGGAAGAAGTATGGATGCTAGTTTGTAAAACAAACATTTTTCTTCTCTAGTGTTTTCTTCCATTCCCCCCCCCCCCATCAATTGTTATGGAAAATCATCTCTTTTTAGGTTGAAAATAAAGTAAGTGGGAGGGGGGGCATTTTATCATCAGTGACTGTGGGGGGGGCATTTTATTTCCAATGGCAGGGAACAAGCAGGATCCTTAGATAAAGGAAAGTTATACTTAAATGTTGAAGGCACATTTGTCTACTGTCTCTGAGAGCATTTGATTCTGAGATAATAACTGAGAAAATCACTCTACGCTGTGAAAATGCAAGGTGTTCATTCCTCCAGACGTGTCTTGGGTATTTCTATATACAGTATAAATTTTAGTTGGAGAAGCACTTACCTTTAATTTATTTATTTATTTATTGCTTTGCAATTTTAAATCTCAATTAGAATGGTGGTTGCAATTCATAAGACTAAGCAGAATTACGACGACATAAAGATTTTTTAAATTTTATTTTATTTTTAAAGTGGAAGTTCAGCACAGGCTGGTATAGGGTAGACAGCCTGAATGAAGATGTGTCAGTGTGAGAACTGGTTAGCCATACTACTATTTAGGAATTGGAATCGGTCTATTTCCGGTTCATGGCACTCTCACATATGCTCACCTATAAGCCCATTCTCTCCTGTTTCCACATGGATCTGCTTTAAGGAAGAAGGAGGAGGAGAGAGGAGGAGGAGGAAAAGAAAGAAGGAAGGAAGGAAGGAAATAAGATTGCATGAAAATGTGCATTTAATTACATGTTTAAAAACGTATTTTAAACACTACTAGCTGGTGGCTCCAACATCATTGGGGCAGTGTATCCACTCTGGGTGTCAGTCTGAACTTTAAAGGCGCTATCCCTGGTGATGAACCTATTTTGGGGATAAGGTTCAGCACCATGGACAGCTCCTTAAAAATTCAGACTAAAGCCCGGAGTGGGTACACCACCCAGCTCACATTGGAGCCACCGGCCTCCACCACTGATTTTTAACAGTGTTTCTTCCTCAGAATGCACACTCCTAAAAGCATTATCTCTCAAAATAAGCATTTCTAAGGCTGGGATCCTATATTCCAGGGATGTAGAGCTTCAGGCCCTGAGGCCAAATCCAGCCCACCTGGGGCCCAGTCCATCCCTCCGGGGTCCCCAGAGGGCCACCTCTCCTCCCCTGGCCCCACCTCCTTTCCTCCAAGCACTGATTGTTTCATGGTTTCCCAGCTTTTGTGCAGTTCCCCCCCCCATTATAAATTGTCAAAATGCCTCTCCTAAGAATTAGTTACTGTCATTAACCGTCTGTGAACAATCAACTGAAATTGAAGTAACCCACTACCATCGGACCATCCTACCAACGCAGGATGCATCTGCTCGTAAGATCTGGGATGTAGTTTTTGCAGGAGATGCTAAAAGAGATTTTGAATATATAAAGAACTGTAAGTCGGCTATTTGGTATGCCAAAATTAAATTAGCTCACAAAAGGGCTACTTACTGGAGGGAATTAACCTCCCCCCCCCATAAGGCACACTTTTACCCAGCATAGATTCCAGCTGATGCCCACTGAATATCTGGCTGACAGATTTTCCAAAAAGCCAGCAAAAGATCACCTTTGCTGTGTGCGGATCGGGCCAAATGGAAGATGTGGTACATTATGTACTATACTCCGCATGATACAATTCGCCTAGGGCTAAGTTTATTCCCCCTTTTCAGACTTCGACAGCAAGTCTATCTGATGAATCTAAGATCAGATGGCTGCTGGCGGATACAGATCAATTTGTTAGCTTAGAATAGCCCCGCATGCGTTAGCTGCAACAAAGATAAGAGCAGTTTACTTGAATAATTTAGCGACAGCTAAGAAGGGTTTTGTTTGCTCTGTTTAGTACTCATTAGATGTGTAAATTTTACTGTTTGTATTTTATGACCTGTGCTGTATCAGATATTGATTGCCCAATATTTTACAAATATATTCCGTGTGTTTATACTGTAATGGCCATTGGCTATAAACAATAAATTTTGTATCTACCGCCGGTAAGAGCTTCAAACCATGCTGGCATTTTGGTTTTGCCCTTTTTGCCTTTAGCCATGCCCACCACTGGGATGCTCTGAAATTTGGGTAAGGCAGTTTCTCTGCCTTCAGATCTTCCCAGCCCCAGCTGGACTGCATTGTTGCTGCATTTCTTCCTCAAAATATGCATTTTTGAAACTTATTTTGACATTTTGATGATTTTTATTTTATTTATTTATTTCAGAGGATTTTCATAGGATGATAGAGTTGGAAGGGGCCTACAAGGCCATCGAGTCCAACCCCCTGCTCAATGCAGGAAACTAGAGGAGGGGTCTCCCATCCAAGTAATAACCAGGCCTGACCCTGCTTAGCTTTCCACGCTCAGACAAGCTGGGCCAGCATGAGCCACAGGCCTGTATATTTAATACATTTTTATACTGCCCAATAGCCGAAGCGCTCTGGGCGGTTTACAACAGTTAAAACCATAAAATAAATATAAAACTTAAAACCACAGATTAAAAACAAACTTATTTTTCTTTTGTTTGCTACCCAAATCCTACGTGTCAGCTTGGTGTTATTAACCTGCATTACTTTTAAATCTACACACACACACACACCTTTGTACACTCAGTATCATAAATTTAAAATAGATCCTTAATGACCTGTATTAATCTTTTCCCTCATTGGTAGGGGAAAGGTTTCATTTGACCCTCCCCTCAGGTTTTTAAGTGCTGGTGCTTAGCCTGAGAAGGGTTTATGCAGCGGGTCCTAAAGTGTAAGGGCTGTGTCATCGCCTCGTCGCATAAGTTTATTTGTGTGTGTGTGCAAAGAAATGTATCAGGACATTCTAGAGGTGTGAAAGCTTCCATGTCAACCTCAAGGGTAGCCCCATGTAGAGTGCATTGCAGTAACCTAGATGGGAGATTACTAGTGCATAAACTCCTGTGGTCAGGTAGAAAACCATTTTTTTTTTATTTGCACATTAATCCAGGAAGTTTGGATCAAATCAGTTTGTATTGGAATTCACAAAGATTGAATTCCTGTTTGGGGGAGTCAAAATCACATATAACAAGGGAAATGTATTGGCTCAACTAGATCAGTGTCTGTGAACTGTGGTGTCTCAGACTGGGGTACTAACATTTATTTTTATGTATGTTATTTATTAAACATATACGGCTGCCCATCAACACATACTGTATTCTGGGCAGCTCACAGAGCAAAACAAAACAAAACATTTAAAATATATAGTTCAAAGTACAAATGACAATAAATAGAAAACAATGAAAATACAGCATAAAATGTTCTCCAGGATCACAAGAGGAAGAGAAAGGGAGAGAAAGCAGCTTGGAGGGCCTTTTGATCATACGTCTTTTTGTCTTCCTATTTGAGTGCCTGGGCTTCAGTCATTTTCACATTTTTGTTTGTTTGTTGTTGTTGTTGTTGTTGTTGTTTGTAATTCAAACATTTAAGCATCCCTCCTGCAGTTTCAAGCAGTACTACCAGTGAAGAGTTGCACAGATTGCTGGGGAACATGGGTGGGAGGGTGCTGTTGCACTCATATCCTGCTTATGGGTTTCCCGTGGGCAGCTGGTTGGCCACTGTGTGAACAGAATGCTGGACTAGATGGACCCTTGGTCTGATTCAGCATGGCTCAAATTAAGTTCTTAAATTGATGTTGTTGAATGTTTAGATCCTCTGTTAGTTAAGCCCTGATGAGGGATGCTTGGCTGGTCGAGTGTTCTGGGCTTTAGAGTTAACTACTTCTGTTCTCCAGAAAACAAAGAGTGCCCTTTCCAAATGCAATGTCCGTCCCCCATGCGCCTCTACTTGTTGCAAAGGAGTAACCCCCACTGCATTTTTCTCACATTCATCAGAGGCCAACTCATGGGGCAACATGTATACCGGTACTTAAACCTCAGCAAAGTTGTGTGTCTCTACTAGTGAACTCGGGAAGCGAGAGCCAACGAAAACGTGGCCAAAACTGGCCCACCAAGAAACAAAAGAGAAATCTCAGCAGGGAGAACCCTGAGATTTGCAGAAGTACAAATAGTCTGTAAGACGTTAAAGGGTGAAAAGTCCCATGCAAACCAAAGCAGACTGATGAGGTCTGTGTATGCCCAGAATGCTGGAGGAAAGAGTGGGAAGTGGTGTGTGCCTTGCTTGATCTCCTTACAGATATAGTATCCTGGAGGAGAGAATGGCTAACTGGCTGGAACTCCTGTCCTGCTAGGAGGCAAAGCTACACTGCAACATTTTGTTGTAGGTCCCCCCTGTAGATTCTGAATAATTAATGCACACATGCAGCACCAATAGCAGCAAGAAAAGAAAAGTAGATGTGATTTTAAACCAGATGTACGGGGAGTGAAGTCGAGTGAGCAAGGTGACTGCTCCTGACTGTTCCCGAGCAGGTGCCTGGCTTTAAAAATCATTAATTTTATTCATTGATCTATGATTTATTTAAACAGCTGTTCTTTTGCTCAGCTGTGAAGCCCTCCCAGTGCACTGCTGAGTCTCTGAGAGCGCTGTTTAATGAATGCAAAGATATTTTTTTTTTCCTTTAATGATTTGGCAAACATTTTGAACGTATCAACTGTCAATATGCAGTCTGTGATGACAATCAAATGGTGCTCATGATAATTTGTACCTGGCACCGTTGACAGATGTTAATTATGTCCAACAGCATCCCAGTGAACTAACTGAAAGCAAGGAATGCACTGCAATACAGAGAGAACTGTTTTACCAGTAGTTTTGCAATGCAGCATCCTCAGGAGCTACCATGATAGAATATGAATCTACGGGCCGGTTCGCACGACCCAGGCTGTGGGCGGGGGAGGCACCACGGGGCGATCCGCGGGGTCCGGTGGGGCACCGCAGACGACCTGTGCCTCGCGTGCGGGGGCGGACCCTGGTGGAGCCGGCAGTCCCCGCACCGCAGTGCGGGCCTCCCAGTGCTAGGGGCGGGGCCCAGGATGCCCAGAGGGGCCATTTGCCCCTACAGGATGGAGCCTCAGTCGCTTTGGGCTGCCGCCTCTATGTGGCCCCCACGGGACGGCCACCCGCTATTCGCACGGCAGGGTGGACACGCACGGTAGGGGCTTACCCCTTTACTGACCATGGTCACTTTGTGTGCGTCCCTCCCGGGGGGCACCCCCGGTCGGCAGTTCGCATGACATGGGAACCACGGGGGACTTCTGCTCCCCCGCGGTTCCCATGTCGTGCGAATATGCCCTACATCTATCTATCTATCTATCTATCTATCTAAAGTTGTCATATACCAAGATAAACTATTGGACTATGCATGCAGCTATTGGTCCACTGTCTATCTACACTGACTGGCAGTAACTCTATGTGGTTTCAAATAGGTGTTTTTCTCAACTCTACCTGGAGATGTTGGGGATTGTATATGCAAAGCATGTGCTTGAACCCGAGGTAGAGAGCCTGGTACCCTCCAAGTGTTTTGTACCACAACTCCCATAATCCCTGATCATTGGGCATCCTGCAGAGGCTGGTGGGAGTTGTAGTCCAACAATCTGGAAGGCACCATGCCCCTGTGTTAGCCTCTCTTCCTAACTTGTGTGCTAATGGCATTGCCCAATTACTGTATCTGCAATTACTTCCCATGCTGAGGGAGGTTTGCCAGGCAGCAGACTCTGTTATCTTGCAAAGCGTGTGCTGTACCATTGGGCTGCAGCCTGGGCTGCGCACAACCCCACCACTTCTGACCTTGGCTGGAACTTCATCCACCAGCAGAGGTGGGGGAAGGAAACTCTGCAAACTTTTGCAGGGTGCCCACAACATCACAGCATTTCAGGTGGGTTGGGGCCTTACAATTTGATGAGGTGGCCAGCTGGTCTTTATATCTCTTTTCTCCCTCTTACAATTTCCCTGGGAAGAATGCTATGTATCAATATTCCCAGCACCTGTCATGTCTGACCTAGATCCAACCCAGGATTACTCTTCAGAGGAGAGTCTAAACACCTTGTGGGTCCCCCTAATATGACAGATATCCCAGGCACTTCCAGTATCTGTGAAGAAGCTACACTGGGTCCCCTGGCAACGGGGGACTCTGAGGAACCCCTGGACAGGCCCTCTGAGGACTGTACCTCCTCTGTAGAGTCAGAGGAGGAAGCATACATCCACCCAGCCCTAGAGAATGGGTGTGGGCTGGGATAATTGTCTGTATAAGTTCTCACTTGAGATCTGCTGGTTGCTGGAACAACCACTTTATTTCCCAGGACCTTGCAACCTAGTTTCCCTGACCTTGTATGGTGCTGCTGACCCCTGGACTCCTGATAATACTCCATTCCCTTGGACTGTGCTTGATTCAGATGGCTTGCTGGTGCTTGACTGGTTGTGGACTTCCCTTGTTCTTGACTGGTCATACAGTGCTTCTGATCTCTGCCTGCCTTCCAAATCTGCTGAATGGATTTGTCCCATTCAGTTTTCCCCAGGGCTGAGCTTGATCAAAGTATAGCAGGACAGTGCCATTCTTAAACAGATATTTAAAGTGACTGGCAGCTGGCTGATGAGTCCCGAGGTTATTATTTATTTATTTTTTAAGTTGTTTTAAAAAATAAATATGGGGGGAATGATGGAAGGACCATGCAGGCAACATGTCAAATTGTAATCATTCCCACATCTGAAAGATATCCCCTCAAATGCCCTTCCTGTTCCTGATCTTCGCACACATGCACTCAACTCCCTTCAATACCTCCCAAATGTTTGGCCGATCCAAACACTCAGACCAGGCCTAGTTTGGGTCCTTTGCACTAGTACAGGGCTCTCCAAGGTCGGGTCCCCAGATGTTGCTGGCCTACAGCTCCCAGCATACCCAGCCAGCATGGCTAATGGCAAGGGATTCTGGGAGCTGTAGTCCAGCAACATCTGGGGACCCAAGGCTGGAGAGCCCTGCACTAGCATCATGAAAGTGAAGGGGAGTACCAAGTCCAGCTTGAATTTTCAATGGGATTTTGCTGGCAAACTGACTTCCATTAATTTTGGGAAGGAAACATATTTCAGCCTCAGTTCTACACCATCACACTTCATTTATATGTCTCTCTCTATAAGAAGCTAAACAACAAGGAAGTTGCACAACTGCTTTCCTGGACAGCCCTAACGGGTAACCGATTGCCACGCCAATGATGATTCCACCTCTCATTGTGACAAATTGGTAATGGTGCAGCCTTCGGACTCATTCCCATGACAATTTCTAATGAAGTTTTTTGTTATTGTTGTTGGGAAGACTAATGGTGCCTGTTGCCAGCAGGCAGCTAAGCTGTGCATTCCATTTTTAAAAAAGGTGTTAGGCTCCCAAAGAGACCTTTCCATCAAGAAACAAAAAGAAAATAAACAGAATGGTGGATTGTAGTACGGTGGGTGCATTTTCAACTCTTGCAGCAACCTGAGTCAGATAGCCGCTAATTTTTGTCCAGTTGGAGTCCACAGCAGGTATTTAAGTGCCCCTGTTAGCACCAGTCTTGAAGTTAGACAACATATTACTCATTCTGAGTGGGAAATCAAGCACCTTGACTTTGAAAGGTGTTGATGCTAAAACTTGACTGTAAAAAAGTTATTTGCAATTAGTGTGATGTCCAAAGGAGATGTGTGTTTATGGATGAGAATTCATATCAGATGGGCTTTACCAAAAATCACAACATTCTCTATTTTCAGAACAAAAACAACTTGATAAAATAATAATAATAATAATAATAATAATAATAATAATAATAATAATAGTGAGAAACCAGCTGACAGATTTGTCCATCCAGACCTTTCAGAGCTTAGCTCTTCAAAGTCTGGATTGGAATCCCTGTGTACTCAACCCTAGTTAATGCTTCATTACAGTTGCCACCACTTTTTTTCTGACAGGCTCCTCATCTTTAGCAGCTTACATGGCAGCCAGGTACATTGTGGTCCTCTCCATCCTGGGAATAGCTGAATTTGGTTGTTTGTGTCCATTCCTCTGAAACTGTTTAATTTAGAGAACAATCCTATGGGCTACATTCTGCAATGTTGGAGCCCTCTGTCAGGGCGGGCATCAAGGATTGCCATGGTTGGGCAACTGCTGGTAGAGCATATGCTTTGCATGCAGAAGGTCCCAGGTTCAATCCCCAGCATTTGCAGATAGGGCTAGGGAAGAATCTTGCCTGAAATCCTGGAGTGCCATTGCTGCCAGTCAGTTTCAACAATATTGGGTTAGAAGGACCAATGGTCAGACTCTGTATAAGGCAGCTTCCTATGATGTTGTTTTTTAATGTTCCCACATCCCAGCAGGAGCTAATTTAGAAGTGTGTCCTGAACTGGTTCCTATTTTTCATCATTGCAATCTACTTGTTCACCCTACTGCTACTCTGGCCCAGACCACAGTGGTGTTGTTATGGAGTAGCAATTGATGTCTGTTTACTCATTGGTTGTCCCCCTGGCAAGCAAGCAAATGGAAGTGATGGGGAGGAGCAGGAGCAGGAGCAGGAGCAGGAGGCAACAATAATGGTAAGAAGCTCAACTCATAGAGAGGGGGGGCACTGATGTTGTGTTGGCCAAGGTGTGTTGACTCTAATACCTGGAGTCAGCACTGCCCTCCATCCATCCTAAGCCCTACGAGGTTTAGATGACACGGTGGGAGGAGCAGCAGAGGATATTTGTGCCTCCTCCTCCTCCTCCTCTGCCGCAGTTTCTGTTAGACAAGCCTCTAAGCCCATCTGAGGGCTTGGGGATAGAGGCCTGTGGCTCACGCTGGCTCAGCTTGTCTGAGTGTGGAAAGCTAAGCAAGGTCAGGCCTGGTTTTTACTTGGATGGGAGACCCCTCCTCTAGTTGCCTGCATTGAGCAGGGGGTTGGATTCGATAGCCTTGTAGGCTCCTTCCAACTCTATGATCTATGAAATCTATGGATGCTGGGAGTTGTAGGACCTTTTTTTTTTTGTCTAAACATACATAGAATTGCATCCTAAATTGCTCTCTCTGCTGGGCATGGGGATAGGAACTGAGGCCATTGGATGCAGCAAATCCATGATCTATCCCCTACCTACCTACTGGCCCACCACTACACACTTATTTCCTCCCTTCCTGAGGAAGCCCTGACCTTGGTCGTGAAAGGGAGTCACCATGGAGCTTTCCAGAGTGGCTGGGCAGAGCTTAGGTCAGTGGGGAGAGGATCCACTGTTGTAATATCCACTTGAGTTGCAATAATGCCTGTATAGGGCTCCAGTCTTTACAAATTCTGGTACAAACTGACGTGACCTGCATCTCTTGGTCTATGTGTGGATCTAATGTGTGGATCGGAACTGAGTTATTCGGAGTTAAGCTTTACCAGTTCCTGAATGTTCCAACACAGTTCTTGACGTTAAACAAACAAACAAAAGTGTCAAAATGCATTTAAAAGTGTATATTTTGAGAGACAGTAAATTTAGACATTTTATTGAAATACAAATATTCATGCACATTTTAAAAAATGCAGGTTAATGCAGAAATGGGAAAATGTCTTATGAGTGAACACACATGAAAGTGACATCGGCCAGAAATGGACTGATTTGTTCCTCTCCATTTCTCACTCCCCAGCTGAGGTGACTAGTACTAGAGGTAGTAAATAAGAAATAGTTTTTTTCCCCTCAGAATACTTTATCAAATATTGAGTCATGATATAAATTGGAGAACCTTGTCAGACTAAAAATACATACAGATCAGATCCTTGCATGCTTTAAAAATGGAAAACAATTGCAAAGTTTTCTTAAGTACTAAAAAGATGGAACGGATGATTGCTAAAATATGCACACATAAAATTTGGGCATTGCAACACTTTCAAAGCTGTGAAGTGGTGGTGTCTGTGAAATGGAAATTTGTATTTGGCATAGCGAGTAATTGTAGGTGCACCTATATTCTAATGTGGGGGGGGGGGAAGAGCCTATTAGTTAATGTGATCACAGTCTAGATATACAGTAATACCTTGGATTGCAAGTACGGTAACTTGGTTTGAGAGCGTTTTGCAAGACAAGCAAATTTTTAAATATTTATTTAATTTTTTTTTACTTGATATACAAGCTACGTCTTGCAATACAAGTACTGTAGTACGGCTTAAATTAAAAATCTCTGTACAATTTTTTTGGGGGGGATTTCATTTTGATATAAGAGTGTTTTGGATTACAAGCATGTTTCCGGAACGAATTATGCTCTCAATCCAAGGCATGACTGTATGCCCATTTCCCAAATGAAATCAACTAAGTGTCAGTGACAAACATTGTGAATAACTCCCATCAGCTGCAATTAGGGCTGAGATGAAATGTGGCAGTGCCGTGGTACATTTTGTGAACTCTCCTTCTGAAACACATACACCTAATTTCAGCTATTATTCAAAAGGGCTGGAAAATGGGCCAGAGCTCTTCATCCATTCAGAGTGAGTGCGGGAAACTCTCACTGTGATTTTGCATTGTGACATCATCACCTAGCCAAATCTCATTAGTTGCATGATATCATCATGCCACTTGTGTGTGATCCATGACTGTCTGGGTATGCCTCAGGAAGAAGACCCTTTAAAAATGGCACAGAAGCTGCAGATTCAGGGGGCATGCAACTGCAAACTGACAGCACATTAACTGACATGAACTACACGCACGTGCACACACACACACACACACACACACACACACAGTTAAACAAGGGAGGGGCTCGTAAAAATTCTCCCCCTGAACATCCCCTCACCCTCTTCACCCTCTTAATTTTCATTGAGGAAAGTTCGCAGAAGCACACCTAAATTTCTTCGAATTTTACTCCCTTTGTGTACTCAAATGCGGAAAGAAAACTGAGAAAAGTCTATCATTTCCACCCAAAATGTACAGAAAGGTATGTCCCTCACGCGCGCACCCCCCATCTGCATCTATGATTGCATGGTTTGCATTTTCAGTCCATGCAAGGGGGGGGGAATGTCACCACTTGCACAGGTGCTGCATTCTTAGTGAGATAATTAGTAGTGTATGCATGTAAGCCATCCTGGATTCACTCCCAGGAATTCACAAGAGTGGACGTTGTTGTAGTAGCTGCTGTTCTTTGATTGATGTAACTGGGGGTTGATGTAACTATATAGCTCCAAGAATACAGACGTCTGATTCTTGTCATTCTTCTAACCTATGCCACAGATACACGGCAGCTGGGCTGTTCCGTATGTGTTTACTGCTGTAAGTGGATTTGAAAACGTACTTCTGCTGTATTGCGTGTTTTTGCCTTTTGGACAGAATTCAGTTTTCATCCTGTTTTGTTTGACACATCAAATATTTTTTGCCTTGCCCTTTTTCATGAATTTTTATCAGGCGCCCAGATCCTTGGAGGGAAAGAAATTGAAATACAAGACAAAACAAAACAAATCCAAGGGGGCTGACTGGCCTGTAACATGGGAAGCTAGAGAACCACAGCTCGGAAGGCAGGGGATTCAGCCTTAGAATGAACCTTTCAAAAGTAATAAAGTTTGGCATGCAATGGTATGGAAGGATTCTCTCCATGCAGGTCTCCAGTCCTGATGTCTGTATGATACAGAGGTGATTCTTGCCACCATGACCATTTCCTATTCTGAATGCATGTGTGAGCAAGTGAAAGAGAGAGAGGCAGGAATAAGCAGAGAGAGAGAGAGAGAGAGAGAGATTATGTTGGCAGAATGGAACGTTGGAGGTGTCTGGTCCTTTTGGATGGAATTTTTCAAATTAACTACTGTGATCTGGTGCTTGGCTTGTTTTCTGACCCAGGATTTTCTGATTTGTGTGGATTGTGAGTCCTGCACATGTATTTACTAAGGGTTGGATCTAGGATCTGCCTTCCTTGAGAGGAGGAAGCTCACAGAAAGTCCTTCTGCCTGATTGTCGGGGATCCCCCTCTCCCCCACACACCGCAGCTGCTCAACCCATTCAGCAGGGTCTCCTGACTCTCTTGTAGCATTTCCAGGGGGCTTCCATAAGAAGGAGGGGGTGTACAGAAGTCCACTTTCACCAGCGCAGTTGATCCAGCTTAAATCTTGACCAAATCCAAAATCTATTTGCATTCTGTACTTTGGTGTTGTTGTTGTTTTGTGCTTGTAAGAGTCTGGAGTATGTGACAATCCTATTCACACTTACTGGAGGGGGCAAGTCTCATTGAAATCAGTGGCACATATTCCTGACATGGATAGGACTAGACCACGCTGGCTGGGGCATGCTGGGAGTTGTAGGCCAAAAACATCTGGGGACCCAAGGTTGGAGAACACTTGACTAGACTTTGTGACTAATCCCTCATGAGTAAATGTGGTGCAGGGAGAGGGGCAGATAAGTGTGCACCAACTCATAGGATACACTATGGTTTATGGAAAATATTTATGTTCCCCCAATCTTGCCAATAGATTGCAGGTAGGGTGGAGCAGGGTCCAGTCCCCACGCACTGTCCTGTGCCCAGAAAATCCTGTCCTCCACCCTAGTTCATTTCAGCCCAGCTGGTAAGGAAAATGGTCCTCAATCCCAAGAATGGTCAATTCAAGATTTGTGAGTTCTTTAGACATTGCTTTCAGAAGTATTGTCAAGTTTCAACACTGAATAACAACAACAACAATAATAATACTTTATTCTAATGTCCTTTACACCAAAGGGCAGGGCATATGAAACATAAACAATAAATATATCAATACAATATAATAATACACTTGCTGGAGAATGGGGATAGTGCCCTTGCCCTTGTCACTCCCCAAAGGAGCGACCCAAAGGCCCGCCCCCACATCCAGCCAGTCTATATGTCCCTTCCAGGTAAGTGGCAGGTGAAGGTGGTTGGCAAACACTAGTTCAATATCTGGGGGGGCTGGTCCTGCACGGAGTGGCAGTCTGCCAGGTAGGAGTCCAGAAGTAGCTCTGAACATGGAAACTATTAGTTGTCCTCTTCTGAAACTTCTGAAGCATCTATGAGCGTGCATCTAGGATGCAGCCAACCGGCAACGTAGGGATGTGCGAATCAGCAAATCTCGATCTCACGGATGTCCTCCAAATTCCGCCTCAAAGCTCGTTCTGACTTGTGTCCCTGTCATATTGCAAGCCTTGCTCTTTTTTTTTTTTTCTATTTGCATGAAATTTTGGCACATTTTCTTGTACATTTCCCCAAATGTATTCAGAAATTGTTTTGATGGTCATTTTTAAATGTATGCATTTTTCTCCCATTGATTAGAGTGTGATCGTATGTATTTTTCAAAAGTTTACATTTTTCATGTGCATTTTTCAAATGTGTGCAGGCTGTCCATCACAGTAAAAAAAAAAAAAAAAAAAGATCTGCAGATCACATCACATGATTGGAAATGTGTGGACTATGACTGCAGATTGCATTCAAATGGCATTCCGTTCCAGGAAGTGTAGATTTTGTAAATTCTGGTCAAAAAAGAATGGAAAGAAATGTCTTATCAATCCCTACCCACTATATCTGTGTTATTGCAGGGGCAGTTCTAGGTTTGCTTCAAAAAGTGAGACATACTTGCTTAATGTCTGATAAGATACAACAGGTTAATACAACAGGTTAATTCTCTCCCCCAACCTTCCTTTCACCAGAACTGGAGATGCTGCAGATATCTCTTTGACTGCTTTCTTGTAAGCATTCTCACTATAACATAGGCTGTAGGAATACAAGGTGAAGCATAAGTTATCAATCATTATTGGCATCATCACAAATAGAACGATCCTGAAGATTTCACTTGAAGAAGCTTAATGATGATCTTCATTAATCACAAGCCTGATCCCATGTCTTGAACTAACAATACTTCTACAGCTAATGAAGGTTGAGAAAGTCTATTAGTAGGACTCTGGCTCATGGATCCTTTTATTCATCAGTTTAAAAAAAAAGAGCACAAGAAAGATAATAAATTGTGCTGTCCTAAAAAGCCTTGGGCTAATTAATCTCATTATTCTTTCTTTCTTTAGGAAATCTTTAAAGCAGAAAGCAGCCTTGGAAGTGTAAGGCAAAGAAGGTCTATTGTTGCAACTCCAATCTTAATTCCTGAAAATCAGAGACCTCCATTTCCAAGACCTGTGGGCAGGGTAAGTAGTGAAACAGACTACCATGACTTAAAGGGATTGCTGTCTTTTATTTTTAGCTGCCATTTGCAGAGTTATCTTTGTCTGCTTCCAATTTGAAACAGGATTTGTTTCTCCATCTATTTGGGATAGGGATACTTCTGAATTTCTCCCTGGATGTTGAAGTTCTGAATCACCTTGTTTTGCTTCCAAAGTGAAATCAAAGATTTAGGAATCCTCCATTAAAAAAAAAAATAATCCAAACTTTGAGCAGAGCACTTTGCATGCATAGTTTGCCACATATTTCAGTTCTTCAGTTCGTTTGCATTGTCTCCTGCTTCTCTAGCTGTAGCTCAGGGCAAAGCACAATGTTAGGGATGTGATAAGGGAGGCAAAATCCAATGGATTTTCTCAACTCGGTGACACAGATTCTGTTCTATCAACCCTGCACTGAGACTGACTCGATTGGATGCTAGTCGAGCCAGTGCACGTAGTTCTGTTTTTAGGCTATGATTTGTGTAATTCTTAAAAGAAAAAGCTGGGGAAACTTGCACAAAATTCGGGCCTCCACTCTGAAATTTGCATAAATTTATGCAAATTGCACTAGAGATGTATCTATCTATCTATCTATCATCTATCATCTATCTATCTATTATATTTCTATACTGCCCAATAGCCGAAGCTCTCTGAGCGGTTCACAACAATTAAAACCCCAGCTCATGCCCGTTTTTTGGCCATCGGGTTGGAAGTGTGTCGAAAGTCTGTTGAGCTCAAATATAATGAGTTTTCCAATATCGCACATCCCTGCAGCTCATGTCTCGCATGCAAAAGGTCCCAGGTCCAACCCCCGGCCTCTCTAGGTTGGATTGGGGAAGAGTTCTGCCTGAAAGCCTGGAGAGCTGCTGCCAGTCAGCGTAAACAATATAGGACTGGATGGAACAAGGGTCTGAATCAGTATAAGGCAGCTTCCTAGTCCTGTGTTCATCGATGATACTGAGTTAGACAGGGGGCATGGGTCAGTGGGAGGGGGCGTAATTCTGTGGTACAGCACGTGCTTTGCATGCAGAAGCCCCCAGCTTCCATTTCTGGCCTCTCCACGTCGGAGTGGGATGGCTCTTGTCTGAAACCATGGAGACCCAATTCCAGTCAGTATAAATGATACTGAACTAGATGGACCAATGGTCTGACTCTGTATAAGGAAACTTCCTGTGTTCCTTAGCCGTGTTTACACATGCACAATGGTAAAATTAGGGGTGGGACGATCTGCTGACATCTGACCCTCCTCTGCCAACCGGGGCCAAAAGTGGGTGTGTGCTGCTTGCCGGACTTCCGGGTTCCCTGCGGGCTGCTGTTTACGTAGAAAATGCCTTAAGATACCTCAAAAGCAGGAGCAATTTGTGCAAATTACACAAATTGCAGCCGCATATCTTAAGGCATTTGCTACATAAACAGCAGCCCTCCGGGAACCCAGAAGTCACTTCCCCAGTGGCTCGACTCAGGAGAACGCAACAGGGGTGGACCGTATCGCCTCGCGGGGCATAGCAGGCCGAAATAGGCCCCTGCTCATGTCACGCCCACACAAGGCTCGCACGGGCCTACCTGAATCCGGCAGCAGCACCCGCCTGCACCACCCGCACTGGTCCGTCACGTCACTTCCGGCACGCCGGAATTGACGCGGCAGGACCCTGCGCCGGCGCGCTGGACACCTGCACTACATTTTTGGCGGGGAAACCAGGGCAACAGGGCTTAACCCTGTTGCCCTGGTTTCCCTACAAAAAACGTAGCACGGCAGGTCCAGCACGCCAGCGCAGGGTCCCGTCGCGTCATTTCCGGTGTGTCAGAAGTGACGTGACGTGACCAGTGCGGCCGGCGCCGGCAGCTCAAGAGGCGCGGAGAACAGCTCCACGCCGCTCAGAAGAACAAGGCAGGGGGCCGCCGCTGCGGAGAGGCGAGGCACCCCCCAGGCAGGTTCGTCCCCACCTCTAAATTACGCAAGTCAATCTGGGGAAGAGGTAAGCAAGATGGAGTTGGGGGGGTCAAGCCCAGCTAGTCCGCCAGATTTCCACCCCCCAAATAAAATCCTCACATATCCCTACTGGTAATACACTACACAAAAGCAATCTTGGTTTGATCGTACATATGATTATAGAAAATATATTTTGTGTGTGGCGTATGAGGAGCAGCCAGGGGTCACCGTGCAGGCCCCCAGGTTCCCCATTGATAACAGTCTGCAACAGTTAGAGTGGTTGAACAACAACATAAGGGAATCAGGACAAGGGTTCTTTAAATAGCTCGAGGACTTTGAGAGAGAGGGAAGAGGTGGGGCAGAAGCGAAGGATACAAGCTTGAATACTGTAGACATGGGGTGGAGGAAGGAAGGAAGCAGAAAGCAAACCTGAAGAATGGATCCTGGAAGGTAGCAAACCAGGTAGAAGACTCCTGCTGGTTCTCAGGAGAGACAAAGAGCTCAAGCAGATGCCTGGATGCTAGGTGAGTCCTTCCAGAATGAACAGCAGGGAAGGGACAGGTACACAAAGGAGTAGATGTGGAAAGACTTAACTCCTTTCTCAACAAACTCAGTAAGTTGTCATTCTGATCCTACAACTACTCACCCCCAGCTTAGTCCACAACGTAGAAAATCCATCTAATCCTGCAGGTACTTACCCACATCACCTAGGAGTGTTTCATGGAGTCCTGTTTTCACTTACCTCACCCAGGGAAGCTTTAGCCTGATCCTGCAAGTACTTACAAGTACTTACCCACAGACATTCATCTTAGTCCTGTAACCACTTACCAATATTGCTTCATGCCAGGACACCTCATCCACTGTATACTTGTATAGTGAAATAAGAAGTGTTCCTGATTCTACAACCACTGACTATAAGGATCTGGTGAGGTAACCAGGATCAGTAAAATCCATAGTGGTTATATTTATATAGTCAAGCTGTTATTCTTAAAGGGTGGCAGCAGGATAGGACACATTCACTTGGATGGAGGGGACAGACTTTGCGACAGGTCTAGGGATGTGTGCGGAGCTCGATTGGGGGGTGGAAGTCTGGCAAACTTGCCAGGCTCGACCCCCTGAGCTCCGCTCGACCTACCTGTTTCCCCAGCTCGACTTGCATTCTCACGAGCCAAGCTGGGGAAGCGACTACTGCGTTCCTGGTGCTACGATGTTTACATAGAAAATGTTGTAAGATAGCTTAAAAACAGTTGCGATTTGCACAAGTTACGCAAATCATGGCCGCTTTTAACGTATCTTACACCATTTTCTACGTAAACGACAAAGCGCTGGGAACTCAGAAGTCCAGCGAGCGCCTCAGCCGGTGCTCACTTTCAGCCCAGCTCAGCTCGCACTGCGAGTCAAGTGCTGAGCGGATCACCCTCCCTTATCAGGCCCATGTGTAGTTGTGCATATTGATAAAACACCTACCCTAAAAAACAAGATTTATGTGATTGTACAAGTTGTATAACGGTTCTTTGTGCATGCTGTGGTACCCAGGCAAAGGAGGTCATGTGAGCATCTGTACAAAATTATTCAAGAAGAACACTGATTTAATCATAGGCATGATCCCACCAAGATTGCCTTTTTGTGGCATTTCAGCCATGTGTATGCATGCCTCCGTGATGCAGAGGAAGAAAAAGATGAGCTGACGAAACCGAAAGTAAACACCACATGCTTCAATACCCCGCAATGCTTCAAGATCAGAAGCCTGATCTTTTGATGTAGATAGACTTTTTTTATTTGAAAGTATAATTTTTGTGAGGAATGTCATTACCGCTAACCCAGATGGGCTGCCAATGTCAGCCTCTAAAGTCACGTCATGGCATCCTGTCCTAAAATTCATGTTTGAAGCAGTTGTGGAATTTCTTAGCCTGAAGACATGAGGGAAGAGTTCTTGTGTGCACTTGAAGACTCAACTGATTTGAAAGAAAGGAAGAAGAAACTGATTTTATACACCTCTTGCTGTAAAAGTAGGAAGGTGCCTACACATGTCCTTTTCATTTTTATATTAAATTTGAAGGGCAATGCACTTATGAGATGTTTATCAGCAGCTCTGTATTCATCCACCACAAAACCCCTGTTTTATCAAGCACAGAGAGAGGAGCCTTGGAATGTCCTTTTGTTTCAAGTGGCAAACTCAACTTTTGAATCACAATGCTTCTAGGTTCAAATATTGAACACAGCAGCAACAGCAGCATCAAGAAACAGTTGAAACAGATGCTGGTTAGGGTATATAAAAAAAGAAAGAGTGAAGGAAAGGGCTGGGGAAGGGCAGAAAGAGTAAGGAAAAGAGCTCGGAAAGGGGAAGAAGTGTGAGTAGGTAGGTGGGGTAAGTTACTCTCACTGGGTTCACACAACACTGATAAATCATGGTGACTTATAAGCCATGTTTATTTCAAAGTGGCTTGTGTTGCCTGAACTCCTGGCCAGAGTGGCTTGTGCACCAAGAAACCATGTTGCCGCATTCAGACAACACAACAAGCCACTGTGAAACAAACATTGCTTATAGGCCCCCATGGCTTATCATGCTGTCTGAACCGAGTCTCTTTCTTACTCTTCCAACCCACTGCACAGCTGATCACAGTGATGCAGTTAGGGCTGGAAATTGGGGCCAAAATCCAGGGTGCCAGAAGCAGAACCCAGCACCTGCCCCAAATGACCATCCAAAGAGTGGCAGGTGGTGAGGGCAGCAGAAGCAAGCAACTTTATTTATTTATTTGATTTATATGCCAGTTACCATATCTAAGAAATATATATCTCTAAGTGGATTTTATTCCTGTAGTCATGGTGGTCCTATGATTTAAACGGGTTTACACTGTATATGCTCAGGGTTTTTGAAAAACTACAAAACAAACAAAAACCCAGGGACGGCTATCCAAGTGTGTCATTCCGTTCGGCGCCAAAGAGGTTGCACTACCAGAAACTAGGTTCTGAACTATGTGCAAGAGGAGAATCCAACTAAACATTTGTGGAATCACAGCTGCACAAGCGATTATGTGACCGGTTGCGCATAACTCTTGTGCAACCCATTGTGCAACCTTAGGGATGTGCGCGGATTTCATTCAGGGGGTGGGAATTTGGCAGACTAGCCTAGAGATGTCACAGCGAATATCGGGGGGCTGGAGTGAGCCGAAATCGCCCCCACTCGCAGCCCCCCGATATTTGCCGCGACTCACGGGGCCTGCTCGCCGAGGAGAGGAGGAACAGCTAGGGATGTACAAGTTCATCTCAGGCGGGCGTAGCAGGGGCCAAAATCGGCCCTGCTCATGCCTGCCCGAGACTCATGGGGCCTTACCAGTCCGGGGCTTGCCGCCTTAAGCCTGCCGCGCTGGTCGTGCTGGTCCCGTCACATCATTTCCGGCTGGCCGGAAATGACACGACGGGACCCTGCGCCGGTGCGCTGGGCCCCCTGCGCTATGTATTTTGCGTAGAAACCAGGGCAACAGGGCTTAAACAGCCCTGTTTAGGAACTGCTCCACACCGCTCAGACAAGAGTCGGGGGGCCGCCTCCGCCTCGGAGAGTCAAGGCGGCGGTGAGCCACCCCCCCAAGGTACGTGGACACCCCTAGGAATGCCCCCCCAAAGGTACAAAATTCACCACTAGACTAGCCAGGCTTGACTCCGTCCTGCTTACCTCTTCCCCGGCTCAACTCTCCTGAGGCGAGCCGGGGAAGCGACTTCCGGGTTCCCAGCTGGCCGCTGTTTACATAGAAAATGCCTTAAGATATGCCCCAAATGGCTGCAATTTGCATAATTTGTGCAAATTGAGGTTGCTTTGGATGTATCTTAAGGCATTGTCTACGTAAACAGTGGCCCGCAGGGAACCCAGAAGTCCGGCGATGTAACTGTTCAGCTCGGGGGGGCGGAGCGGGCTGAAATCTTCCCTGCTCACGCCCACCCGAGACTCGCGGGCCTTAGTGGGTTCTGGCCCCACTCGCCTCTCTTCTCGAGCCGCCCACCACAATGGTCCCGTCGCATCACTTCCGGCCGCGACAGGACCCTGTGCCGGTGCGACGGGACCTCGTGCTGCGTCTTTTCCCGCAGGCCAGCCGGAGGTGACACGATGGGACCATCGTGATGGGCGCAGGCGGCTCAAGCGGCGCGGAGAATCGCTCTGCGCCACTGAGAATCGAGCAGCGGGGGGGCCCAGCGTGGAGAGGTGAGGTGAGGCACCCCCCAAGGTACGTGATTCATCACTAGCACAGAGCATGCCCACTTTCAGCCTGGCTCAGTGGGCACAGCAGTGGCGTCCGCCAAGCTGGAGGTGGGTCGGGTCCCAGAGGATCGCCCATCCCTAATTACCAGACACGCAACTGCTTGCACAATCGGTTGTGCAAGCATAATGGGCGACCACTTGAGCAATGGAAGATTCAGTAGAGTTCCACTAATGCTATTTGAGTTTGGGGAATGACACCATGGGATACTGTCCCAGCCTTGGCAAGCACTTCCTGCTGTTATTTCTAACATATTGGGAATGTGGAAGCAGTTGTAAAGCATGGAATGGTAGTTGGGGATGAAGAGAAATGCCTGTTGTGCACTTCACAACTGAAGTAGTACACGTGGCTATCTAAAGGGTTTTACCCAAAGACCATTAAGTCCAAGGTGTAAAATTACCTAGCGGCACTACTGGCTGATCAGTGGCAAGTTTAGAAACGGGGGGCAGAGAGCCTGGTGCCACCTAAAAATGTTGAAAACAACAACACGGAGAGCAAAGCAAATCCATCTTGGAAGAGGTGAGGAACGAAGACCCTCATGGCCTGGGTGCCATTTCAAGGGAAACCTGCAGGTGCCATCTTGGGATGGCAGGTAGTTGCTTTGCAAATTAGACTACAGGTGGCTGATTGGATGGACTTTAGAATACAAAAGTGCGCTGCTGGGGACATAGATGTGCCACGTACAGTGCTTTGATCATGGGAGCATTAGCTTTCATTTGTTGTTGTTTTTTCCGTGTCGACAGAAATCTCCAGGAGAAGCCAAAGAACAAAAAATCACAGACAAGCCAAGCAGCTTGGGTGTAATGAAAATGTAATATTGAGTGTTATTGAATTTGCTCCTTATAAGGACGACCATGGCTGAGCTGATCAATACAACACTATAATGAGTTATAGTCATCAGGTTGGAGTGGGGGGAAAATGAATTAGCTATAACTCTGTATGGTCATTTTCTGAAAAGTTACTTGTCTGGAAAAGGTACATGCTGGCAATCTGTGTTCCTGTGACAGAAATGCTGTTACGAGTCACTTCTGTGTCAACAAGGAATAAAGATAGAACATTTCTTTGTTCCTGAGCATCCGGCGATGTGACACAAAGCTATGACTTGTATCCTTACGTAACTGGGGACTGTTGTGAGCTGCCAGTGGCTGAAACTCTGTTCCTATGCGATATCAGTTGCAATAGGAGATTGCTTTTGTTGTTGCCATGCCTGTGGTGGTGCATTTCCTAGTGTTCATGGGGAAAACCTATTGAATTGTATGCTAATAGCAAGTCACTGGCCCAGTGTGTATGCCTCAGTCTAATAAACCATGGTTTACTGGATTTTTTAAAATATCACACACACACACACACACACACCACACAATATTAAAAATCTAACTCAAATCCAGGCCAGCAATCTACAAACTCAAAAGCACTCAAATCCAGGCCAGCAATCTACAAACAACATAATATAAAGTAATGAACTGTTTAAAAACCCAGCAAAACTTCATTACATTAAAAATGAATTGGAACAAAAAGACCTGTGTTTCAAAACACCTAAATGGAGGGGGTGGGATGTACATCTGGTGAGAGATAATCCCACAGAGATGGGGCCACCATTAGAAAGGCCCTGTCTCTTGGACGCCCGCCCGAGATTCGCTTGGCCTTACCTGTCTGGGGCTCGCTGCCTCGAGCCCATCACTGCCAGTCGCACTGATCCCGTCAGCCCTGGTTGCCTTAAACAGCCCTGTTGCCCTGGTTTCTAAGCAAAATACATAGCGCGGGGGCCCAGCACGCCGGCGCAGGGTCCCGTCGCGTCAGTTCCGGCCGGCCGGAAATGACGCGACAGGACCAGCGCGACCGGCTCAGGCAGGCTTGAGCAGCGTGGAGAACTACTCCGTGCCTCTCAGAAGAACGAGTCGGGGGGGCACCGCCATGGAGAGTCAAGGCGGCAGCGAGGTGGGGGGGGCAAGGTACTGTGGACACCCCTAGCAGTTGATAGGAAAGCAAAAACCATTTGCGCGTGTAGAGGAGAAATAACGACTCAGACACAGTTGTAGGGTAGCAAATGGTGGTAAAATAAAGGGCCACATTTATTGAATCATCAATTGGAGATCTACAAAGGAAAAAAAAGTGCAGGTACTAATTACACCGGCTATCAGCCGGTCGCCATTGCTATAGGGCGAAACATCCAGCAAAGGAGGGTGACGGCATCCAAGTCATCCCCTCCTTGCTTAACACCACACAGTGCTGGAAAGTCTTTCCTGCAGTCAGCCTCGTCCAGACCATGAGGTACTGCCAGGTGAGGTAGGAAGACCTCAGAGATGTGCCTTATCTCCCCAAACCCGAGCCGTGCGTGATGCAGTTGGCGGCAGGAGCCTCGGGCACGCCTCTCACCTGTAAGGTGCCATAAGATGATCACCGAGCCCCTAAAACTGCCTAATCCCGCACTTAACCACCAATGTGACCGAATTGAAAATGCCACTAAGCACCCAAATCCTGAGTGTAGAGTAGGCGAAACACGAACATTGCCCCCAGCCAATTAGGACAATGAACCAAAATTCCTACTCAGCCCCTGTTTTGCCACAGGTTCGTCAAAAGGGATTGGCAGAGGTTCTTTAAAGGATTTTCAGACCATGATAAATACTCCTCCAGGAAGTTAAAGCCAAACATCTTTATTGCAAAGCTGAGCATGAAATACAACAATGCTATGCCTTCCTCCGAGTTCCCTGGTGGAAATCCTTCCCACCCCTTAGCTACAAAGTCACTGTATTATTTCCAACCAACCCGAATGCTAGTTCCAGCAGCTCTCCGCATGGGTATCAGCTTTCAGCGTTGGGGCTTCAGCAGGGCTCTCTGAACAGCTTCCTCTGCTCCTCCTTGCTCCTTCCGATTCTTCAGCACTCCACCACTACACGCACAACCAACCAACCAACCAACCACCACTACCAACCACCACACTTCAGTCTGCATTTGCTAGTCTTATATACCATTCTAGCACCAAGCTTCATTGGCTGCAGATCTCGTGCTTAATTGATAGCTCCTGTGCTGTTGTGCAGTGTCATTCTTCTGGCCAGCAGCCAGGTCACACGTTACTGGAGATTGCATCAGCCTGGCTAGCAGCCAACTCACATGCTAACAATTATAGCAAGGTCATGCCTTGCTATTACAGAGCATAATACAGAGTTACAGTGTAATACAGAGCATAATGCAGAGTATAGTGTAATACTATACAAAGCATAATACAGAGCATTGAGGCAGGACTGTTGTGCAACACTGCACTCCTCGCCATCTTCCGCAACTCCCATTACAGCCCCTAGGAACAGGCAACCGGTAAAACCTACACTGCAAATGGGGATGGGAGGGAGGGAGGGAGCCGCTTCAGAAAGGAGGCAGAGGGAGAGGCGTGCAAGCCTAAGAACAGTTCTGCTGCCCCCTCCCACTCTGCCTCCTGATTGGAACATCAAGAATCAGACCACTGTGGTCTGACTCGCCATTCCCTCCAGCGCGCAAATTGTTCTCCCCTGCCACAGCTACGCATGGCTGGGAGGGGAATTCTAGTCATACTAGACAACAACTGAGCTAGATAGACAAGTATTCTGATCTGTTATGGGGTAGGTTCCTATGTTCCTGTAAGAAAAGAAAATGCACACTGTCTGGCAGTTCTACTATAGTCAAATCCAGAGAAGACGCTGTGAAAACTCAGAAGAGTACATCTATGAAATCTACTCTTCTGAGTTTTCACAGCGTCTTCTCTGGATTTGGACTGACATGCTGATGTAAGACTCTGGCCTTTACCCAATACTATTCAGAGCATCCTGTCTGTGTAGTTTCTGGCCACGATGATTGCTGAAGAATCCTGCCTTTATAGCAACTTCCCATGTTATCCACATGTGTGGATACACCAGCCTCAAGCATCTGCTTTTGCTACAAACTTGCAAGCAGGCGCCTTGAAAGCTGATATGCTTGAGTGCTCTGCTAGATGAGACCAGAGCACGCAATTCCTTGCATGACCGAATCTTACATGACTACAACTTGATTCATGCTTGCAATTTCCTCACTAATAAACATACGACACTTCCTAACTTAGACAGGACTAATTTACAGCTGCCTTAATGAACTGAATCATTGCATAAAATCCAGGATTCCCAATGACAATGCTGTGTTTTGAATATGGCCCACCTTCCTTTAAACCCCGCAGCCTGGAAGTAAAGTTCTAATGCCAGTGTGTTGCAGAATATATTAACAACAACAAAGAGTCCCATCATGGCACCTTCAAGGCTTTTATTTACTTACTACATCTCTTTACTACTCAATAGCTGAAGTCCTTTGGGCTGTTCACAAAAGTTAAAATCATTAAATACAACAACAGTATAAAACCTAATTTAGACTTGTTTAAAAACTACAATATAAAACCAAAGTAAAATTCAGCAGCAGTGTAAAGGTCTAAATATACAGTAACATGTTTAAAACAAAACTAAAAAATGGAGGACTAAAACACCTGGGAGAATTAAAAAAAAAAAAAAAGCCTTCACCTACTGCCAAAGTGAGCACAATCATGTTGGCACCATCTCTGTAGAGGGCATTCCACAACTGGGGTGCCACAATTGAAAAGGCCCTTTCCTTGTAGGGATGTGCGAAAGAGCAAAACTCAAGCTTCCCAAAGTACTCTGAATTCCATCACGAAGGTCGTTCCAATTCTTTGAGATTCAGGCATTCTTCTCCCATTGATTAAAGCATATTTGTGCACATTTGTTCAGAAAGTGCACATTTTTTCACGCATGTTTCCCCCCCCCCTCCAAATGTATGCGTGCCATTGAATGCTTTTTGGGTGGGTCTGTGAAGCTCAGAAATGTACGGAATTCAATCACAGATTGTGTCCGAGTCCATGTTCAGTTTGTAAGGTGTGAATTGGGTAAATCCTGATCGAAAATGAACATGAAACTAATTTCTCATATATCCCTAGTAGCCACTGGCCTCACTTGATTTGGTGGGGGCATCCAGAGGAGGGCCTCCGAAGATGATCTTAGCGCGCGGGCAGGTACATATGGAAGGAGATTATTCTTCAGGTAACTTGGCCCTAAGCCATTTAGGGCACTGGAATTTAATACCAGCACTTTGAATTGGGCCCAGAAACAGACTGCAAGCCAGTGCAGATCATTAAGTCCTCCTGGCATAATATGTTCATATTGACTAATAGCCACAGGCTATTCCCTTTGGTGTGGGACCATATTCAGGCCCTCCTGGCCAGAGGACACAGACTTGCCATCGTCCTCTGGCTTAGAGGATGAGTACCTGGCAGAAGCTTCATCTCCCCCAGACTCTCAGACTTCTCAGGCTACAAAATCAGGTGAGGTCCCTTTTAAAGTCCAGTCAGCTCCTCCAAGAGGGGCGGAACTGATCATAACTCAGGTCCTGCCAGTCTACACAAAGCTTCTGTTGGTTTAACTCCCTGCTGAGACAGTATCTTCCTTTTGTCATAGTAGGAGAAAGTTTCAGCCAGCAGGACCCACTTGGAGCTATCCAAGGTTCTATCTTCTTCTGCCTTGACTTTCCCTCTCATGCCTTGATCTGTTTACCTTGACTGGACTTGACTACTGTGACCTGACCCTGCTTACTGGATGGGACTTCACATTCAGATCTGACTCAGTGGTCTTATGTGGTGAGTTCTGCTGCATGCGACTGCTGGATGGCAGAAAACACTCTGTGGGGATGCTAGTCCCCATGGTCAGTGAAAAGGTTAGACAGTCTGAACAGTTTCTTATCTAAATGCAAGTTCCATCAGCAACATCCTTCTCATGTCATCTCTGGCAGCCACATTTTCCTGGGAGGTTTTTTCTTTCTTTCTTTTCAACCCGGGATTCCTCACAGGAAATGGGACTAACTGAGCAACTGCCATTTTAAAACATGGAGGCAACTATTTCCTAGGCAGGATGGTGATTTGTGTGCTTCAATTATTTTTAAAAAACACAACCTTTCAATTAGGCAGCACAACAAAGTAATGATGCAGATGTCTCCCCTTACATTATTGGCTGCCTCTCCTGTCTGCCTGGGAGCCAGCTTATTGCCTTGTAACTAAGTACCCCTTCTTCAGTATCTCTTAATTAAATAGCTATCAGACACCAAGCATGAGCCCGTGTTGATGAGCCTGGATGTTTAGCGGGCCCTTACACTCGCACACGCGAGCCGGAGTTCTTGAGGGAAAACAATGAGATTAAAATATTTTAATATGCTCTTGGCAGCGCTGCAGCTTGACGTCCAGATGGCCTAGGTTACCAACCTTGACGGGTATTATTGATGTATTTCCTCACACTCTCTTGCTGATACAAGCATGGGGAGATCATTAAATGGGGCTGTCTTTTTGGTCTCCATCCATATGTTACTCTTCCAATTTATTTGTCCACATCAAGTGGAATGAAGTATGGAGCAGCGGGACACACAATTCTCCTTTAATTACTGTGATGGTTTATTTGTCACTCCTCTATGAAGAATGACAGATATTTATCTTATGACAAATGGAAGAACAGCATTTTTTTATATTATTATTATTTGCTTTCCTGGAATGATTGCCTCTTGTCAATCTCTTTTTATATGCTGTTGTGATTAGAATGTGACAGCGTTGTCAATAAGGAGCTCCAACACAGGACTCGAGCTCAGAGTGGGTCCAGAGGGTTGGGCCTTAGAGTCATCAGCAGGGCATGGTTGGGGGGTCAGGAGTGGCCTGGTATAGAAAAGGAAATCTTTGATTCTGTGGGCAGCCGCCCCATCTGGTGAGTCACCAGAACTGTCGATGGGAGAAACTTCTAAGGCAGCTTTGCATAACCTGGTGCCCTCCAGCTGATTGGGACTCCTACTCCTATCAGCCCCATCCAGCATGGAAAATGGTCAGGAATGCTGGGAGTTGTAGTCCAAAACATCTGGAGGGTGCTGGGTTTGGCAAAACTATGCTAGAACGATGAAGTATTATCATGCTCTGGACCAGGATTGACCGCCCTGGGCTGGCCCCTGAGCCCTCTTAGACAAGGACAAATATGTCAATTTTGGTTTCTCTCAGTTTCCCAATCGTAAGTTCCATTCATCTAAAACATTGAGAGCTTTTCCACTCTTAAGTCTGGGTCATCTCAAACTTTGGGAATGTTTTTTTAAACAAATTTGCATGAAAATTCATAAGCATTTTTTGCACATTTCTCTGAATATGTATATATAGATATATAATGTTTCTGTGTGTGTATGTATATATGTATTATGTATATATATATTTCATAGATCATAGAGTTGGAAGGAGCCTACAAGGCTATCGAGTCCAACCCCCTGCTCAATGCAGGCAACTAGAGGAGGGGTCTCCCATCCAAGTAATAACCAGGCCTGACCCTGCTTAGCTTTCCACACTCAGACAAGCTGAGCCAGCATAAGTGTGTGTATGCATGTGTGTTGCTTGCCTAATATACTCATTTTTGCAGGAATATTCCTAGTACAGTGCATTTTTAATATTATTCACCCTAATATATGCATTTTCATATGCATTTTTCAGTTGGAGGATTCCACTACAAAATTTGGAGATGTGCAATTTTGAAGGATAACAGTTTCAGTTTGCATAGTGGTTTGAAAGTGTTTAATAACACAGAAATAAACCCTGATTCTTTCTCCCATCCTACAAAGAACTTCTTGTTTGGGCTTGACCTTTGCATGGGCAACCGTCTTTCTGGATCTGGTGTGCTTTTTTGGCCCTGACTCCTGGGCTTGGTCCTTCAATATCTCCCTGACAGATCTCCTGGTTCAGTACTCCTGGCTTCTGTCTGACATCTACCTACAACTAGAGATGTGAAGGCCTGGAAAAGAAATGGAAAAATTTGGAAAATAAAACATTTTTTTTCTCTGTCCCCCCCCCCATATATATATATATACACGTAAATAAGGCTGGGCGCGCCACCCGAGCCTTATTTCTCCAACCCCCCTCCTCGCCTCATTTTTTTCATACCTGACTCGACGTTTTCGGGCCCGGGAATGGACCCTGCGCAGGCGCAGAATGGACCATAGGGGTCCAGTGCGCCTGCGCAGGGGTTTCGTCGCGTCATTTCCGGTACCGGAAGTGACGCGACGGACCGGATCGAGCGGCACAGGCGGTTCTCCACCGGATCGAGCGACTGGGGCGGCTCTCCACGGAGTGCGCGAGCCGCCCAGAAGATAAGGTAAGGCCTCGCCGGGGCGTGAGCAGGACCATGTTCGGCCTCGTTCTGCCCCGGCGAGGCTTGATTGTACATCTCTCTCTCTCTCTCTCTCTATATATATATATATATATATATATATGGAAAAACAGAAAATAACTGGGCTTTCCCCAAATTTTTTCCATCCCCCTCCCAGGCTTTAACATCTCTAAGTGCAACTCAGCCCTAACAGGGGATATGGTTCAGCTTATGCCCTGCCACCAATCTCTGATCGGTGAAGGGTACTCTGTCAAAATCATGCAGACCAGCAGAGAAGAACAGAGAAATGATCTGAGCATGTACAAAAGCTTCTGAGTCAGGTTTACTCTAGACATAGTGGAGAAATTCACAATGCTTGCATTTTAATGCAAACTTACCTAATTTTTTACTTATTTTATTATGTATTTATTTAATATATTTATTTACCGCCCATCAGCCAAAAGGCTCCCTGGGCGGTTTACAAGTAAAACTGGATAAAAACAATCTTAAAACCAAAACATCATTAAAATAGAATACAATATAATACAATAAAAGAAAGCAGTCAGATGAATCAGACCAGAGGTACAGCAGTGATAATAAAAATGGGAATAAAAATCTAACCATTAAAATATTGGGTAAATAAAAAGGTCTTCATCTGGTGCCTGAAGGAATAAAGAGTAGGCGTCAGGTGCACCTCCTTGTGGAGTTGATTCCAGAGATGGGGTGCCACAACTGAGAAGGCCCTTCCCCTAGTAGCCACCCTCCTAGCCTCTTTTGGAAGGGACTTTCTGAGAAGGACCTCCAAAGAGGATCTCAGGGTTCACGTAGGCACATATGGGACGAGGCGTTCCTTCAGATAACCTGGCCCCAAACCGTTGAGGGCTTTAAATGTCAATGTTAGCACTTTGAATCGGGGCCAGACTTCAATTGGTAACCAATGTAGATCATAGAGGACTGGCGTAATATGTTCTTGTCGGCCAGTCCCCGTTAGCAGCCTCGCTGCCCTATTTTGAACCAATTGAAGTCTCCGGACCATTTTCAAAGGCAAACTTGCAAACCACCATGTGAACTGGAACTCAGTAATCCTTCGAAATCCAAACCACTTTCTCCAAATTTTGCAGTTGTCCAGTCAAAAAACACATACAAAAATGCTTATATTAGGGGGGGGGGGGATAATGTTCCAAAAAATGCATAATGTTGGGGAAATTGCTAGCAAAAATGTGGATATTATGCCAAAAAAACATACACAAATACATGTATTGGGAAAACTGCACACAAATGCTTATTTGCATTGTCATGCAAAGTTAAAAACATGCATCCTAAACATTTGAGATGAACTGAACTTAAGATTGATTAAATGAGAAACAAAGAGGAACCAAAACTGACTGGTATTGTCCACCCCTAGTTTGCTCTTGCTTCTGTCCGCTGCCACTGACCTGACTTTGATCTGCTTCACACTGGAGATCCAGTGTGGCGTAGTGGTTAGAGTGTTGGACTGGGACTCAGGAGATCCGGGTTCTAGTCCCCACTCGGCCATGAAACTCATTGGGTGACTTTGGGCCAGTCACTGACTCTCAGCCTAACCTACCTCACAGGGTTGTTGTGAGGATAAAATGGAGAGGAGGATGAGGATTATGTAAGCCGCCTTGAGTTCCTTGCAGGAAAAAAGGCGGGGTATAAATATAATAAATAAATAAAATAAATAAATTCACTTCTGGCATTGCACACTCAGCCTTGTCTTGTCCCTGGAACCTTCTCGTCTTCCTCTCACTGTTGATCCTGCCCTTTCTGAAAAGGACCTTCCCCATTTTATCTTTTCAGCAACCCTGCAAGGTAGGTTCGGGAAATGGTGAATGGCTGAACATCCCCTGAGCCAGTGTTCTCCAACCTTGGCTGGCTGGGGCATGCTAGGAGTTGTAGGCCAAAAACATCTGGGGACCCAAGGTTGGAGAACACTGCCCTGAGCAACTTTGTGGAAGAGAAGGGATTGATTGAACTCAGGTCCCCTCCCCCTCCAAAGTCTGACCATGTAAGCACAGCACTGTGTTGGCTCCCAGGGGACACAGGATGATGAAATGCAGTCATTTGGATTTGCTCTTTTCTTTCCAGACATTACTAACTTGAGACATAGGTAGTCATGATAATTTAAACACAGGGTTTTTTTGGTTGAAAAATACCTCCAGTCTTCCTTTTTTTTTTTTTTTTTTTTTTTGCTATTGTGGCACTTTGGAATATCTGTGGGTGAAGATCCTTTTGTTCTAGGACAACATTAAGCTGGATAATCCATGGGTCCTTCTCTAACTGTGTCAGTTAGACACAGTTAAGCCAGTGTGGCGTAATGGTTAGAGTGTTCGACTGGGACTCAGGAGATCCGGGTTCTAGTCCCCGCTCGGCCATGAAGCTCACTGGGTGACTTTGGGCCAGTCACTGACTCTTAGCCTAACCTACCTCACAGAGTTGTTGTGAGGATAAAATGGAGGAGTGGAGGAGGAGGATTATGTAAGCCGCCTAGGGTTCCATGCAGGAAAAAAGGCGGGGTATAAATATAATAAATAAATAAATAAAAATAAATTCTTTGATGTCTTCAGTACAGAGATCCGAAGGGCTACTTTAGAAGTGCTCAATAGCATGTATGCACTCAGTGGAATTGTAGATAATCCCCCCTTTAAGCAGCTGACTCCAGTGTAATAGTGCTAGGAATGTATGGGAAGTTAATTTCAGTTCATTTTTTATCAAGATTGACTCATTCCGCCCCTTCAAAACAAAACTAAGACTTGAATGACATCTGTGGTCCAAGTCCATATACTGCTGAGCTGCCAGTGTGATGCGTGGACCCCAAAAATGTGTTCGACTGGCATGGATTCCTTTCAAAAATAGGTATTAAAAATGTATACTTTTCTAAATGCTCTCAAACATGCTTTAATCAATGAGAGAAGAATGGGTACATTTCAATATGCACCCCACTGATGTGTATATTTGAGAAAAAAGTATGCAAAGACGCCGTGATTTTTCTTTCACCACCCCCCACACACACACATACACACACCACCAGCACCACCACTCTCACACACAAATTGCAAACTGATATGGATGGATATGAGACAGAACGGGCTTTCGTGTGGAATTTGGAAGCCTTTTAGAAGCTTGAGTTTTACTTGCAGGCAGCACATCCCCAAGGGTGCAATCCTATTATGATTATTATGATGATGATTGGAAGACCCCGAACTCAGAGGCTTATGCTCATTACTGTGTAGGGCGGGAGAAGCGGCAGAGGCATTCTTGGCTTCCCCGTCCCCACATCCTGCGTTTTCACTAGACAGGCATTTTTGCCCATCTAGCAAAAGTTTTTCAGACGGGGAGGAAAGGAGGCTGGTGGGGGCCCAGGTTAGCATGTATCCTGGCCTCTCTGGTCTCCTCCCCTCTCCACTTGCTGAAACACCCCCTTTCCCGCCTCTCTGTTAGGGTCTGTCCTGCAGCGCCATCTGGCGGCAGCTTTGCATATAACCGGCTGCAGGGCTTCGCAGGGTGTGAGCCCTGGCTGGTAAACCCTTGCAGAGTTCAGGCCCAGACCAGCAGGCACTCCCAGGACGGCTATAGAGGAGCTGCATTTCACCTTCAGCCTTTGCCACAGCAACATGGTCTCTTGTGCTAGCTGCAGCCTGTTCCTGATTGCCTGCTAGATCAAACTCTGCCTTGCTGCCTGTGCTCAACCTCCTGCTTGTCCCTGACCAATGCTCCTGCCTCCAGCCCTGCTCAGCCTGGTACGTCTTGGTGCCTGACCCCTGCCTATTCCTGACCCCTGCCTATTCCTGGACCCTGCTGCTCACCTTAACCCGTGCTTGGGCTCTGCCTGACCTTGTGCCTGTTGCCTGGACTTGCCCTCTGCCTCTGGCCCCTGGTTGGACTCTGTTGCCCTGAACCCATGTAGAACCTTGGGCCTGTTGTCTGTATCCGCCTCCAACTTTCCCGGCCACGGCATTTCGGCCCCAGACCCTGACGCTCTTCGGAGGTCATATTCCTGACATCAGAGAGGCAGCCATTGTGGTTACCTCCACACTAGCTGTGAGGGGGAAGGGGACAGATCATAGATTCGCCACTCCCAAGGTCAGAGCATGCCTCTGACCTTGTATCTGGGAATCCAAAATATCCTATGGCCCCTCAGATGCTGTCTAGGGGCCATAGGATTGCTCCCTAAACATTTTGCATTCTCTACCCTTTAAAATTCCCTTCAAGTCCAGAAGCAGTTTGTCATGAAACCTAAGGCATGGATTGGGGCCAGAGTTCAATAAGAACAAGACAATCCCCCACCATGTGTGTATGGAAATCTATGTGTGGTCCTTTGGATTCAGGCCATGGTGTATACATTAACAGTTCTCAAATCCCTGTTTATCCCTTGATGTTCCATTGCCTGGGAAATAATTCAAAACAACTCTTAATGTTAACAAATGAGTGATTACACTGACATTTTCGTTTTCAAAAAGGGATAAACATGTGATGTCCTTCACTTCATTAAGCAGCCCCATTTATTTAGTGGTAATGGGTCTGCTCACATTTCCTTTCCGTCTGAAATATTGATCACTGCGTAAACAATTTCAGTTATTTATTTATTTTTTTGAAATCTAGTTTAAATGAACACAGTCCTGATGGAACATTCTTGTCAAAAGGGTTCCATTTGCAGAAGATGTTTTCAGAACTGTTGCTGTTGACTGAACTGGAGACCCCACACACTTTGGCGAAATAGATTAATTATAAATATCCTGAATTCACCTCCCATGTTTTTTGGACAATGGTTTCGGGTATAATAAGTAGAAAGTAGGGTTATGTGAATCAGCCAAACCCAAACTTGCCAAAGTTCTCGTCATTCCATCTCTTCTCAAAGCTCATTCCAACTCCAGTCCTTCTGATATTGCAAACTTTGTTGTTATTTTTCTTTTCTCATGAAAATCTGTGCATATTTTGTGCATATTTTTCCAAATGTAGATATCAGTTGTGCGTATCTTTGAACTGTATGTGTTCTTCCATTGCTTAAAGCATGTGTGTGTACATTTTTCAAATGCATGTTGTTAAATACTTTTTTTTGGGGGGGGGGGTCTGTGAATCGCATTGCAAGCTCAAAAATGTACAGACTTTGCCCACAGATTACATCTGAGCCAATGTTTGGTCCAGAAGGTGAAACCTGGCTTCATCCTGGAAAAAAATAATAATGAACCGAATTAAATTTATCATACATCCCTAGTAGGAAGGCATATTTAAACATTTTCAAGAAGGGCAATGTCCTTATCTAGTTGCTATGGAGATGAGTTAGTGGGAAATACATTAGCTCTATAGCAACAGCAGAATTAAATTTTATGTCCAATATTGAAATATTCTAGTACCTAATTCCCTGTATCTTTATAATAAATCACAGTGATGACCTTAGATGTAGACCCAGAGATATATAATCTTGTCTATGCTCAAGAGCTTATTTAGCTAAGGAAAACATGAAGGGATTAAGTATTGTGCTGTGGGTGTTGACCTCTGCCTTGCAATTAAAAAAAAATAAATTAAAAAATCTTGAATTATTTCAAATGAGAGATTTAATAGAGATGTAAGTGTGCAATGTTCCATGGATCAGTTTATGACTCTTGCTAGAAAACAGCATATTGAGCAAAAAAAAAAACCTTGTAAGTATTTGCGTATCATGGTCAGCGTCAAGTAAAGAACTTGGACATTTATTGGTAATGTGCCTTTCCACAAGAGATCCACTTTGATGCTGCTGGTTAAGGTAGCAATCCTAAACACACTTACTAGGGAATGAATCCCATTGAACACAGTGGGACTACTTCTGACGTAGGGATGGGAAAACAAGCAATGGTCGAGCTCACCAAGATTCTCCAAGTATCAGCTTGCGGCTCTTCTTTCCTTTATTTGTGCTCATGCTTGCAATCACTGTTCATTTTGCACAAACGGGGGGAAAGGGCTGCAAAACGAACAGCTTTGGAACATGAAAGTTGTGCAAACAAATCTCCAATTTGTGCAAATTTCCAAAATTGTGCAAATCCCCCCCCCCTATAGACTGATTTAAATCCCCCATGGGTGATTCAAAAGTTGTGGCTTTTGAGAAAATTGTGCATTTTTCAAGCATACATTTTGCGAATGTGAACGCAAGTTCAGGAATTTGTGAACATTTTCAGAGAAAATGCACTCAGTCACACATTCATATTCAGGATTGTGAATGGGGCATATCTGAGTGATTTGTGAACTGAAATGAAATTCTCATACATCTCTTGAGTAAACATCTATAGGATTGCACTGTTTTACTACAGAGAGCTTCATTCTCCTGCTAAGTCCCAGGTTAACCAGAGGTCCTGGACCTCTGATTGGCTTCTGACAATCAAACTATTAGACATGTATGTATCCCGTTGAAATATATTTATATTAATATTAATGCATTTATATATCTGACAAGATTTCCAAGCAATGAACAATAAAAAAAACCAGGGGAATCAGACTGGAAGGTAGCATAGCAGGTGTTCTGTAGGATGTTGGGAGCTGAGAGCATGGGCAGCTGGGTGATTCATGGCTTATGGCAGAAATCCAACAGAGAACACTTAAGGTGCAGGCAGCCATATTGATGGACAGGCTGCTGGTTGCTGACCAATCCAGGGCATGGCCATATTTAAACTGGTGAGCAGGGAACAGACTAAGGCTGCAGTACTATGCACACTTCTTTCAGTGTAAGCCCCACTGAACCAATTAGGACTTAGTCCTAAGTAAATGTGCATAGGATTGGGCTTTATAAGGGTCTGTCTGGGGCTGCTGCTCTAGGGCACCTGAAGGAGGTGGGGGCTCACTGGGGGGAAATCATTGGCTCAATCTGAACAGAGTCAGTTCTGAGATCCATGATGGCCCCAACATCCATCGGCTATGGCTGGATGAATCTGTCTGCTTAATTTTCCACAATGGTCACATCTTTTTCCAGCACAGGTTAGTTCCACTCAGTTTCTGTGTCAGTTTGCCATTAAAAAAAAAAAAAAAGCATGACAATCCACACACATTTTCAAACACTCAGCGATGTGGTGTGCGTGCGTTTTTTGCAAGGAAATTTTTGCAAGGAATTTCCTCAATGTGCTGTTTTGTGTGCTATTTTCCCTAACGATCAACTGCATTACAAAATTTGGAGAATGCGAAAACAGAAGGATAACGGTGCTCTGCTTTTGTGTATTAGTTTGGGAGGTTTGTATTCCTATGCAGCCCAAACAAATTTCTCCCCCACCCCTATAAAATGGCTGCAGCAAGAAGATGCTTTAGAATCAGGAAGTCTGGTCTCTCTGGTTTTTTGTCCTGGAACACCCAGCCCATGGACAAGCAACCACACAGAGGCAATGAAGGGACTGCACTTCCCAGGGGTTAGAATACACTCATCCTGATATATCTCCTTCATAATCCATGTTGAGAAGCTGAGCACCTACTTTGGTGACAGTTTCTATTAAGGTGAAGAGGGGGAGGCTCCACAAAGTGGCACAGGCTATAATAAATTATGGGGGGAGGGAAGCATTAAGGAAAGGTGACAGACAGATAATTCCCAAAGAGGGTGATGCATGTTTTTTTAGGGGGTCTCATATACACAGTAGTGAATAAATAGCTTGGGTCCACTCTTCAACACTCTTTTCCCACCCCTTGTTTCAACTGCCAGCTTTCTTTAATCATCATAAGTGATTAATGGTGAGATTTTGAGAACACTAAAAGAGGGGAAAGTGCTCCCGTCCGCTAAGCAAAGCTGAATACAATAACGAGTTGATGGGCTAAGCCCTCTTTCAGTTTGTTTTTCTTAAAGAAAGGAGAAGAAAGACAGTTAGCATCCAGCCAACATACAAAACATGCCATGTGTGTCATAGTAATTGCATTTATTACCCAAGGCACAGCCATGTGACTTTCAGGCCAGGGAAGAGAGGATTCCTGAGAGCTGGTGGTGATCATGGTGACCTGGATCCAATGACCACATATATCTCCATCCAGAATCTTGCTGTTCAAGGTTTTTGCAGTCAACCAAGTGTCATCCAGCTGTGTATGTGAGTGTGAACAACGGCAGCCCCATCTGTGGAAATGGCTCTCACAGCCACTGCCCCATCTGTCATGTGCATTCTCCTTCTTCATTAAATAAGTGGTGGGGGAGGAAGGGGTGGGCATACGTACACGTAACTTGATTTACATATACAGTTGTAGAGTTGAAAGGGACCTCAAAAGTCATCTATTCCAAACCCCTCCCGATACAGGAAATCCACTGCTACAGCATCCCTGATAGGTGGCCATGTAGCCCCTGCTTAAAAACCTCTAACCAAGGAGTAGTCCACCACTTTCTGAGTCAGTTCTTTTCCACTGTCCAACAAGTTCTTCCTAAAGTTTAGTTGAATTTCTCTTTCTGTTAATTTGAACTCAGCTGTTTCTGCTCCTCTGGAGAACCAGGAAGTAAATATGCTTCCTCATCTATGTGATGGCCCTTCAGACATTTGAAGATGGCTATCATATCTCCTCTGAAGTGCCTCTCCAACAGGCAAAACTTCCTCAGCTCCTTCAGCCTCCCCTTATAGGACTTAAACCCCAGCCCTTTCACCATCTTCGTTATCCACCTCTGAACATATTCCATATCATTGATCTTTGTCATCACTGGTAGGGGTGGGTTGAGCATTTCACTTCAGTTTACCAATTTATCAAAAGTTGCAAAGTTCTCTATATTTAGAGCAAATGATTTTTTGATTTTTTTTAAGAATGTGGGAGAAACTGAAATTGGTATATTCATCCATCCAGGCCCAGGGCTCTTAATAGTCTGAGTTTGAACCCCTGAGTGCTGAATTAGGGTTGCCAGCTTTTTTCCCCTGACAGGGTCCTCATCTTTAATAGCGATATGGAAGGCAGGTACATCATGGTCCTGTCCATGCTGGGAATATGTGTACCTAAAGAATTTGGCTGGTGCAGATGGTTGAGAAATTCATTTCAGTTCCGTTTTGATAAGAATGTACAAAAAGAGGGTTTTTTCCCTCATCGCCTGCTTCCTGAACCTTTTAACTGGTATGCTGGGCTTTTGGACCTTCTACATGGAAATTGTGTACTCTGCCACTATGCTGTTGTTTTTGCCCCCTTCCTCTGGCTCACCAGAAGGACCCAAACACATGCTGCCACGGAAGCTTCTGTCCCTAATTGTACTACATTTCAACTTGCATGGGTTAGTTGTTGTTGTTGCTGGTGATGGTGGTGGTGGTAGTGTGTGTGTGTGTGTGTGTGTGTTAACTTGGGGACCATTTAAACAAATGGCACTCCCCAACTGGCAGTCTAAAATGTTTCTCCCAGCTCTGCCACCCAGGATTCTGATGCTTCATTCTGTGGCTGCGTGAGAAGCCTAGGGTCAACAAGTCTGGATAATCTTCCTGCTTTGCTCTTGTCCAAGTAATTCTGACAGCAATGATTACCTCTAATGTGCACAAATACATTTTATTCAATGGAAGAAGAACGCATACCTTTCAAAGATGTGCACACTTGATGTACACATTTGAAGAATACATGCAAAAATGAGCACAGATTGTCATGTGAAAAGAAAACAAACAAGCCTCACAATCCGATACAGACTTGAGTCAGAATTGGAGAACTTTGGCAAGCTCGGGTTTTGCTGATTTGCACATCCCTAGGTGGCAGCATGTGAAAGTCACATTATCATTTCAGAGTAGGGCAGGTGAAAGTCAACATGGAGTAACTAAAAAGGCATACCTGGCATAGCTTAGAGTCTGCTTTATTATTATTTATTTATTTATTTATTTATTTATTATTTATACCCCACCTTTTTCCTACAAGGAACCCAAGGCGGCTTACATAATCCTCCTCCTCCTCTCCATTTTATCCTCACAACAACCCTGTGAGGTAGCTTAGGCTGAGAGTCAGTGACTGGCCCAAAGTCACCCAGTGAGTTTCATGGCCGAGCGGGGACTAGAACCCGGACCTCCTGAGTCCCAGTCCAACACTCTCACCACTACGCCACACTGCTTTAGGCACCCAATTCCCTGATGACCTTCTTTATCTCCTTGATCTGAGTTCTCGCCTTTGGCCTTGATGTTAGATTGCAGCTGCCGTTTTGCCAACAGTGAGAGATGATGGGGTGGACGATACCCCGGGACTGCTGTGCCCACCTTGCCAATTGCGGAGCTTTTGGGTTCCTGGCGAGCCGCTGTTTACATAGAAAATGCCTGAAGATACGTCAGAAGCGGCCGCAATTTGTGCAAATTACACAAATTGTGGCCACTTTAGGCTTATCTTAAGACATTTTCTATGTAAACAGCAGCCTGCCAGGAACCCAGAAGTTGCTTCCCCGGCTTGACTCGGGAGAATGTGAGTCAATGCTGGGGAAAAGGCAAAGCAGGACAGAGTTCTGGTGGTCGAGTCCGGCTAGTCTGCCAGATGTCCACACACACCCCGGATGAAACCCTCGCACATCCCTAGGACAATGACTATGAACTACGGACGCCACACCAGAGAAATCCACAATGGATTCGAATGAGTCTGGATTTCTATGAATCTCACCCATGGATGCCACAGCAGCTTTTCTGGAGTCACATTTAGCCCACCATAGGCTAAAGTGCCAAAATATGCATTCGGGGGGGGGGGATTTGTGTATTTTTGGAAGTGCAAATTTGTGTATTTTTGGAAGTGCAAATTTGTGTATTTTTGGAAGTGCAAATTTGTGCAAGTGTGCACAAATTTATTTATTTATTATTTATACCCCGCCTTTTTTCCTGCAAGGAACCCAAGGCGGCTTACATAATCCTCCTCCTCTCCCTTTTATCCTCACAACAACCCTGTGAGGTAGGTTAGGCTGAGAGGCAGTGACTGGCCCAAAGTCACCCAGTGAGTTTCATGGCTGAGCGGGGAACTAGAACTCGGATCTCCCGAGTCCCAGTCCAACACTCTCACCACTACGCCACACTGGCTCGTTCAGGAAATGGGGGGGGGATCCAATTCCATAAATGAGTGGACAACGGACCAAAAGGTGCCTGACAATCGCTGAAACACAGATGGAAGAATGGATTTAACAAAATCCGTCAATCCCTACTGTACACCTCTAGTAAACAGCGACTACTCTTGCTTCAACATGTTCATAGTCTAGAGCAGTAGTGGTTATTGATGCATTTTGTTTTTATTCCCAGGACCAATAAAGCAATTCTTTTTAGAAAGAAGTGTGTGTGTGTGTGTGTGTGTGTAGGAGGGACGGGAGAGAGGCTGTCAGAAAGTCAGCTGCCAGATGATTAATAGAGTGATGGATGAAAGTAGTGGCCTGGGCGGGGACCATGTTTAGATAAGGGAAAAGGCATCTTGAAACCATTGGCTTCTCCATCCCTGTTCCTGTTCATCATTCTTTGGCAGGGATGATCCCAAATACCCCCCACCCCGTGCCGCTACTTTATTCACAGGGGAAAGAATGGAGGTGGGATTTCAGTGATGAAAAAATGAGAGCCTTGCCAGCGGCACCAGCATCCACAAACGTTATTTTCTCAGATGGCCTGTAAAGATGACACTCTGGGCAGTATCCCAACGGGGTGCTTATGACCCCACCAATGCTTTTCTGCCCTGCCAACTCTGTTGCACGAGTCCTGAAAAATAATAATTAAGATTTCTGCTCAGGTGGTCCCTATTTAGGAATTTCTGCTCAGGTGGTCCCTATTTAGGAATTTCTGCTCAGGTGGTCCCTATTTAGGAATTTTGCAGGATCTCTTCCCCCACCTCCCCATAAGAGTCATGCCAGTGGGGGGGGGGGAGTCATATATATACAGCCTTTCAGTGCTTTTTTTCTGGAGAAAAAGGTACCGGAACTCTTGGATTACATTTCCTCGGGAGTAGATGGCGATTAAATTGTAATGCAATTAATAGAAGAAAAGGTGCTGGAACTCAGTTCCGGTGAGTTCCACCAGAAAAAAAGCCCTGCAGGCTTTTATCTTCCACTGATCTATTTCTAGACTGATTTGCGTCAATCAGATCAAAAGGACGTGTTTGTTTGTTTGTTTTCTTACAGGGTACTACTGACTTGTGGAATATCTTCAGTATTTTTGATTTTACAAGTATTTTAAACACTTCTCCCCAACCGCAGCCCCACATACTTTTCTCTGTTCTCTCTCCCATCTGTACACTTAAGGGCAATGTAGGCGTCTCTCTTAGCTCTCTCATTAATCGTCGGTGCCACACAACTTGTAACCTTATCTCGCTGAAAGTCTCTGAAGTCTTCTACGAGAGCTTTCCTCTGTGGGCGGCAAGTTCTGCTTGGGCATAGTTCAGCTATGGATCTAAAACAGGTAGTGAGAAGACATCCCGCTTTTCTTTGATGTGTTTCATGATCCACGTGTCCTCTTTCATTGTAGCTAATGATGTGCTATATAACGTTGCCGGCCAGCGTGGCATATTGAATCTATCCCGCTTTATCATCACGCATTAGCAAACTTGTTTTGCCAACAATATGGTGTAGCGAGATACGGAGTTTCTCGAAATCCACACAACTTCAGAGGGCACACTTTGAGCCATGCAGTTTAAAGAACGAAAGATTTATTCCCACATCATACACTTCAAAAGAGCATTTGCTAGTAAAAAGAAAAAAGGGGGGGAGGAGGAAATTCTTATTAGATGATCAAGTATAATTGTATTGTGAGAGCTGGGCTGAAACAAACAAACAAAAAAAATCCTATCAGACTTTAAATTCAAGAGCTGGAGGCAAACTACCACACCGATGCTATTTTTTTCTTGTTCTGGCGCCTAATAGGGGATTGCTCCCTGCTGGCACAGTAATGAACTTGTACAGGCTTACTGCGTTTTGAAGAGAAGACACTACAATATGAAGGCAGCTGGGCTGTTTCATGGCATTATTTTATTTTATTTCCCCAGAGAAATGTAACCCTTGCTTCTTCTGAACATGAACAGCCTTTATGCCTTTTTTGCTCCCCTGCTCCAGCAGTCAGGCCTGGCAAGACCCAGGGTCCCAAACGGCTGCTGAAACAAGCTGATCCCTTGAGCATAGCTGGTAAGTGGCTGGCTGGCTGGTTGGCAGAGGAGCATGAGGAGCAGAGTTGGCCATTTGACCAGTCGAAAGAGAATGTGTTGACCAGTCAAATATTGTACATAGCAGCGGAGTGTTTTTGATGCATTCACTCTAGTGCAGGGCTCTCCAACCTTGGAGCAGATGTTGCTGGCCTACAGCTCCCAGAATACCCAGCCAGCATGGCTAATGGCAAGGGATTCTGGGAGCTGTAGTCCAGCAACATCTGGGGACCCAAGGTTGGAGAGCCCTGCACTAGTGGAACACCAAAAATAAGGGTTTGGCTTTCTCAGCTCTCTGTAATTTAATATCTCACTTGCAGCTGTATCACCTGCATGTTTACTTCAGTCAGTACTTTCCATTCCTTCAACAGCTATTGTTCTTTCTAGGCCTGTGTCCAGTCCCTCACAGAAGCTATACTGAGCAGATAGCCAGATCACATGGACGGGTGGTGGTGGTACTTCTGCCTCCTGCAAGCTCAGTGTTAGGGCACATGTTTTGCATGAAAATATCCCAAGTTCAACCTCCAGTATCTGCAAATAGGGCTGGGGAAAACTCTACCTAATACCTTGGAGAGCTGTTGCCAGTCAGAGTAGGCAATAGTGAGATTGATGGACCAATGGTATGGTCCTACTTAATAGAAGGCAGCTTCCTATGTTCCTATCCAAGATGAAGTCATGAGTGTTTCTAAGCAATAACCTTTGTCACTGAGGTTTGCTTGTGTCCCTGTTTGGGGATACCTGCAATTCAAGCATGTAGTCAGTGGGAGAAGTTTTACTATGCTGGAAGGTTTGCCACTGATGTTTGCAAGAGTAAGGGGCAGATGTTTTAACCTACAACTCCCATCAGCCCAAGCCAGCATAGCCAATGGTGAGGGATTATGGGAATTGTAGGCCAAAACATCTGGAGGGCAGCAAGTTGCCCACCCCTGCTGTAAACAAAAGAGGGAAACTGCCACCTCCTTACTAGTATTCTTGGCTTAATGGAATATTTGGCAAATATTCAATCTATCAATTGACCAGGCTACCAGCTCCGATCTGGAGGCATACAGGCATAGTCTACTGACCTTCCTCAGCACTGTTGCCATGACTAAAGGACCGTACGGTTGCACACCTTCAAGTTATGTAGTGCTTCCCTGGGGATCACCTGGTTTCCAGGATCAAGAGGATTCTGGTCTGTGGTGTATGGAAGCCACCTGGGTTAAAATATTTGCACATTCCTCTTCTTCAATCTGGCCAGAAGTTCTTGCAATGCAGGAATTTGGGACTCAGTGCCCAGACCGCGCAAAGCATCACCCAAACCCCACCCAACTTTCCATACAAAAGAAAAGCACCCTTGCTGTTATTTTAAACAAGCCGAGTCATGAGCCTGTCATCTCACCATTGTTGTTGACTCTTCCCCCTACGCCGCGCCACCCCAGCCCGCTCACACACTAATGTCAGCCTCATCCCTTGAGCCTATAAACAAAATGGAGGTTTTAGTGAGAATAAGGAATAGTTGATTGAGTTCAGAGGACCTTAATAAGAAAGGCTATTCAGGAGAGCCACAACATGTTGGAGAATGCAACTCACCAAGACGCCACATCCATACTTATCCTGATACCTGCGGATGGATAAATACATGGATATTTGGTCTGCTTTTTCTGATGTTTATGCGTAACTATTTTTATGGATAACTGTATTACTACATACTTTTTGATACTTATGGATATATATTTTATACGTATTTACTGTAAGTGATCCATTTAAAATACTGTATGACAATTGTATTTTTTGTTGTTCATTTTTTTCCCTTTATTTTTTATAGTTTTTGTTTTGTTTTGGTGTAATTCATATTTTTAAAAACTAATAATGTTTTAAAAGATCAATACTTATAAACACCTAATTTAAAGAGAGAGAGAGAGAGAGAGAGAGACCCTAGCACTGTATTTTGTAGTCTGCTTGCTGGCTTGCAATCCATATAACATAAAAAGAGCCAATGGGCCATCTATTCCAGCCTTCTGTCCTGCCGTGCCCAACCAGATGCCTATGAGAAGCCCACAGCAGGACACAAATGCAATAGCACCTTCCCAGTTATGTTCCTCAGCAACCAGTAATCAGAGGCATACTGATTCTGGACATTATAAATAGCCATTCTGACTAGTGGCTGTTGATAGCTTTATCCTTCATAGAGTTGTCTAATTCCCTTTTAAAGTTGTCCAAGTTGGTCTCCAACACTACATCTTGTGGAAGTGAATTCCATAGTTGAATTATGCTCTGTGGTTGTATACCACAGATGGGGAGACTCTGGCCTGCAGGGTGGATGTGACCCTGGTGGTTCCCCATCCAGCCTGCAAGTTTCTTTTGTTGTTTTTCTTCTTCTGATCAGTGATAAGAGAGTATTTAAAGACAATTAACCTTTAAATACCTTGCAAATAATTTATCTTGCAAAGATTTTGAGCTGTGCTTTTTTTTTTTTCAGGCAGGAGACCTGCCTACTTGTGAGTAAACATGCAGAGGCTATTTGAAAGTGTGCCTGAATGATTTAGTCCTGCTTACTTCTGAGTAGTCATGCAGGCACCTTGTTGTCCTGCTTTTATCTGAGTAGGCCTAACATGGCAATAATCACATTTGGCCCTGCCCAGTCTGCCTTTGGCCTTGTCCACATATGGAATGTGACCACCTAGCCCTTACCCATTTTGCCATTTGGTCCCTCTGGCTGAAAAGGCAGATGTCCTCATCGAAGCAATAGGTGACTGCAGCTGTGGATTTTCTCTCTTGTTCTCATTCCACCTCCACCCACCTCACTCTTCTCTCACCCATATTTCATCCACCAGTATCACATACATGGAGTTATGCATTCATCAGATATGATGGAATCAAAGGACCATAGGAAAGAGGAGAAATGGAGGGAGTAACCACAGCTGCTTTATCTTTTATTTTGAATCTGGCAAACATAGTTTTAAGGGAAAAGCAAAACAAGTGACGTCTTTTTTATAAGACCTGGATATTTTGAATATCAATTTCCAAACCTCTGGACGTTCCATAATACTTGATAATCCAGTAAATCTCTTCACGTCTTCCAAGAAGCACCATAAATGTTGCCTGAAAAGCACAGGATTGCAAAACAATTTTAATTTTTAATAAAGTTTAATAAACCTAGTTAAGAATTTTCATGCTAAGTTCAAGATGCGTTATTGTCTCATTACCAAGAACTGAGCAGTGTTGCTAATGCCATTAAATCATTTGTTCTTATGACTTGCCCGAAGCATTCACATTTCGGGGGAAATTAGACAACAAAGCATGATCCTGGGGAAAGTAGCTTGCTTCATTAAGTGAAAAGTTTGATTTACTCCAGTGTTTATCCCTAGAGTCTGTTTGTCAGTGAATGTGCCACTCTCTTCAATTATATATAAAAGAATCTCTGATCTGTTTTAATGCGTCTCTGAATTCTTCATGAAGCTGGGCATATACGAGTGGATGCTTCTGTAGATTTTAGTTCAGTTTTCCATCCCATTCTTTAACGAACTAATCATGGACACCAAGTCAGTGGGGACATTATACTTGAAGTCGATTGCCTCAGATCATATTGACTGCAGCACTTTTGAAGGCAGTGGAGGAATCCCCCCCCCCCCAAATCCTAAGGGTACTTGGAACTTCTTCTTCTTAGGAAGCAGTTTGTATTTCTAGGAAGGTGGAGTGGAACTCCTATATTTGCCCCAATTGACCAGATTTACCAGGGATAGTACATCCTTATTTGCTAGCATTGCCGGACAATGTTTTTTTGGTTCCCATTTGAAAGCGAACTGACAATATTCGCATCTCCCAAACAAATGAGTGGACTGGAGCACGTTACCCTTCCAATTTTGCACTCCTTTGAATTTTGTGATGCAGTTTTTGGCTTAAAAACCATACCAAAATGCTTACTTTACAGCAAAACGCACATAAAATGCATAGTTTACAATAAAACATGCTACATAGAGCAACTGGAAATCTAAGGGGTGGCCCTAGATTGCCCACACCCCTGTGCATTCTTCTCTGTGCCTTAGTGCCTCACCTGTTAGATGGTTGACTCACCTCAGTCTTACCTGATGCCAAAGCCTTCTGTTCTCTTTAGAGTCACCCACCTGTTGATAGATGAAGAGCCCACCCCAATCTTACTTCCTGGCCCTAACATTTCCATCCTCCAAAGTCTCCATGTTGCTGCCCCCAAAGTCTCTGTGTTGCTACCTTCCTGCATCCAGGGCTTTAGATTACAGGTTCAGATGACTGAATGTTCCCCTGTAAAGAAATCTCATTGCAAGCAGAAAATTAATACCATCAAGAGTATGCTAGGTAAGAACCCTTCCACCCCTGACATCTAGTTTTCTGTAGTTCATGATTTTTTTGGCATGGGCCTTCCTTTAAACTTTCCCCTACTTTAAAATTTTGGGGTGGAGAGTGGGTGTCAGTTTGTGTTTGTTTTTTATTTTTTTCAAATCATTGTGATTTGTTTGTGTGTGTTTTTCCCCTCTTGGATGCATTAAAAATTGAATATCGGAACAGGTGGAGCATATATGTTTTTAACTTGTTAAAGTGATGTGTTAACAGAATTCCCCACCCATTAAAAAAAAAAAACTATGCTTACATTCTTCAAGCTTGTTATCCACAGTGTTATACCTTTAACACTTTAATAGTTTAATACCTCAGACTTTTCACAGAATCTTACCATTAAGCTTTATAATAATAATACTGAACAATATTATGGTGAGCAATTGTGCTTGACTTGGAAATATCTTGTTTTTCAAAGCAACATCAGGAAATATACTCATGCATTAGGCTGAAATGTTATGCAAAGCAACCCCCCCCCCATATTTCTCTACCTACTGAGTTTTGTTCTCTTGTTTTCTTCGGTTTGGCTTTCTGAGGCTTCTTGTAGGGACTGATACAAACACCTCTGCAGATACACCGCAGGAAGTCATGGGAACTGGTTCTGAGTCAGACGGGGAGGGAAGGGGGAAGGTATTGCAGGGAAGCCAAGGGTTTGGGAACAGGAGATCGGCAAGAATAGCAGAGACACAGGGAAGGGAACCCAGCCATCATCGAATGTTTTGGAGGACAACCAAGCTTAGCCTTTTGAACCTGTGGGAATGCAGGCTCCTAACAAAGAGGAGGAGGGGTGGGAATGCGAGACCCAAGAGATAGGCATCAGATGAAAAGGGAGTGGCAATGCAGGGTCATGAAGCACTCAAGGAGACTTGCAGCTAGGGAGGTGATCCCATGGAAAGACCTTGTTTGAGGGAGGGGCTTGGTAGCCCACTCAGCTTCGGGAGGGCAAGCCATCGTAGACCATGTCAGTTTTGTGACAGCTCTCTTTCATGATGCTCTAACCCAGGGGACTAAGTGAAGCTTACAAGATAATTATGCAAAGCCTGTCCGGAACTTTTGCCCTCTTTTGACTGCATGAGGATACTGTAGTCTGTATTGTGAGGCAATGCTTGTTTGGACACTGCTTGGCCTTCACTAATGCACCTATGCAGGCTAGCAATATCAGGGCCCTCTCTCTCTCTTTCTCTCTCTCTCTCTCTGAGTGAGATACAACTGCCCCAACACAACTTGGGAGGGCTTTCTCCCCTTTCCTTTCACTTCTGGCTCCTTGCCTTTCTTTGGGACCATTTCTATTACCAAGTGGTGGTGGCTTCCTCTTCCTCCTCCTCCTCCTTGCTTTGTGAGGTACTTCTTAGGCCTGCAGCTCATTCTCTCAGCTCCCTTCACACTAGTAGAAGTGCATACCCATCCCTTCTATACTGCTTTCTCTGGTTTGGAGACAAGACTGGAGTAGTTGTTCAGTGGTGGCCACTTCCCTGTTGGATCCACTACTACTTTGGGCCCACTACTGGGCCATGATGGGATGTTAATCAGCTTGATCCCAGATGGGCCAAGCAGACACTCAAGCCCAAACACACACACACACACACACACACACACCTTTGTGCTGCAATCACCTGCCCTCCACCTGGCCTAAACAAGCTGCTGAATTATGGATCTGCTAGGCCAGCGAACGCAAGATGGCACCCAAGCGAATGACCCATTAAAGCTCAAGCAAGAATTACCTACACTTCCTTTATAGGATGAATAACATTGAATTCCCCAGATGTGGTACACAGTCTATCCTCTCCAACCTGCTGCAGCAATCTAGGAAAGGGGCGTAGAATCTCAGACCCAGGAGCCAAATCCAGCCTCACCTGGGGGGGGCAGTTTGGCCCTATAGATGGCCATGCCCCTTTTCCCTAGCCCTACCCGCTTTCCCCTGAACACTGATCATTTGGTGATTACTGGCTTCTGTGCAGTCTTCCCCCATTTAAAAGGAATTGAAATGCCTCTCCTAAAGCTTAGTTACTGGCAGTAAAAAAAAAATTAAAAAAAATTGAGATCAAATATGCTGGTATTTTCTTTTGAATTTTTGGCCACACCCCTTCTCCCCCCCCCCCGGAAAGCACTTCAAAGCACTTCTTTAAACATGGAATTCAACCCTTGGGTTGAAAGACATTCACCACGCATGCTTTAGGATCGTCCAGCCTGGTTGGCTAGTAGGCATTCAAAACGATGTCTACATGACTAGATGTTTTATATTGTTCATCATACTGAAGAGCAATGGCATCTTTCAAAATACGAAATTCAAACATTATCTGAATACTCCAGCTTCTCTGTGTTAAAAGACACTCAGTCCTATTCGGTCATGATTTCAATTGATCTGTGAGCTTAAATTCCGCTGCAATATTGTCTTTTTTTTTTTTTTTCTAAAAGGGTGTTTTGTTTGAAAAGAAGGTATAAATAATGCATCACTGGAATGGGATTCTCAGCAGATCGAAAATGCTGATAGACGCACATAAGATAAGGATAAATGGCCATTCTTGAATTGGTTGAATCTAGTGAATTGTGTTTCTTTTATAGCAACAGTGAGAAACGAGGTGTCAGTGCTATTATTGACTGGGTACTTTGGACAGTTACTTACCCTAGTCAATAAAAAAGCTTATTTTAATGTTCGTTTTAAAAGACTGGGCCAAACAAACATCAGATGCAGCATTTGGCATCTGGGTTTCAGCTCTGATAAAGCAGCATGTAATCAGAAGGTTTGTCCCTGAAGAGATGCTTGATGAATTTGATCTTTGCAAATTCTAATATGAACAGATCTGATCTGCACATCCTGGACTAATGTGCAGAGAAGAAAAATCACACTCCCCAATGGTTCCAACACAGTTCTTGGCTCAACAAATCTATCAAAATCCACTCTGAAATGTGTGTTGTGGGAAGAAATATGTTTAGACATGTATGCTTTGATTTTAAAAAGTCTAAAAATACTTATTTAAATGCTAATTTTTTCATCTGCATGTAAGTAAGTATATGCATTCATTCATTCATTTATTTATTTATTTTAAAATGAAAATGGTACAGAATCAATTTATTGGTAAACACCTTGCACTTATAATAATAATATTTATTTACGGTCTACTGACCACACCAATATATATATATACAATACAGACAAGATATACCAGCTCTCAGTTGTACACTCAGAATAAAAACATACAATAAAACAGAATCAGACAAGCATAGAAGGCCTAGTCATTCAAGAATTTTGCAACTTCCTTAGTGATTAAACTATTTGAGCCATCAAGCAGAATTGTCAAAAGAGACTCTAAAGATCGTCCCGGGAAAGTTTGTGTGATTGGATGTATTAGAGTCTCTCTATCCCCTCGATAGAAACTGCAGTTACATAGAACATGCAGAACAGATTCCACCTCCTCGTTGTTGCAGGGGCAGCAGCATCTATTTTTCACTGGGATTTTACTGTATCTGCCATCCAAAAGTTTGGAGGGCAGAACATTAAATCGGGCTAAGGAGAATGCTCTCCTGTATTTAGGGATAGATAACCACTCTAAATAAAGCATCCCATTTTTAGGATAAAAACCCGACAAACCCAGTGACAGAGGGGAACATGGGCCCTGGGCCGCTGCATGGAACTCTTGAAAATTGATGTCAGTCTCTGCTTGACTAAACATTTAGCTTTCTCCCAGGACAAGGATAGCAAATAGGAAGGAGACAGCCCAATTGAAGCAACCTTTTGCCCCACTGCTTTATTCCAAGCAACAACCTTGCACTTGCTGAGTGCTCACCTCCATTATCTTAGCATTTTAAAATTATCTTACTTCCTTGGATCCCTTAGAGGTGGGTCAGCTTGATATCAAAACAAATTCATGTGTCTATGTCTACAGTTTATCTAAATAACTTGAGGGCTTTCAAAATGTAAAGCTAGGTAGTTTGAAGGGATGTATCCATAGTTGGTATCTAAAAATCAAGTTGCATTTCAGACCACAGGTTGCACCTCCTTTTGGCAGCTCTGTCTATATATCACCATTAACAACTGTGATGTCATGCCCCCTTTAGAACCACTCTGGATGGAGAAACTGTGACTGTTATGTTTCCTGTCCATCCTAGCATAAAGGAACTAAAGGTAAAAAAGGATCAGAAGGTCATAATGCATAGCCTATGCTGCCCAATGTCATTACAAACCACCCAGCAATCCACAACACAGGGATAATGTGGTGTTCCATATATTAAGGAGATAAGAAGAGCCCTGTTGGATCAAGTCAGAGGCCCATCTAATCCAGCCTCCTGCTTCCACAGTGGCCAACCAGATGCCTCTCAGAAGATCATAAGAGGGGCTTGAAGGCAATAACTTTCTATCTCCTGTTTTTGTTCCCAAGCAACTGGCATTTAGTGGCATGCTGCCTTTGAAGATGTGGGTTTCATAATGCCATCATGAGTAATAAACATTGATAGATCTAACCTCCATGCTTTTGCCGAATCCACTTTGAATGCCACTACTTTTTAAACTACTGGACATAATCATATCTTGTGAGAGTGAACTCCATCAATTAATTCTTCACTATGTGAAGAATTACTTCCTTTCAGCTGTCCTAAATGTACTGCCAATCGATTTACAGTGGGGGGAAAAAAAATCCAGTGGAAGTCCATGATAGTCAATGACAGAAAGTCAATGGTCGGATATTCCAGGTAGTAGCAATATACAAAATGCAGCCATTTTGTTTTCCATGATTGTTGCTTGAAATAATACTATGGAACAGAAACTGAGCCATGATGTTACATTTATATGGATGCATATTCAGCAAAACTCAAGCTTGTCGATGTTCTCCAAATTCCACTTCGAAGCTCATTCTCACTCGTATGCATATCAGATTGCAAGCTTTTGGGTTTTTTTTCTTTTTACACAAAAAATTGAGCATGTTTTTCCCCAGAATATACGCATCAATTGTGCACATTTTTGAATGTATGCATTTTTCTCATTGATTAAAGCATGTTCATGCACATTATTCAAAAGCATGCATTTCTCCATGCACTTTTTTTTTAATGTACACATTTTTGAACATATTTTGGTTTGTTTGTTCTGGGAATCACACTGCAAGCTCAAAAACAGATTTCCTCCACAAAATGTGTCTGGATCCACATTTATTTCTGGGAGCTGTGAACTGGATAAATTCTGATCATAAATGAACTCAAACAAATTAATCATGCATCCCTAACATGCATTATAGGAGAGGCCTTATTGGCTCCCTGAAAAAACCGGCTTTCCGAATGGCTTCAAGTCTGTAGCAAGAAGTCTTGTCAAAATCACTGAAGCACATCTTGACTTCTGGAGTCAAATAGTCCATCATTCCACAGTGACGCTCATTTGGGGAACTCATTAATGGCTCATCAGTTGCCATTGCTGAAAGACTTGAAAAGTAAACAGATCCCTATTTTTGAATCCTATTTTTCCATTTAATTTTAATGAGACAGTTTTTGCATGAGAAAGAGAGAGACCACCATAAAGATTATTTAAGGAAACTTCTCAGTTCCTTGGCAGTTGCAAAGTGAAATTGATTGGCTTTTAAGGAACTCTTGCATCCGTTAGAGAAGACAAGTTATCCATCAAGGAAAATGGAATATCTATCTATCTATCTGGAAAGAGGAGAGTGTTTGCTTTTGTTGCTTATCTAGATCAGGCCCACAAAACCTGTGACCTACTACAAAGCCAAAATGGACCACCAGGTATTTATGGCAGCCCAACAGAGCCTCAAAAAAAGTGTCCTACTTTCACAGGATGCCTGGGTTTGCAAAAATAGAATCACCTCATAAGCCACAATACATAGTTGGTGGGCAACATTTGGCTTAATGGGTCATCAATTCAGCAGACCTGATCAAGTTTGGATCAGCTAGCCAAACCCAGAATGTTTTGTTTGCTCTTGGAAATTTCTAGGAAGTAGACCTTGTTACTGGTTGGAGAAATTGGGTTGCCTTGGCATAGAATTTTTATCTGATTTGGCACCCAGGCATGGATAGTCCAAATTACAGCCTCCCAACATACTATTCTAGAATCCTGTTTGACCCAGGCTCCTCCAAAGCTTTCTAGGAAGTGATATAAATCTCACTGTAGATTTCAATAGCATTTTTACTAAGGATCAATTCTGATACTTTATGAAAGGGCAGATTGAAAGACTGGGCAGAAAGAGAGAGCAGTGAACAAGAACACCCTGAGTTATGCCTTTTGTGAGAGAAGCCAATGAGAGAAGAGACTACTTTCCTCAAGCTGATGGCTGCCAAAAAATATTGAAATAAACACTTACAGATTCCATCACCTATAGAAGAGTGGCCATGCTCCCTCAAATTCAAATCAAGCACTCAAATATGGGAGGAGAATTAGAATTGTCAAAGTCTTTTGTTCCAGTGTTCTACGTCCTCGTCCTCGTCCTCGTCCTCGTCCTCCTCCTCCTCCTCCTCTTCTTCTTCACAGATTCATGTCTTCTTTTACATATAGCCTTTTATGGCCCCTTGAACTGCGTATTTATTGTTATCACATTTGAGTATAAATAATGAAGCCTCGACAACTCTGGTATTTCATAAGAGTTTGCTAAAATGTTTCATGTTTCATTTGACCAACTGACAAAGTGACAGTAACCCAAATGGAGGATATGTTGCTGAAGCGTGTGTCAGCCATTATGAAAAGCTTTCTGCTCAGGCCTTGTGATGTGTTTTTATACAGGAATTTGGAGAGACCCAGAACCAGGGATGGTTAAGAATTTCAGTTCAGTTCAGCTTTGATAAGAATTTACCAAATCTCACAATGTTTTCCATATTCAGAACAAATAGAATTTGAGATTTTAAAAAATAAAGTCAGATGTGGGAGAAACATAAAATGACAGATTTCCCAACTAGACCCAGGGCTTTGAGTGCTTAGCTCTTAAAGGTCTAGGGTTGAATCCCTGTGTATTCAACCTTGTTAGTGCTTAATTGGGGTTGCCAATCTTTTTTTTTTCTTGTTTCTGGCAGGCTCCTCATCTTTAACAACTAAAGAGAGCCAGTGTAGAGTGTGGGACTGGAACTCCCCACTCAGCCATGAAACTCACTGGATGACTTTGGGCTAGTCACTGACTCTCAGCCTGACCTACCTCACAGGGTTGTTGTGAGGATAAAATGGAGAGGAGGAGGAGGACTACGTTCCTTGGAAGAGGGAAAAAGGCAGGATATAAATGTAATAATAAATTACATGGCAGGCAGGTACATCATGATCCTCTCCATGCTGGAAACAGCTGAATTTGGCTGGTGCAGATGGGTGAGAATTCTGTTTCAGTTTGTTAATGATAAGAATTTACCAAAATTCACAAAGGTTCATATTTGGGAAAGGGAAAACTTGAGCCTCTAAAAATGTGAATGCAGGAGGAAGTGAAGCAGACAGATTCACCTAATCCTTAGCCATAACATGCAGGTACTAATGGAGACAGTCATTGTGGTTCAGGGACTAGAGTTTTGGATTAGAGTATTTGGAGTTAATAGAGATGTGAACATAATCAAGACAGGGGGCCTGCTTGAAATAGCTGCTCCTCGCTCAATTGTGTTCATGACAATCCATGCCAGACTGCTTGTATAGTCAAGCACCCCTGCTTCAAATTCTCACCCACCCTAAAGAGGAGCAAGTTCATGGGGAATGTGGTCCAAGTGGCATGCAGCAGCAGAAGCAAGGGGAATTTGGACCCTGTCACTGGCCGGAGAGGACCAAGTCCCTGCCACCGTAATCCTACCCCTGCATGTTCATTTACCCAAGATGTTTATGCAAATGCGACTATAGTGCATTTGGACATTTGAACCAATAGTCCAAAACAACTTTGTGTTCGTGTGTGTGTGTGTGTGTGTAGAGAGAGAGAGAGAGAGAGTGGAGAGTTCATTGTGGTAAAACATTTGATATGATTACCAAATGACACAATGTTAGTCAGCACTGCTTCATTATTACAGGATCTTGCTGGAATTCAGAAGCCAGACAATCATTGCAGACAGAATAGCAAGCTCCACCTTTTGCCTAATCAAAAACGTATGCTTTATTGCCCACTTAATATTCAGCATTATATCCATTCCCATTACTGACTGTAAATAATGGCATTAAAAATCAGGCTGCATATTTCTAACATAATATCAACATAAAGTGCCTTTTAATATTCACTAAAGCCAATTTAATGTGAATGAGTTTACTGATTTAATGTTTTTTGGCATTTTTTTTTTTTTTAGCAAATGTTTATTTAGTAAGTCTCTCTGATGTGAATTAAATAGTGTTTTGGAGCAGCAAAAAGTGAGCATTTATTTATATTACAAATGATTTGAAAATGAGAAGGAATATGATGTACAAGGACGTAAAAGTTTTATATAATGTAGAGTAGACATAATTTGGGCTATTAGGCATTGATTGATTTATTGATTTATTATATTTATACCCCACCTTTTTTCCTTCAAGGAACCCAAGGTGGCTTACACAATCCTCCTCCTTCTCTCCATTTTATCCTCACAACAACCCTGTGAGGTAGGTTACATAATAGCATGCACAATAGTCCAAATTATAAGCCATGGTCCTTCCCATAGGGACATGATTTTGTGATACCATGGCATTTGGGTGAAGATTAATCTCTTTAGGAGCAGGCAATGGAAAATGGACATTGCTTTCATTCTGGGATGCAGAAATGACTGCTGTGTTTCAAATTATGTTGGAAATTGCATACCTCCATGATGGGTTATATTCCGTCCCCTTCACTGTGGAAAACAAAATGAAGGACAAGATAGGCCTTTGGTCTAAGCCAGCAGGGCTGTCCTTATATTCTTATGACAGGAGAGGAGCTGCCCAGCAAAGGACTCACACACACACACAGTGCACAGGAGGATAAGATGTTGCTTCAGTAATGGCAAGCCACAAATTGAACAGCTTGGCTCTGCTGTCATCAAGGCTCTGATCTAGAGCACATGGGAGCTTGGCTTCCTGCTCATGAGGCCTCATGCTACAACATGGGTACTGTGCCTTTGGGTTGGGCTTCCAGCTGGATACATTGGTGTGTCTGCTTCTGTGGGTGATCATGGAGGGTCTAGAGCTGGTGGTGATGATGAATCTGGTAACATTGATTCCCCTGAACTTGTGGCCTCCTCTGGTGGGGTTCTTTCAGGGTGCTGATCTTGGAAGAAGATACCCTACCTGAGGGAGTCTCTGCTAATAGCTTTCTATGACTGCTGACTCCCATTCTACTCTGTGGGGACCTCTAGAAGTAGGGATCAGTTCTTCTCTTTCTCCAAGATCTCATCTAGTTCGGGGCAGGTCCTTGCAGAAAGTTGGTGGGGCACACCATGTAAGTGGTAACATTCAGCTGCTACCAGCTTTTGAGATTAACCATTGAGAGGTATGATCAGGGGTAGGGGCATGTGAGCATTTTGTTTTAGTTTGGTTTTGATAAGAATTAACCAAAATTCCCAAAGTTCTCCATTTTTGGAACAAAAAGAACTTGAGCTTCTTTTTTCTTTTTTCTTTTTTTTAATGAAAATTGGAGAAACCAAAACTGACATATTTGTCCATCCAGGCCCAGGGCTGGCTGGCTTGCTTGCTTTATTTATTTTATATCCCACCTTTCTTCCTGCAAGGAACCCAAGGCGGCTTACGTAGTCCTCCTCCTCCTCTCCATTTTATCCTCACAACAACCCTGTGGGGTAGGTTAGGCTGAGAGTCAGTGACTGGCCTAAAGTCACCCAGTGAGCTTCATGGCCGAGTGGCAGGGATGGGGACTCGGACTCGAGGACTCGACTCGTGAGTCGGACTGAGTCCCCCCTCTGACTCAAGTCCAACTCGAGTCCCAATATTTTTAATGGGACTCAAGACTCGACTCGGGACTCGAGACCAAGGACTCGTCAACATTCCTGGGCTGTGCCAGAAGGAGTGGAGAGGAGCGTGATCACCAGCGAAGAGCGCATGGAAGCGAGGCGCTCCGCTGCTTGGCCACTATGGACGGCTACCAGGAGCGCAGCCCCAACAATGTGTTGAGATTTATTTTGATTGATGTGTTGTTGTGGGGGGTTGCCCCATGCTGGAAAGTCCCTCCGTCCCCCTGCAGCTGATGGTGGCTGGGGGCACAGGGTAGACCACCTGCCGCTCTTACGCATCCACACACGGGGCACTGGAGAGAGTTGAGGGGGTGACAGAACCATGGCAGGTTATAAAGAAGCGGGTTTTAACTAAGGCTGCGCAATCCCTCCCCCGCCCCCCGATTTTGGCTTTGGAGCGCCCCTCTGTAGACAACCCCACACACAGACATGTGCTAGAGACAGGTGAGGTTAAAAAACAACAACATGCAACAACAACCCAGCCACACGTGGCAAGGCTGCAAAATGCGTGTCAACGACCTCACCATTCCAGAATGGGGGCCAAACATTTAGAAAAAATAGTGTTCCTCAAATGCAACATGGATAAGTTTTAGGAAGTACAGCAAGTTTATTTTTTAAAATCATTTTCCTAAAATGCAACCTTTCAGACATTTTGGGTTTGGCTGCCTCTGCCTGCCTATTTGGGATTCCCAGCCTCCTCTGCCTGCCTGGTCTCTTCTTAACCAGTTCCACAGTTTGAATTGTCCAAGACAAAGGCCTCTGCCTGCCTGTTTTGGGGTTTCCTGCCTGGTTATTTTGGGTTTGTCTGCCTGGTCTGTTCTTGTCAAAATCAGTGGCAGAGTTTTGAGATAAAAAGGCACACTTGTGCCTAGAATTTATTTAAGCCACACATCTGAAGTAGCCTTATTTTGTTGGGGAAAACCCCATTGATTTTAATAGGGACTCGTGGAGTCAGTTTTGGGAGTGACTCGGGACTCGGGACTCGTGAGTCACCGTTTTGGACCAAGGACTCGGACTCGGACTTGAAACTCGGGTCCAAAGACTTGTGACTTGACTCGTGACTCGAGACCAAGGACTCTTCAACATCCCTGCCCAGTGGGGACTAGAACCCGGATCTCCCAAGTTCCAGTCCAACACTCTAACCACCGCACCACACTGACGCTTTGAGCACTTAACTCTTAAAAGTCTGAGTTTGAATCCCTGTATATTCAATTAAGGTTGCCACCTTTTCTCTAACAGGCTTCTCATCTTTATCAGCTATATGGTAGGCAGGTAGATCATGGTCCTCTCCATGCTGGGAATAGCTGGACCTATTGAATTTGGCTGGTATGGTTGAGAATGTCATTTCAGGGACTTTCAAAATAGGAATTTACCCAAACTTGCAACACTTAATCCGGCATCATGCATTTGCGTAACCTAATTGTATACCCCAGTCTCCCTGGCTAGGTGGTCATGTCGGTCACTTTGATGACCCACTTCTCATCTTTCACTGCAATAGAAGGAGTGGGGAAGGAAAATAAAGACTAAACTGAAAGATACAGATCAAACCAATCATCAGTATTATCATTTTTCTTTGTGGTTCCATAATAGAATATTTCTATCTTAGTCCTGTGCAGGCAATGTGAAATTCAGGGATAGTTATTGCATAGAAGGGGAGGTAGTAGAAGAATGATACTCACTATGCCCACTTCTGATCTCCATGTGCTGATCTTTCCCATTGTACAGAGCCTACATTTATGTTCACAATGAATCTGTACCCTCCCTGAATAATGCAGGCTACCAATGGTGTAAAAAGAATCCATGCATACAGCTTGTACTCATCATACCGAATTCCTGACAACGTGTGGAAATCAGGACCAGAACCAGCAGAGATATTCCCCCACTTCTACCCACAACTAGTAGCCCCAGATTCCATGTTGTCTGCACAGGGCTCTTATATTGTTTGCTGCTTGTCTTATTATCCAGTTATCCAGCTGCTAATTACCAGGTCCCCTTGGCATTCACCTTAAAAGCGTTGCTGAATAAATTTTATGTACTACACCAGTTTAGGTATCTTCCCCCCCCCCCCCTTCTAGATGAGTAGTCACACAAAGCCTATTGATTCACTTGTTTTGGATCGGTTTGCATGCTGTTGTCTTATATCAAAGTTAAGAGACGATTTCTGAATAGATATTACATGGTAACCTATCATGTACGCTCCCCCGTCCACTTCACCTCTACAGATTGCTTCTTCTCCATTTTGTAACCAGGAAATGTGCATTTTCAAACTCCACAGAATCCTCTCTTGGAGCAACATAAAAAGGTGGATGTTTAATAGTTAAAGTATTAAGGGCTTACCAGATTAAAATGTTGAAGGTGTTCAGTTGCTTCAATGGCCTAGCTGATGTTCCTTGAAAGGAGTGCCAACCTTCTGCCCAGATCCAGCCCTGTGACCTCTAGATAAGTTACTTAGATGCAGCTAAATAAATAAATAAATGAAATTCTTCCTCCCATGACCTTCTGTACACGAGACATGGATTTGTTTCCTAGGGAACTGGTGACTGAGAATAAATCTATAATTAGATCTGTGGGTTATATGCTACCTATAGGAACTGGATGCCAACCATTTCTTTTTAAAAAGTAAAGGATTTAGAGGTAGTAAGCTAGATCCAAGATAACTTCAATTAAGAGAGATTCATTAGCAAAATGACAGAAAACACTCTGGATTTTCTCATCCATGTCACAAGCCAGCTCTCTCAGCTACTGGGGGTATCATGTAGGGTGGTTTGATTATTACATGTCATTGAAAAAATCTGGGTATGACCAGATTGCTCTTAGCAAAATCATGGTGAGAGATGATGAATCCTAAATCATTGTGGTTGTTGTTTTTATCCTTCAAGTTTTATCTAATTTTGTGGTCCCTGTTCTACAGAACTATCAGACTTGGAATTACAGGATTAGGAATGCTAAAGAAAAATAAGGCACCATCACAGATGGTATCATATCTATAAAGTATTCCTGTTTAGCCATCCTATGTCAAGGATTTATTTCAATGCCATTAAAAAAAAAATAATCATGGCATTTCTTTAGAGTAGGTTTAGGATATGATAGTTATAACTGTCTTCCCAGCGGAACCTGAGATTTGAAGGTAGGTCTTGACATCAGAAGCAGCTTTCCAAGACTCATATTTGCAAAATGCTATACATCCATCTGCAGTAGCAGTTTTCTGACTTCCCATGGGTGTTGAACTATATTATGAGAGAAATATATTGTTATCCCTGCTAGTTTATAATTGCGGAAGAAATCCAGGTTCGTTCATCAGGTGCAACTCCCCCCAACCTGTTGTTGTTGTTGTTTTTTCTGAGCAGTATTCCATTTTTCCACCGTATAGTCCAAGATACCGGGAATAGCTACAGAATGTCCCAAGTAGGGATGTGTGAGGAATCTGATAGGGGAGTGAAAATCTGACAGATTTTCACAATTCACCCCACCCCCCCACCCCGGATTCTGGTTCATTAGCCCTGCTCTGGCACCAACTCACTGTTATGCGAGTCGAGCCAGCTTGTGGATTTCCATCTCTAAGACTGGCTGGGGTTGTTTGCACAGTTAAAAAGCATAAGAAAACATGAATGAAATTTACACAAATCATGCTATTTGCGCAAATTGGAAGCTGAAAAAGATGCGGTTCTAGCACAATTTGTGCAAATCATGCTAGAACTATGTAGCTTCCAGCTTCCAATCTGAGCAAATCATGCAAATCTGGCAATTCACACAAATTGCATAATTTAAACAAATAACACAAATAGCATGATTTGAGCAAATTTCCTTAGTGTCTTTTTTTTAATGTGCAAACCGTGGCCAGTCTTAGGGGGAAGTCCACAGGGTGGGTGGGGAATGACTTGGCCTGCTTCTGATCATCAGATCAGAAGCAGGCAGGAAGTCTGTTGAGCTCAAATGAGCCAGACTTCCCAGCATCAGCACATCCCTAGCAAGTACCCGTATAAGCCGGGTACTTATACCCGTATAAGTACGAGTATAAGCCGACCCGAATATAAGCCGAGGCACCTAATTTTACCACAAAAATTGGGAAAACTTATTGACTCGAGTATAAGCCTAGGGTGGGAAATGCAGCAGCTACTGGTAAATTTAAAAAATAAAGATAGAGGCAGAGGCTGTTAAATTAGCATTACAAATCCTGGTGTTTGTTAGTAGGATTAGCATAAGTGCATAGAGGTTTTGGTTTTCCTCAGTTGGAGTTAGATGAGAAGAAGAAAGTTTATGTAGATGTACCACCAATTAAGAGACAAAAGCTTGAGTTTCTGGCAGCTATCTCTCAAGCGAGCTTCAACTTCAAGCAAAGATTTTGCTGTTCGTGACTCAGCGAGCAGGGAGGGGAGACGATGACTCGAGTATAAGCCGAGGGGGGGGGGCATTTTTCAGCACAAAAAAAGATGTGCTGAAAAACTCGGCTTATACTCGAGTATATACGGTATCTTCAGGTTTGTTCGTTTTTTTAAGAACTAGGTGTAAATTGAAATGTAGGTGCCCTCTGGCTACTTATCAGCTTTTAATGGCATTGTATCCAGATGCATATCCAAGTGCAGAAATCACATAGTGATAGTTAAAACAACCACACACTGTTGTGGAGTGATTAGACTGTCAGATTAGGCCTTGGGAGGCCCAGGTTCAAATCCCCACTCAGCCATGAAACCCTCTGAGACCTGTCACTCTCACTCACCCCAACGTACCATGCAGGGTTGTTCTGAGGATAAAATGGGGGAAGGAGGGAGCACCAAGTCTGCAGATTGGACCTCCTTAATGGACATTCTTCTGCAATTGCAACAAGACCAGTGTATGGCACAACACAGCCACTGTGGAGTGTTGGACTGGGACTTGGGAGATCCAGGTACTAGTCCTCACTTGGCCTTGAAGATCATGGGGTGACTGTGGGCCAATCACTGACTCTCAGCCTAACCTACCTCTCAGGGTTGCTATGAGGATAAAATGGAGAGGAGGAGGACCATGTAAACTGCCTTGGGTTCCTTGCAAGAGGATAAAAGGCAGGATATAAATGTAATAATAGATAAATAAATCTGGCCTAGCTGTTGCTGTACCATAAACTCCAATATACCTATCCACCTTGGTGGAAAGATGGGATATAAATGCAACAAATAAAATAAATAATACTAGCCAGTGTGACATAGTGGTTAGGGTGTTGGACTGGGACTTGGGAGATCTGGGTTCTAGTCCCCACTTGGCCATGAAGCTCACTAGGTGACTTTGGGCCAGTCACTGACTCGCAGCCTAACCTACCTCACAAAGTTGTTGTGAGGCTAGAATGGAGAGGAGGAGGATTATTATGTAAGCCAGCTTGGGTTCCTTGCAAGACAAAAGTGGGATATAAATATAATAAATAAATATAATAATAATACTTTTCCGCACCTAGTCACCATTCCCCACCTCTCTGACTAAGTTGAATAAGAATTTGTGCACTGAGACCCTGATATTGTCATCTGTCCCCTACCAACCCTGTCAATTGAAAGAAAACCAGATAATAACAGTTCTAAGGGGGGGGGAGAGAATAGGATAATTGCCCACAGTAGCAGAAGTATAATATCTGGGTCAAAAATTGACTTTGTCACTATTGAGGCGTCCTATGTTTTCCCTCCTCTATATATTGCTAATATCCGGGCTGGCCCTTTCATTGAACATGTCGAGGCAGTAGTGGTAATTTTAGTAGCAGTTTGGTGGCAGCCAAGTAATTGGACTTCATGGCTTCATGGGGTGGGGGGTGTTAGATGTTCATGTGCATGACTTCAGACAATTAACATTTCTCTTTGCCTCTAATCAGCATTTCATGCATTACAACTGCGTCAACAGTCCTGATATATTAGATAACGATATCAACAACAAAACTGTTTGCCAGCCCTGATTTCAAAACAGCAGCAGTGGCACCAACAACAATTCTGAGCATGTACAGTTTTACATTTGAAACTTGTTTTCATCATAGCACCATCATGACTATAAGAATAGCATGCTATCTCCAGGATCAGAGGCAGTATGCCTATGTACACAAGTTGCCAGGGAACATGGGTTGGAGAGTGCTGTGTTGCATTCATGTCCTGCTTGTGGGTTTCCGGTGGGCAGCTGGTTGGCCACTGTATGAACAGAATGCTGGACTAGATGGACCCTTGGTCTCATCCCGCATCATGACTCTTCTTATATTCTTATGCTATCTGGAAAATACAAAATTTAGGCTTTGTGTAAAGATTATGGTTAAGCTTCAGGTTAAACTATGGAATTCACTAGTGATGGCCACCAATTTGGATGGTTTTAAAGGGGGATTGGGCAAGTTAATGGAGGAGAAGGCTATCAATGGCTACTAGTCCTGATGGCTATATGCCTCCTCCAGTATCAGAGGCAGAATGCCTATGTACACCAGTTGCTGGGGAACATGGGTGGGAAGGTGCTGTTGCACTCATGTCCTGCTTGTGGGATCCCGTGGGCAGCTGGTTGGCCACTGTGTGAACGGAATGCTGGACTAGATGGACCCTTGGTCTGATCCAGCAGGGCTCTGCTTATGTTCTTATGGAGTTTGTTGGTGCTGCCCCGATGCCCTCATCACCTGCCACTCTCTGGGTGGTCATTTGCATGAGGGGGGGCTGTGGGACTCTGGACTTCGGCCCCAATGTCCATCCCTAACTGAACGACTGCACAACTGAGGCAGGCTTCCTTATGTGGCAGATTATACTAATTGTCTGGGCGGGGGAGATTTCTAATAAAGGGCAGTGGATTGTCAATTATTTTATTTATTACCACTGTGGGGATCCATTTGGATTTGTTGCCTGAGGCACTGCTGTGTGGCTTGGGCTGTCTCTGCTGGATATAGAACTCCAAAGCCTGCAGGAAGCCATGGCAAATCTTTGAGGAGCTACATTGCCCAGCAGATATTCCATTTCCCCCCATTATTCTGCACTTAAAAGAGTAAAATTAGAACAGCTTCTCCAGTCACATGCATCTCCCAATTAAAATTGACCCTTGGGGATGTGACATCGAACAGAGGCTGGGGGAAAAAAATCTAATTAAACCTGCACAAGGAAATGCAGCGAAGAGTTAAGAGCCAGAGTTACAGTTTTCTTTGCTGAGTTAAATTGTCCCTGTTTATTTGCTATTTGTGCAACTTTTCTGCCTGTCAGATAGAAATATTTATTACATTTTTTTTAAAAGCACATATATATATATATATATATATATATGATAAAATATTTTATATATGATAAAATATTAAGCATTTGTTCAAAGAAAGCGGGAAGAAAAAATGTCAGCAATAATATCCCCCCCCCTTCTCCTTCTTTCCAGCTTCATAAAATATGACTTTGGATTACTTAGAGAGTGATCCTATGCATCTTAGACATTGTTGGGGGGGGGGCATAGGATACTTTGGATTCCCAGATCCGAGCTCAGAAACAGAGCTCCGACCTCAGAGCTGGGAATCTGTGCTCTGATCCCTCCCCCCCCCCTCACAGCTGGTGCAGAAAGAACCAATGCTGGCTGCCTCTCTGAGGTTGAGAACTTGACCTCGGAGAGAGGGTAAAGGGGCTGCTCCGCTGGGGCAGGGAGGGGAGGATAATGCAGAGGCCAGGATATGAGCTGTACTGTGTCCTCTGCAGACTCCGTTCCTCCCCGTCCAAAGTGCCCCCAGTTAGATGGCCACAAAAGGATATCTAGTGAAAATGCAGAGCGGGAGGAGAGGGGAGGCAAAGATAACCTCTGCTGCTCTTCCTACTCCACATAGGATGCTCATACATATTAAGCCTCTGAGTTCAGAGGCTTATGAGTATCAAGGGAGCAATTCATAGGATTGCATCATGAGAACTTTTGTTAAAGAGAGAGGCAATCTATGATGGCAGTGCTATATTTATATAGTGCATTCTGGATGTTCCCGGAAAGATACTATAACCCTGTAAGGGAAGTGGGTATATTATCCCCACATTGAAGACTAAGAGATGGGTGGTGGCTTCCCTCAGGCCATCATGAAAGGTCACAGCAGGATGGAGATTTCAGCTGAGGACCTCATATCTCACAGTGCAGAATGCACTTTAAAACCGTATACGGCTCCAGTCCAGTCTATCTCAAGGAGCATCTCCAGCAACACCAAGTGGGCCGCTCAACAAGATCTGCCACAGACGGCCTTCTCCTTGTCCCTTCAGCCAGAGCAGCTAGACTGGTCGGGACAAGGAAGAGGGCCTTCTCTGTGGCAGCCCCCATACTATGGAACTCTCTCCCAAGTGACCTCCGCCATGCCCCCTCTCTGCTGAGCTTCCGCCGCTCATTAAAAACTTGGTTATTCAGGCAGGAATATGGGGTGGGCTAAGATTTTAAAAATTTATACTGTTTTAATATATTTTAATGTATTTTAATGGAGAAAAATGTTTTAATGTATTTTATTCTGTTTTATCTTCTGTACATCGCCCAGGGTGGCCGGTTTGCTGGCCAGATGGGCGATAAATAAATGCAAATAATAAATAAATAAATAAAAACAATACATTATCTGTTTTATCTGTCTAGATATGGAGTGGTATACGAATGCTGTAAATAAATACATAAACACAACCAACCAAACAAATAAAATAGCCCAGTGCATCAGTTCAGTGGTAGAGCACCTGGTTTGTATGCAGACGGTTCTATCCAGGACCGGTGCAAGGCAGTTTGGTGCCCTAGGCAAGATCAGATATTTAGTGCCCCCCCCTTCCCACTTGAGAGCACTGTATTTTTTTTCAAGCCGTTTCTGGTGCCCCCTTTAGCCCTGCGCCCTAGGCAGCTGCCTAGTTGGCCTAATGGTAGCACCGGCCCTGGTTCTATCCCTCACAACTCCAGTTATGCAGATGGTTTCTTCGTCAAACCTTTGAGAGCTGCTACCAGTTGGGCCCACTGCAGATCACCTATGTGAATAGGTGATAGGGAGGAGAGCCCAGCTTAGGCCATCAGTATGCCTTGAATGTGCAGAGAGTGTCCACTAAAACTGGAATCCTCCTGACTGTAGGAAATTGAAAACCATTTGAACATAACCAGTTACTTGGTTCTGACTCTGAGGCTGCAGGATGCATATACATGCTCAGACTTTGAAGGAAAACAAAATACAGTTATTAAGCAGTGCCACCTCCATGGATGCTAAGTTGTAATAATGTTGTTAAAAGCAGAATTGCTGTGGTTGTAAAACTAAACACACACACACACACACACACACACTCCCTCACCTGAGGATATTGCCGGTTGCCTCTTTCTCTTCTTCACCCCTCTTCACTTACCTATTTCTCTTTCACTTCATTGAGAACATTCTTTATTTACTTTTGTGATAAGATCAGAATCACTGAGGGATCACAGTGTTGAAAGGAGCTCAGCTGGAAGGGATGTGGTAACACCAGTTGAAAAATGACAGTCAGTAAATTTGATCTGGCCAGAATGCGGGGAGCAAAAAGGGACTCTGTTAAGTCAACTAGCCCATTTGTTTTATGCCACTTGTTGGAGTTTTATCAGCCTTCCGGTGCCTATTGCCTCAATGCTGACTCTTACAATGAAAGTTCAAGGGGAAACAGCCTTTTTTTTTTTTGCTTCAGCAGTGGTATCATTCATTCTCCTTTAATATATTTGATTTAGGACTGAATATACTGAGAGCTTTTGTCCAAGATTTGGAGTGGTTGGAGAGGGCAAAAGTGAGGTCAATCCATGCCCCTAGGGAGCCAGATGGCCTACTTTAAAGAGGACAGTCCTCTAGTAGAAGGGTTTTCAGAAGGGCAGTCCAAGTCTGGCTTAAAGACAGAGAGTCATACAAAAGGAGAACAGGGGCTTTGAAGTTGCCCAACAACAGCAGTTAAGCACCTGGGCAGGCACACAGGTCACCTGGTTGCACACTGCCTCTCTATGGCAAGATGTATTGTATTGGTATTTAAATTATAGTAATTATTTCCAATCCAAATGTGTCTATACATCTAAAAACTAGCACATTCAAATGTTATGTAAATCTTTGTCCTCTTTTGTCCTCCTTTTTTTGGTGATGCATTTTCTCTTTTGGGGTGATGTATAAGTAGTCACCTTAGAAACTTATGTTTATCACCACCGGGTTCTGGCAGCAATGGTGCTTCTCTTAGTTGGGGAACACCATAGTTTGTTTGTTTGTTTGTTTGTTTTCTTTTCCCCAGAAGCCTCCCTGGGGGCAGCAGCATCTCAGGGCATAGCATTGTTGAGATGGAGAATTGTGTGTCTGTGGGCAAATCTGTATCGGAGTCCCTTTCGTTAATCAAGGAGCTCTGTTGGGGTATTTATGCAAAGCACATTCACAGCTGCTGGGGCACATGCTGATGAATACAGCCAGTTGAAAACGTGATCTTGTGTCACACAGAGATGCAATTGTGGGATAAGTAGGAGGAGTTTGGAAGGTGATGTGTGCAGGGGAAATGGCCCTTTAAGAAAAATTGGGTTTTTTTTGTGGTGGTGGTGGTGGTGGTTGTTCTTCTGTTCATCTATGTGCAGGTGCGAAGGAGTTTAAAAGGGGGGGGGATGACAGCTCCCCCTGCCCCCTCACAAAAAGTCATGGAGAAGGAGAAGAGGATGGGAAGAGATGGAGGTGGAGGCTGTGCTGCTGCTGCCGTCCTCCCACCTCCCATGGGGCGAAGCCTGCAGGATCAGGACCCCCATTCCCATTCACCCAAAACCAAAAGTAATGGCGAGGCCATTGAAATCGATGTGATTTGCTTCAGAGTAAGGCCACTGACGATAATGTGATTTAATTCTGAGTAGACACACATTTTGGCTTGTTTTCACCTAGTTGTTCCTTGAGCCAAGGGGACAGAAGGGGCGTTCCAAACCTTATTTTTTTTTTTTCAAAGGGGCGGGGAGAGGAGAAGCATTTACTCAGAGAAGCTGTAGGGAGGGAGGGAGGCGGGAAAGCAAAGCAAGAGTTGCTGCTGTTTTGCAAAGCCCCCCACCCCCGATAGGACACTTCCTCTTCACATTGGGAGACAAACACCGAATGCTCCCCGCCCCTCGAAAACAATTGGCTAATGCAGGCAACGACAGTGCCCAGTGAGCACACACATATAGCCACTTACTGCGATAGTGAATCGCAATAGCAAGAAAAATTGTAATAAAAGTAGTTCAGGAAATTAAGGAAGAAAAGAAGAATGAGAATGCAAGAGAAATGCAACTGGAATGGAAAAATGAGAGTGTTGTGCTCCTCGCAAGTCACAGAGCTGATCCAGTGCTGGAATAAACCTCAGGTGTAGATCACCCCTGTATGTGTGTGTCGGGGGGGGGGGGAGGTTGGTTTCTACCAGATGCCAGCAGCCTGGAGGAGCACCATCAGCAGTAACCCCCTCTTTGTCCTGCTTCCTTTGTAAATAACTAAAATTCAACACCCCCTTTCTGTTCCTGCACATGGTGTGGCAACTGGCAAGCTTAAGCTGGGGGGGGGGGGTTCAGCTCACCTTTTGTACTGTGTAGTTGATTTCAAAGCTAGCCCAAGAGATTTTTCTGCCTGACATGGAACAATTCAACCTCCCCATCCCACCCACAGCCCCAGGAAAGGTGCATAGGAGCTAAGGCTGGCCAAATTACTTTGGCATCTGAGTCAGATAATCCCACATGCACCTCTCATGCCAGCTGGGGCTGATGAACATTGAAGTCCAACGCATGTGGATGGGAAGGTGGACCTAGATGTCCCATCTTATATTCTTATTGTAGTCGTTGATTAATAGTTTATATTCATTTGACATGCTCAGAACTACTCAGGCAGCTTCAGACTTGTGCAGGAAATTGATTTTTAACCCATGCCCCTGGTCTTAAACCCAGGCCCAAGTCCAAAACTATCCACTGTATAACACAGTCTCTCTTTATCACATATCCTGACCCCATGCCTCTTCCCACACAGACCACATAGGGATCCAGATTTCATACCTATTTGCAATGTGGGTTGGGAGCAGGATGTGGTGTGAAAAACTCCTTTGTAGTCAGATGGTGGTAACCATATGTGCATGCATTCAAAACCATGTTCTGAATATGATCTTGCAAGTTGAGTTTTTGCAATATTTAACTTGTACATCTCTTTGGACTATTCTCCTCTGTCTGTTTTCCTTTCATATATGTAAAGGGTCTATCTATCTGTCTATCTATCTGGACACAGTCTGATTTTTCCTGAGGAAGTGAATGATGGTTCATGGACCAGCACCACAACACCCACACGTCTCTCTACCTACAGTTGCTTTTTTGTCTCTTACCTTAGGCATGTAGCATATCTCAGGGAGCTGGCTTTGGTTCAGGCATTCCCTACCCATCCACCAACCCACTAACAAGCACTAATCCAGTCTGTGTCAGTTTAGCATGTGTTCATAAATCCATTCCATCCAATGTCCGTATCAATCCATTCCTTTTTAAAGGAAGCTGTACAAAAGTTCACATGCATTTTCATATGCAATTTCCCAAAATGAACATTTTTTTAAATGTAACTTCCCCCAATGTACACATGTTTGTATGCAATTTTGAGCAGAAAACTGCACCACAAAATTCAGACCAGCATGCAATCCAAACAAAGTAGTTCACGGCAGCACATACAGTCTGCCTGTAATGAAGGTTAGATTGAGAGCGAGTGGATTTTGTTCGTGGCCTATTGGATTATCAACTTTTAGGGTGCCATTCAAGTTCTAGTTCCCCCCCCCATTTGTTGTAAACAATTGTGACTTTCATATGAATAATGAATAGCATGAAGACATTTAGCAATGGTGTCTATTAAAGTTGTATGATTTGTATAGTTTGCATTTTTAAAAACATCTTAAATAATAAAGGAATGAAAAATTAAAGAGATGGTGAAACAGCAACTAGCCCAGTTCTGAGCAGGAATTGGAACTATGCTTGTGACCAAAGAAGAAAGAAATCTTAGTTGTTTAATGAAATGAGTTTTAATTGGTTAATGAAATCAATGTTGTTTGTGTTGGATTAAACCAAGGTTGTTGTTGTTGTTTTCAAAGGAATGGGGGTGGTTTCTTTGTTATTAGATGGCATACATTAGACATGCAGCCTGGGAATGATGGACGATCCAGTCCAATACATCTGGAAGTAACCAGGTTGGGGAAGGCGTGTGTGTGTGTGTGTGTGTGTGTGTGTGTCTTAGGTGCCATCTTAAATAGGCACTCCCTCCTATTTGGCAGTAAAAGGGAAGTGTGGTTTCTGAAGTACTTACACTGAAAAATAATTAACTTGAAAGAAACGCACACAAATTGTGTTGTCCACTTTATCAGGAATGTCATTTTTCGAAAGGGATTTGATCGATCCAACACCACTTAATCACTTTAAAGGTTTCAGCCTTAATTTGAATCCCATCTTGGTTTGACGCAGCGCAGTAATAATTGTGAGAGCAGAATCAGGGGGTGGTTGTGATTTCAGATATAGCAGGGGCAGGCAATCTGGTACCTCCCAGATGTTTTGGACTGCAGCAACCATAAGCCTCCATCAGCATGGCCAATGGTCAAAGTTATGGGAGTGGTAGTCCAAAATATCTGGAAGCCTGCCCCCAGGATAAAGCGATTTGAAAACCATGGATCTTCATCTTGCTTGTTCTAGTTCAGCAAGTCCGTGTTCTGTCCAGAAGGTGTGAACTGGGTAAATCCTGATCAAAAACAAACTGAAATTAATTTCTTATATATCCCTAGTTCAACATGGAAATCCTGATTTATATTAAATCTGGCTCCCCGCACCCAACTGCAGACTGTTTAATGCAAACAAGGAGAACACTTTCTTTGAACTGTATAGCCATTATATAAGCCTCTTAATTAGAAAGATGTCCATATTTCTGCTGCATTTCTGGGAGCACGTAGCTCCCTCTTGTGGCTAATTAATCATTAAATGGAATATCACAGTTTTAAGACCTTCTTCTCGGTAATTATCGGTGCTGTCATTCCAGACATCAAAGGATAGGTATAGAGCAGCGTTCTCCAACCTTGGGTCCCCAGATGTTTTTGGCCTACAACTCCCAGCATGCTATGCTGGCTGGGGCATGCTGGGAGTTGTAGGCCAAAAACATTTGGGCACCCAAGGTTGGAGAACACTGGTACAGAGTTTACAACCCAAGCTTGGGTGGACACAGTGTGCTCCTGACTCACATCATATGCTGTAGAGATGCCTTCCATGTGAAAGTGTTGTTCTGAACCTGATCTTTGTACGAGAATTTTGTTTTAGTTCATTAATCATCAGAACTTGCCTTGTTCACACACTCTGATGTGAACACATTTTTCAGGCAGTGCACACGTAATCCTGAGCATGCATTTCCTTTTGCAAACTGTATCAATAGAAAAATATGCACTTTAGAAGTGCATTTTGTTTTGTTTTTAACAATATGCATTTTCACACTTGAGTTGGGGGGGGGAAGTACACATTTGGGCATGCAGTTTAAAAAATATCCCCCGAATGCAATGTTTTCCCATCCAAACAACAACAAAAACTTGTATTCAGGAATGAGATATAGGGAAGGTTGAACAAGTGAAGTTCAAGATCACTAGGATTCTCCGAACATCATCTTGCCACTTGTCTCATGCCCGATTCTTGCTTGCGTTTGCGATAGGAACATTGGAAGCTGCCTTATCCTGAGTCAGACCCTTGGTCCATCTAGCCCAGCATTGTCAACACTGACTGGCAGCCATGGCTCTCCAGGGTTTCAGGCAGGATTCTTTCCAAGCCCTACCTGGATATGCCGGGGATCGAACCTGGGACCTTCTGCATGCAAAGCAGGGGCTCTATCAAACTGAGCAATGGTCCCTCCCTGCAGCACCTGGTATTCCAAGATGGTCGCCCATCCAAGTACTAACCAGGATTGACCCTGCTTAGCTTCTGAGATCAGATGAGATCGGGCTGTTCAGATGTTGCTGATTTCTGCTTACTCTGTGAGTGAATGGGGAAATTGTGCCAATCAGGAAACAATTGAGCATGAAATTTGCACAACTTTCCTCCATAGACTGGAAGAAAGTGGGGCTGATTCGAGTAAGGCTGATTCAGTCAGTCTACACAGAAATTTGTGCAAAACTGAACTGGGAAATTTGTGCAAATTGAAAGCGAGTGCATGTCTGGCAATTTGAACAGGGCATGCTTCCATGTTTTGCGAGCAAAAATGAAAATCACATACATCCCATACGAGGTGGACTCAGCTTCAAGGTGAAATTCAGAGAACTTCAGCAAGCTTGACCCTTGCTGATTCTCCCATCCCTATGACAGACTGTGAGATTTTGTTGCTATTGCAAAATTTAGAGGAAGAAGGGCAACAGGGAAAAAGCAATAGTGTGGGGGGGGGGGAGAGAGTGAGAGAGTTTATAGATAAGTAAACCTTTCAAGAGTGTATGAAGGACTACCATGCAGAGTAGTAAAATCTGCACTCTCTGAATGCATGCACTTGCTTCACATACACTGGCTTTGACCTTTGAAGTACTCATAGATCTCTTGTATAGAAGAGCATCCCTTTTCACTTTGATCAGTGTATGCCGAGCTTAAATCACTGAATTAAATAAGATAGTCCTTGAAAGTAGATGGAGCATGGTTTCAAATGGCTCGGTAGTCTGTACCAGCAGAACGACTAGAAACTGCCTGAGGGATGCAATGGGCTGATTGACAACCTAGCCAGGATAGGTGGGAGGTGGTAAAGAGAAGGCCCTACTGTCTAGCAGTGGCGACAAGGGAGGGGTGAGAATTTCAGTTCAGTTCAGTTTGGATAATAATTTACCAAATTCACAAAGTTCTCCATATTCAGGACAAAAAGAGCAAGAGATTTTGTTTTATTTTTTAATTGAAAACTGAAACGGACCAAGCTTTGAGTGCTTGTTCTTAAAAGTCTGGCTTTGGATCCCTTTGTATTCAATCATGTTAGTGCTTAATTCTCCGTGCTGAGAATAGCCACACCTTTTGAATTTGGTTGGCTGAGAATGTCACTTCAGTTCATTTCTGTTTTGCATTTACTCAAATTTACAAAGTTCTTCATTTCCAGGAGAGAAAGAACTTTGAAGCTTTAAAAAAAAATTGGATGAGGGAGAAAACAAAACTGACAGATTCAGCCATCCCTAAAAACTGCCAGTGGTTTGCCTGATCAGGAGCCTTCAGCTAACAGTGTGAACGGATGGGAGTGTCCCCCCCAAACACACAAACACACATTTTTCTTCCTTCCTCATTGCTACATAGCAATGTTGTTCAGCTGGGGTGGCCCACACCACCATGGCATCTATAGGGGAAACATCTTTGACCAGATAAGACAATATCAATATTGAGTGGTTGAATGGGAGCTAGCATAACTTCCTGGTTGGAGTCCTGCAATGCATTACACATGGGGCTACCTTTGAAGATGGTTCAGAAGCGTTTGTTCAAAACAGAGCTGCTAGGTTAGCTGGGTGATCAGTCAGTCAGGCGATCACTCGTGACCGAGTAAGATTGTCTTCCAGGATAACAAACAAAAAAAAAAATTACAAAAAGGAGATTTTAAAAGGAGGAAAATTCTAAAGAAAATTATGTAGACTCTAGCGATGGGTCCGTAAGTGACTGTGGAGGCCAATTCTAGATCCACACAGCTTCCCACAGCGAGGACACAGGTTACCAGATGGAAGATGGTCTTGTAAAGGATTCGTTTGACGTTCTTTTCGCTTAGCACGTTTCTCCCTTTCACCTTGCACTCGAGCTTCTTCAAAGTCCATGGAGCCTTTGTGAAAGGCCAAACTCCAGTTAGATCGTTCATGGACCAGAGCTTCCCAGTTTTTGATGTTTATATTGCATTTTTTTAGATTCGCCTGATGAACATCTTTAAACCTCTTATATTGACCACCAATATTCCGCTTTCCATCCTTGAGTTGGGAATAAAGTAACTGCTTTGGGAGACGGCAGTCAGGCATTCGAACAACATGACCGGTCCACTGAAGTTGGCGTTGAAGGATCATTTTTTCAATGCTAGTAGTCTTTGCTTCTTCCAGTACACTGACATTTGTTCGTCTATCTTCCCAAGTAATTCGCAGGATTTTCCGGAGGGAACGTTGATGAAATCTTTCAAGGAGTTGGAGGTGACGTTTATAGATAGTCCATGTTTCACAGGCATACAATAAAGTTGGTAATACAATGGCTTCATAAACCAGTGTTTTGGTCTTCTTACAAATATCCCGATCCTCAAACACTCTATGTTTCATTCGAGAAAACACGGCACTTGCGGAGCTCAGACGATGCTGGATTTCACTGTCGATGTTAGCTGTAACAGAAAGATAGCTGCCAAGATAGAGAAAATGATCGACATTTTCCAGTATTGTCCCGCCAAGCTGGATAGATGGCATCACCAAAGGGTTAGCTTGCACTTGCTGATGAAGGCACTTTGGTTTTTTTGATGTTAAGTGAGAGACCAAGTTTTCCGTATGCTTCTGCAAAAGCATTTAGGATAGTTTGGAGATCATCCTCTGAATGTGCGGAGACCACATTATCATCAGCATACTGAAGTTCCACAACGGAGGTTGTAATTACCTTACTTTTTGCTTTCAGCCTGCTGAGATTAAAAAGCTTTCCATCTGTTCGATATATATTTCCCACACCAGTGGGAAGTTTCCCCTCGACAAGATGTAAAATCATGGCGATGAAAATAGCAAATAATGTTGGGGCAATAACACATCCCTGTTTAACACCTGATCCCACTTTAAATGGAGCACCATGAGAGCCATTGTTGTCCAAGACCGTAGCCGTCATGTTGTCATGGAGAAGTCGCAAGATATTCACAAATTTATTGGGGCATCCAATTTTCATAAGGGTAGTCCAGAGAGCTGTTCAGTCTACAGTATCAAAGGCCTTAGCAAGATCAATAAATGCCATATAAAGGGGTTGATTTTGCTCCCGGCATTTTTCTTGGAGCTGACGTGCAGTAAAAATAATGTCTACTGTCCCTCTAGAGGGGCGGAAACCATATTGAGTTTCAGGGAGGATCTCTTCTGAAATAGATAGAAGACGGTTTGCGAGAATCCTGGCAAATATTTTACCTGTGATAGCTAAGAGAGAAATGCCCCGATAGTTTCCACAGTCTGTTCTATCACCTTTCTTAAAGAGTTGGCGTTCTATCACCTTTCTTAAAGAGGGTGATAATTATGGCATCCCTGAAGTCTTCTGGGATCTCTTCTCTTATCCAGATTTTTTCGATGAGTTTATGAAGATGTTGTACAAGTTCGGGGGCCCCTTCTTTAAAGATTTCAGCAGGAATCCCATCTGGTCCACTAGCTTTGTTATTCTTCATTTGATTAATGGCTTTTTTTACTTCATCCAAAGTGGGGAGTATTGCAAGTTCCTCTCTAATTTGTTTTTGCGGGATTTGCGAAAAAATCTCATTATTCACCTTAGATTTACGATTTAAAAGGTCATCATAATGCTCTTTCCAACGCAGTGCAATAGACTCTTTGTCTTTTAAGAGTTTGGTGCCATCTTTTGATTGTAAAGGATTTGTACCATAGGTTTTTGGTCCATACATGGCCCTTGTGGCCTTAAAAAAGCTCCGTGCATCATGAGATTCTGCAAGTTGTTGAATTTCTTCAGCTTTCTTTTTCCACCAGGCGTTCTTAAGTTCTCTTGTTCTTTGGACCTCAGCCTTTGCACTAGCGTAGATTTTTTTCTTGGCAGCGCAGTTAATATCATTGTGCCATATTTGGAAGGCTTTCCTTTTTTGGTCAATTATATATTTAATCTCATTATCATTTTCATCAAACCAATCCTGATGTTTCTTAGTTTCGTATCCAATAGTTTGTTTGCAAGCTGCAGTAATAGAGGTTTTCAGCTTAGACCAATGGTCCTCAATGTTGTCAGGAGGTTCCGTAGGTAGATGTTCCTTAAGAAGTGATTGAAGACGAGTTTGCTTAATAGGATCTTGAAGGGCGTGGATGTTCATTTTACGCCTTGGTTTCCTTCCTTGAAGCCTATGTTGGAGAGCAATGTTGATAACCATAGTGGACCGTATTAGTCGGTGGTCTGTCCAGCAGTCGTCGGCAATCACCATGGCCTTAGTAAGAAGTACATTGCGGCGATCTCTAACACGGACAATTACATAATCCAGAAGATGCCAGTGCTTTGGCCGTGGGTGCTGCCATGATGTTTTAAACTTATTCTTTTGTCAAAAGAGCGTGTTTGTGATAGTGAGATTATGCTCTGCACATATAGACAAAAGTAAGATTCCATTCGGGTTGCTATTACCAACTTCCGTCTTTTCCAATGGTTTCTGGCCATAAATCAGAGTCACGCCCGACTCTTGCGTTAAAATCGCCCAGGAGGATAATTTTATCCTCCTTAGGTATCTCTGACAGGAGAGTGTCCAACTGGGTATAAAAGTTTTCCTTGATGTCTTCATCAGCATATAATGTTGGCGCATAAGCGCTCAAAATAGTTAGCTGCTGGTTATTGGCGAGCTTTAATCGAAGAGTTATCAGGCGTTCGTTAATGCCAGTAGGAACTTCTGACAAAGAGTTCACTAGCTCATTTTTGATGGCAAAGCCTACTCCATGTATTCGTCAGTCCTGCTCAGGTAGTCCTTTCCAGAAGAAGGTATAGTCCTCCTTTTTCTTCCTTCAACTGTCCCTCTCCTGCCCTTTGAGTTTCTTGAAGTGCTGCTATGTCAATTTTAAACCATCTAAGCTCCCTTGCAATAATAGCAGTCCTACGCTCAGGGCGTTCACTATCTATGTTATCCAGCAGTGTCCGTATATTCCATGTTCCAAAATTCAAATGTCTTTTTCGACCGCTAAAATGGTGACCCCACTGGACGCGGTAATCCAGTCAGGGGAGAAAGAGGTAGACGATGTTTAGGGCACCTTTTTTAGCCCCCTCCCCATACGGGGTGAGCAGAGTGGATCCTAAATAGGGCTGCTCAGTCATGGATACAGCTGCCGAGCTGCTCGACTACCTCATTCCTTGAACAGGGCGACTGAGTCTGCATCCACCGCTGGTCCGTGACTAGGGGCTTCCAGATTCACAGTCCTGTCCCCGTCTCCATTCGCCAGTCGCCATGGGACTTTTTTGGTTGGTTGGGTTGGGTTGGGTTGGGTTGGGTTGGGTTGGGTTGGGTTGGGTTGGGTTGGGTTGGTTGGGTTGGGTTGGAAGACGCCTGTGCGTGAAGCTGTTTTCTGTGGGGAGATCGGTGCACAACGAATCACCACACAAACTTGACAACTTGAGCTGGGTGATATGATCATGTGATGCTAGTGCTTCATCAGCCGCACTGGCTTCCAGTCTGTTTCTGAGCCAAATTCCAAGTGTTGGTGCTGATCTTTAAATCCCTAAATAGCTTGGGACCAGGATATCTAAATCAATATGTGTCATCCTGCCCCCCGCCCCCCCCAATGTACCTGCTCAGACCCTTAGGTCATTGTTGGAGGCCCTCCTCCAGATGCCTCCACCAACGGAACATAGATGGGTGGTTATGAGAGAGAGCCTTCTCAGTAGTGTCACCCCAGTTGTGGAATGACCTCCCCAAAGAGGTTTGCCTGGTGCCTAATTTGCTATCCTTTTACCACCAGGCAAAGAACTTTCTTTTCTCCCAGGCATTTTTAGAGACCTAGTGGTTAGATCTTTATGGTTGTTTTATCAGTCCCTGAGTTGTGTGTTGTTTTACACTGCACTGTATTTTATTCTTTTAAATAGTTGTATTGTGTTTTATATATTTAACTGTTCTATGGCATTTTAGTCTTGTAACTGGTTGTAATCCACCCAGAGAACATTAGTTACTGGGTGGATTAGAAATGTAATAATAAATAAATCTGAATGGATGAATAAAATTAATGGCAGGACTAAAACCAACCAACCAAGCAACAAAAAGCAAAACAAAAGCCTTCTCTGATTTCACCCATGCACAAGTAGCTAAAGAAATGTTGAATCTTTTAGCCATGTGAAAACTTACATTGGGGCAGGAGAATCAGCTAAACTTGAGCTCAGTGAGGTTTTCCTGTTTCCACTTCAAAGCTTAGTTTGCTTATTCCTATTCCAAAATGCAAGCTTTTTCATTGTTGTTTGAACAGGAAAAGTGCACATTTGGGTGAATATTTTTCAAAAGCATGCCCCCAAATGCATAATTTACCAGCACTCAATGAAGCGTGAACATGCGTATTATTATTATTATTATTTTTCAAAATGGGTATTTTTTAAAGAGCACCGTTTTTTCCCCTAACAAACACATTTTTTCAAACACAACCACAAGCCCAGGAAGCCTGCAAGCCTGGGGGAAAAAAAGTGTTTTCATTTGAGGTTGTGAATGGGGCAAGTTTGAAGAACTGAAATGAAATTCTCATGCATAGCTTCATTGTAATGGGAGTTTTTTTAAAAAAAAATAACATCTATACTTTATTAGTGAAAATATACTTACATCAGTTTGACATCAGTGAGCTCCCCCAAAGAATCCTGGGTATTCTAGTTTGGTACCACACCAAAGCTAAAAACCCTCTGACAGAGATTTCTAGTCCCCAACTCCCAGAATTCCTCTGGGAAACAAAAACAGATATTTCCTTGTTTAAACCATAATATGGATATCCCCTATGAATACAAATTGTTCATAATGTTTTGCTTCTTTGCTGACTTGGATCTTCATGCTTGTGCTTGCCTTACACAGGTTATAGACAATGACAGACCAGAGGGCTCAAAATTCCGAATTTTTGGGAAAGGCGTGGAACAGGAGCCAAAGGGAGCTTTCAAAATCGTTGAAAGCAGTGGAGAAGTCCTTGTGACACGACCCCTTGACAGAGAAGCAATTGCTACATACCAGGTGAGTTGTCATAATAGACTGCAGTATATATCCCGATCTCTCTCACTCTCAACTTTATCTTTATTGAACTTTATGAACATTACAAGTCACATTTCATAGATTTCATAGATCATAGAGTTGGAAGGAGCCTACAAGGCTATCGAGTCCAACCCACTGCTCAATGCAGGAAACAAGAGGAGGGGTCTCCCATCCAAGTAATAACCAGGCTTGACCCTGCTTAGCTTGCCATGCTCAGACAAGCTGAGCCAGCGTGAGCCACAGGCCTGTATGTTGTCGATTTGTGTGTGTGTGTGTGTGTGTGTACTTGGCTTTAGTGCCGTGATATATATACATCATGTCATGATGACCTGAGTCAGAATATGCTCTGTGCATCTTCCACCCCCTGCCTCACAACAAGCCCCACTCTTCTCAGTGAGGAACCAGAGATCAGCAACTACTAAAAGTTGTAGCCCAGTGGGCAACTTGTGGACTTCTAGATGCCTTTGCACTGCCTCTCCCATGATCCCTTACCATTGGCTATGCTGGCTAGGGTTGATAGAAGTTGCAGGTAGCCCACCCCCACTATAAAGCAACAGCTGCACTTCCTGAAGTTGGATCAGGCCAGATAAAATAGGTCTGACTGGGGCAGGAAACAGGTAAGGAAGATAGAGCATAAGTCAATTGGGAGGAAGTATTGTCAGGAAGTAAACCAGAATGCTTCTGGGTATCCACTTTTCAGATCATGTAACATCAGTCATGTTTCATCTGCACTGGCTTCCTATTCATTTCTGAGCCCAATTCAAGTTGCTGCAAGCCTGGGGGAAAAAAAGTGTTTTCATTTGAGGTTGTGAATGGGGCAAGTTTGAAGAACTGAAATGAAATTCTCATGCATAGCTTCATTGTAATGGGAGTTTTTTAAAAAATAACATCTATACTTTATTAGTGAAAATATACTTACATCAGTTTGACATCAGTGAGCTCCCCCAAAGAATCCCCCAAAGCTTTATTAGTTATAAAGCTCATCATCATCATCATCATCATCATCATCATCATCATCATCATCATCATATATCCACGATCCACCAGATGTTCAGACCGGATTTTTGGAGACCACTGCTTGGGTACAACCCAGTACCTAAGAGTCAGTGAGGTATCATCTGATTATGCAGCTAGGACCTAGTAGTGCTACTCTTTGTAACTGCTCTATCGTGATCTTATCAATACTGTTGTGGAATTTTTCCCTATGATTCCGGTCCGGAGGTCCACTGTAAAGTAAAAACCACTCTCTTTTAGAGCAATCAAGTACTTTTAATTGTTAGTCTGATTAGCACAGATTTAAGAAAAGTTACAGTACCAGAGTCTCAGCTCTGGGGTTTTTTTATAGCATGGGTTATTACAAAGAAAAAAAAACTTATCTCGGAAGAGAGCAAGAAACTTACTATCACCTTTAGTAAGGGCATCCGGTCACACACACACTCTCATACAGGGAAAACAGTAGCTGCTAGATGTTTACAATCCTAGTACAGAGAGTGATTCTTTCTTATCTGGAAACACAGACATACTATCTTCTGCATGTTAGGATATTTTTACTAGCTCCACAAATTTTCAGCCTTCAGATGAACAGGCCAAGCTGACTGAGATTCAACCCTTGACACAGTTCATACATACATTCCTTTACTCTAGCCAAGGTGAAAGAGATTGTCTCTTCTCTGAACTGCAGCTTCAACCGTTTAACTCAGGCTTCTTCTCCAACCTGGCGCCCTCCAGATTTCTTCAACAATACCAATTGCACTCAAGTGTTTTTTCAACCCTTTTGGGATTGCCCCTAGCACTTCTATCACTACTGGAATCACTGTTGTTCTTTTCTCCCAGAGACGCTGTTCTTCAATTTTCAAATCCTGATATTTTGTGATCTTTTCAATCTCTTTTTCTTCTACCCAGCTATCACCTGGGATCGCCACATCAATCAGCTTAACTAAGTTTTTCTCAACCACAGTGATATCTGGGGTATTGTGCTTGAGCTTCTTATCAGTTTGGATTTTAAAGACCCACAAGATCTTAACCGTATTGTTATTGTTATTGTTATTGTTATTGTTAATATACTGCCCAATAACTGAAGCTCTCTGTTTGGGGCCTAAATATCTGAAGGACTGCCACCTTTTGCATGAAGCTGCATGCCAGTTACTGTCATCACTGAAAGCCCTACACTATGTCAAATTGGCAATGGAGCAATCCCTGGTGGTAACACAAGATTGGGACTTCTCAGGGGCAGCACCCTGACTGTAGAACTCTGTCCCAAGGAAGGCTCAATGGCCCCTTTGTTTTGTTTGTTTTAGGTTGTCAGTCAGGACATTACTGGACTTTTAATGAGTTGTTGTAATTGTGTTCAGTTTCCTTGTGGCTTCTTTTATTTCGTTGGTTTTTAGTTTGTATGGTTTCATTGTACCAGCTTTGTGTTTTTATTGGTGCGTGTGAGCCACCTTGGGAGACAAAAGGCAGGATATAAAAATTTCTATAAATAATAAGTGAAGAAGAGATGTACTACGAGGACATTTAAAGGATTGTCTCAGCAATAACTTGCCTCGCCTCAGGGATCAATATAGCAGCCAGCCAGTGGCATAGGATTGGCTCTTCTGGATCAGGACGTGGCATAGGATTGGCTCTTCAGGATTAGTATATTGTGTCTTCATCCTTGTATGGCCTGCATATCCCTCCTGTGACCAATGATCCTTATGGCCGCACAGGGAGTAGGAAATAAGTGATACCTGATGTTTATAGCACCTAGATCAAGTGCTGCAATGTCTGCCAGTCCCGTTAGCTGCCAAATGCTACATGATAAAAAATAATGACCAGCGGGCAGCCCTCTCTCATGTTAAACCACAGTGTTGCATACACTGGACCTATTGCAGCACATTCTCAATTACAACCCAAATTTATTCCTTTTAACATACTCCTCCCCCACATACGCCTTAAGCCTTGCAAATCAGATTTTAAAAAAACCATTGCACCATGTTAGATGAGCCAGAAATGAGATGCAAATGTATATTTTAATGGGCTGCAACTCTTTCTGTGTGACCCCGTTATGTAATTCTGGCACTCAGCAGGCCAGCCGGAGTCCTGTTGAGCAAACTGCAGTCAAGAAGTTCTGCAGAAGGAGCACGCTCAACTTGATTAGTCAGTCTTTGGAAAAACAATGAACTGGAATCAATGAAGATGTATTGTGAAGACAAGAAAACAGCTGGAATTCTCCCTCTCCCCTCGATTTTTCTTGATACATGAACATATTTGAGTCTCTTGAAAATATCTCCAGTCTTGGAATCTTTTGTGTTTTTTAAATTTCCTTTCCTTCATTCAGCCCTTATGAATTATTTCAAAAGCACAAATGCAGATGAAAAATGAGAGGAGATGATTCTCCATGGAAAGGTATAAATATTTTCTGAGCTGTCAATGCTGTGGAATGGAAACTCGGTGTTCTGCAAAACTGGGAATGGTAAGTGGGTCATCTAGTTCAACTCATAGACTTGAGAGAGATGAGCCCAATTCGTTCAAATTACAATTGCAACATAGAACTTCCTGTGGCACAATTTTTCTCTCCAGCAGATGTGTGATTTGCTGCCCTTCTGGGCTGGAGCAAGTAGCCATTAACCCTCAGAGAATGGATGAGTGGAAAGTCTTCCGGGACAATCCGGGTAGAGTTGTCACCACTGACTTTTGGCTAATGCAAAGTTTTAAGGTGAACTTGGTAGTTCCTGCTTGAGGAAGTCATGTGAATGGTTTGGAGATAAGGGAAAAAATAATTTCAGTAAGACTAGCAAAAATTCTCAGAGAGGTGGGGTGGTGGAGTTTTTGCATCTCTATTCAGGGACCTGGGGGGGGGGGACATTACACAGATGGTTAGCCAAGCCATGTCATCAGTATCACTGCCACTTGACTGGACTTGCTGCGAGTAGAAATGGATGAACTCCCCTCAGCTTTGCTCAGAATTCACCCACAAGGGATTCTTTATTACAGCATTTGCATGGAAGACTGAAGAAGGAAGGATAGTTCCTCTTGGATGACTATAAACTGAAGAGATTAGTGAAAATGTAGGAACCTGTAATAAAGGATTTTGCTTTAGCAGTTGACTGTTTGGGTTAGGAAACTTCCTAGAACTTGGTCAGGTAGGATTGAGACTTCACAGCTTTCCCGTCCCATCTACACTCAACACTTGGGGGTGCCACCAGACCCCAACATCTTAATAATCCTGTTGGAGGGGAGGGGGATTGCTTATCTCTGTGATATATTTTTTTTAATGAAGTTAAGCATATCCTGGGCACATGGCAGAGCCCCATTTTCTGGATGTTCTGTAACCTCTTGGGGACATAATCCAAATGTTTAACATTGCAAGAGCACTGTTATTAGTGTGTCATAAATGGTAATTCTGTTGCTAGGGATGGATGAGAAATTGGTTATGTTTGCATTTTAATGCAAGATTACCAAATTTGCACCTCGCAGAACCAACTGTGGGCCCAAAAGCAATTTGTAGTCAGGAATCTGTACATTTCCAAGGTTGCAATGTATTTTGCCAAATAAAAAATGTGTTTGACAACATGAACAGATTTGAAAATTGAGCAATAAAAAATGTGCACATTTCTAAAATGTGTACAAATGCTTTAGTCCAGGGGTGGGGGAACTTTTTTCAGCCCAAGGGCCAAACTGGTTCCCCGTCCCTGCTTTAGCCAATGGGTGCATGCATGCAAAAATGTTAGTATTTTTAAAATGTACAGAAAAATACATATTGATTTCTGTGCAGGGGATTAAAAATGCTCACATGGAACTGGGTGGAATGAGCTTGGAAGTGGACAAAACATGAACATTAATGAGATCAATGACAGATTTGCCCATCCATACAGTTGACCCAATGGTGGGCCAATTTTATGAAGATATGAAGCGGCTTTACTCAATTCTTACTCAGACTATTGGTCCATCTAGTCTGGCACTGTCCCTCTAACTGGCATGACATCTCTTTTGTCTCAGGAAGGGGCCTTTACCAGTTCTGCTCCCTGAGCTCTTTTTTAATTGGGGATTCTGGGGTTTGAATATAGGTCAGCTTAGTGATGAGCCTTCCCAATTGCTCCAAACATATCATTATTACTATATGCATCCAGAGATGCTACAGTTCCCTCATTGGGTCATTGCATTTTTATTTTATTTTTTAAACAGGGAAAGCAGTAGCACAGATTAACTAATGGGATTAGTCTCTACCTTTCCTAATATATTATGTGGACTTTCACAGACTTGGTCATCCATGAATTACCGTGCTAGCCTCAGCAAACAGTTTACAAACCAATTCAATAAACAGTAATAATAAATCCAGCTTTGTGGGTGGGATGCTATTAATGCATTCACTGCCCAACATTTGTGACAGATAATTTATGGATAACAATCAGGTTCCAAAGCCATTTTATTTCTCAAAATTGAAAATGTGTTTTTGTTTCACGCAGGATGCTCAGCTAAAGCTGGAGCTGACTAAATCCCTTGATTACTACAAAATATTGTTCTGCACAATATTGTACAAAATATGTAAAACAAAACCCCTTCTTTGGAAGAGCCAGTTTTCTGGTGCTTCTCAATGCATACTGAGCACCATGTCTGTCTTTGAGGAGTCAATACATTGCCATGTCCAGCTCCTGTCTTTTTGTGATAGGGGGATGAGCAGGGATGGGGACTCGGACTCGAGGACTCGACTCGTGAGTCGGACTGAATCCCCCCACTGACTCGAGTCAGACTCGAGTCTCAATATTTTTAATGGGACTCAAGACTCGACTCGAGACCAAGGACTCGTGTTCCTCAAATGCAACATGGATAGGTTTTAGGAAGTACAGTAAGTTTATTTTTTAAAATCATTTCCCTAAAATGCAACCTTTCAGACATTTTGGGTTTGGCTGCCTCTGCCTGCCTGTTGGGGTTCCCAGCCTCCTCTGCCTGCCTGGTCTCTTCTTAACCAGTTCCACAGTTTGAATTGTCCAAGACAAAGGCTTCTGCCTGCCTGCTTTGGGGTTCCCTGCCTCCTCTGCCTGCCTGGTTATTTTGGGATTTGTCTGCCTGGTCTGTTCTTGCCAAAACCAGTTGCAGAGTTTTGAAATAAAAAGGCACACTTGTGCCTAGAATTTATTTAAGCCACACATCTGAAATAGCCTTATTTTGTTGGGGAAACCCCCCATTGATTTAATAGGGACTCGTGGAGTCAGATTTGGGAGTGACTCGTGACTCATGACTTGTGACTCACCATTTTGGACCAAGGACTCGGACTCGAGACTCGGGTCCAAAGACTCGTGACTCGACTCGTGACTCGAGACCAAGGACTCTTCAACATCCCTGGGGATGAGGCACTGAGGCAAGTCAGAGATGGAGCAGAAATGAATGAAAAGGTGATATTTTTACAGGAAATTCAGCAACTTAGACTCCTTGTTAGTCAGACCTAAGTACACCCTTCTGAAACAGACCATACATCCATTTAGTCTTGTCTATCCATCTGTTTACCACAGTGGCTAACCACATGCCTCTAGGAAGCTGACAAGCAGGGGTTGAAGGCAACAGACCACCACCACCACTATTGGTGCTCAGACATATATTGCCTCTAAAACATGGAGGTTCCATTGAACAAGCTAAACCTGGAAGCCAAAACTTCCAAATCTAACCTGGAAGCCTTTATAGGGTTGAGGTAGTACTTCATGTCTCTTTCTTGAAGGTCTGGATCATTTTCCTGTGGTGTATTCCTTTTGACCAGAGCTGGATGCCTATTAAACAGGGCCCAAGTTCAGGTTCCACAACTGATACTGGGAGGTCCCTGTTTTGTTATAGACTGGAGTACTGACATTCTGGCCAAGCATGGGAAGAGTCCAGGAGGGACTGTAGATGATCAGCACCGTGGGCAGCTCACTCCAGGACCAGTTACAAGGCAGGCTAGTTAAAACTAGGCAAACTAAGAAGCAGAGAGTTTTAAAGGTTGCCCCAGCAACTGCATGGGACCAACTGTGAACTTAAATAATCCTGCAGCCAGGTGGGTGTCTCAAGCGACACTTCCTCAGAGAGAAAAATGGTCTTAAAGGAGCTGTGCCCTGATCTGAAGTTTCCTTGTTCCACTGTGGCCCACCACATCACATGGTAACATAGGGGTGCTCTTGAAGATGGTTGTAAGGAAGATGGTTGTGGGGAAAAATCTGCTGAGTCAGAAGAAGTAGGCAAGGCTGCTCCCATTGGAGCTCCCTGGGACTCCTTTTCCCTGGGAAAATTCTGGCTTTCTCTGGGGCTGGCTCCTGAAACTATTTTCCATGTCATCGCACCCCACCTCCTACAGCAGAGTGTGACACTGCATACAGAGTTTTCACCAGACAGCCTTTTTTATTTTATATCATTATTTGATATGATTCCCACTCCTCACTTTCCAGAACTCTGTTTAATGTCCCAATTAATCTGACCCAGAGAAGTGGTGCTACTTCCTGACTTCTTTCATAGAGCTGCCAGCATAATTAGGTTGAACGTTTCCTGTTTTGTGTCATTATCAAAAGCTTGAAATCCTTGTATAGGGAGACAAACTGTCAGTGCAAGGGAAGGGGGGGATAAAATTAAAAGAAGAATGAAAGCTCTTAACAATTGATTTCACTTCTGGTACATGTTAAACATTTTCAAAGACTATTTTTTTTATTATTATTAAAAACACACACCTTTCCCCGGTGGTGGGGTGGGGGACTAATCTCTATTTTGTTTCTCTTCTTAAAAAGAGGGATTGCCTAGGTAAATTTTGTCAGCACTCCAATTTTAATGACATTGGCTGAGTGACATTATCAAGCTTCTTTCTTTTTCCCATGGACGTCTCATGCCTGCAGAATGTCAGTTTCTGATTGTGCTTGGCTTTTAAGCATTTGTACTCTGAAAGCTGCTATATAAAAGACTGAGTGCTGTCATCTTTAAAAGGCTGGAGTGCTCCAATGCTGGATCCACACTGCCTATTTTTTTTTGTCTCTGGAGCCTTTTTGAGCTAACAAATCCAGTAGAGCAGTATTCTCCAACCTTGGGTCCCCAGATGTTTTTGGCCTACAACTCCCAGCATCTGGGGACCCAAGGTTGGAGAACACTGGTTTAGAGGGAGAAACATACTATACTTCCAGAGCAGCAGGTGCATTCAGAAGTAGGACTTCTGCCTCCATGACCTGCTTCTGAGCTTCCTGGAAGAATGTGCTTGTCCACTGAGTGAAGGAGGCTGGTGGACTAGATGGATTTTTGTTCTGTCCAGAAGGGCTTGTCTTATCTCCTAGCACCCAGATCAGTCAGGTGCCGTGTCAGGTTGGACGTTTGCCTGGGCATCCAAAAGTAACATCCATACCTGGCTTACTGTGGACTTGCTGTCTGCTTCCCTGTCTGCCATGTACAGGATTTCAACTCAGACTACAATCTCTCAGAGATTTGTTCTTCCTGCTTGATACTTTGTATTGCCCTAGAGCCAACTTTAGCATCAGCAGTGTAAGCATGCTTGCTTGAGCTTGTTGAGGTTCTCCAAATTCCTACTTGGAGCTCAGTTTGGCTCATACGCATTCCTGAATGTGAGCAACCGTTGTTGTTGTGCACTTTCCCCAATTTAACAACAACATTTTAAAAATGTGCTTTATTCCAAATAGAAAAATATATATGTGTGTATTTCCTCCCATAGGCTAAAGTGTGAAAAATGTGGATTTGGGGCGGGGTGTGTGCACACTTGCACAAATGCACACTTTCAAATGTGAATGCAAGTTTGGGAAATTGTGACAAGTTTCCTAGAATTACCGGTATGTTCCTGCTCACATTCGTGTTCAGGGTTACGAACGGGACGTGTTTGCATGATTTGAGAACAGGAACAAAATTCTGGTACATCCCCAATAAATAGTAGGAGCTGTTCCTTTCATTGCTCAGAACAATGAGGATAACTATTTACCAGTTGTCTTCTACTTACTTGATCTTCCTAGCTGATGAATAAGGCTTACACTCTTTCTAGATACATGAGTGCCTGCCTGGTGCCTTACATAGGGAAGATTGAGTAATTTTGCATAAACACCTTAATTTTGCATATCTTGATCATTTTACTATAAATAGCTTGCTTCGCCTCTTGATTAGATTTTAAATGTTATGAGTTCTCAGCAGGGGCATTGCAAGTTCTCATTTCCAGCTTCTAGCAGAGTATTTGTAGTATCGCTGATCTGGGAAGCACACAAAATCAGCACGCATATTGTGCTGTCGGATGGCACCACATTCTGCTCGCCACCACGGAGCATGTTTGCTCAACTTTGCATCATCCTTACAAGAAAAAAAAAGGGGGGGATAAGTTTTATTAATGCGAATAATCAACAGTGATCTCCTTATATACTCTATCGTGGTAAAAACTGGGCAGCAATGCTGAATCTCTGCGATAGCCTGACAAAGATGAATGAAGAGTGGGTGAGATTAATTAATTAATTAATTGCTTTCCCATTATCTCCTTGGAATGGTGGTGAAGTGAGTGGGGTGGGGGGAAATCCCCTGGTTAAAAATAAAACTGCAATGCTAGCCACCCAAAACCACATACACTGCCCATTAGAAAGGTGTTTTTGGTTTGTTTTTTAATCCAATGGAGCAGGGTTGCTAGAAAGAATAAAGAGCAAATGCACATTCCCCAAATTAAATTAGAGATAATGTTTTGTCACAGTATGCTAAGCTATTTTTTTTTTGCCATTATGGATTAAATGGCAGTTAAACACCTCCCTATACCATTACGTGCTTCCATCATTCATGTAAGGAAGGGCCAACATGTCCGTTTCCACTCAGCAGAGATTTCTTGGGTGGTGGAATGCAATAATCCTGTTCCACCAAATCTCTGAAGTGGATGGTGGAAGACAGGACAGCCTCCGCAATTCAACCCAGGAATGCAAAACATGCGCTAGAGGGGTGAGACTCTTTGTATGTGCTCCCAAACCCTCTGATACAGTGTGTGTGTGTGTGTGTGGGTCAAGAAAATATACTTTCTGCCTCACAATATCTAATCCTAATATTAGTGATTCCCCATCCCTGACCCTGATGCAAATCTCTCCAATAAAGTGAGGAGGTGTTTTTTTTGTAAAAACCCGCACTCCCTGTGTCACTGCTTTGTGACACAAGGGGCATCCCCAAGCTGTGCTAGTCCCTTACCTTGCATGCCACCCACAAGACCTCCAAGTCAGGGAGGATGAGGCCAAAATACCTCCCCCCGCCCTGCTTGGATAGTTTACAATGTCTGAGCCTGTTTAGCTTAGAACAAAAGCGAATAAAGGGAGCACGATAAGGGGAGAAATTATGCATGGTGTGGAGAAAGTGGATAGGGAAAAGTGTTTCTCCCTCTCCCATAATACTAGAGCCCATGGCCATCCCATGACATTGATTGGTGGGAGATTCAGGACAGATAAAAGGAAGTACTTCTTCACATAGTACATAGTTCAGCTTTGGAATTGACTTCCACAAGATCTAGTGGTGGCTGCCAATTTGCTTGGCTTTAAAAGGGGATTAGACAAATTCATGGAGGACTAGTATCAATGGTACTAGTCCAGGATGGCTATATGTTACCTCCATTATTAGAGGTGGTGTGCTTATGTTCACTAGTTGCTGGGAAACATGAGCAGGAAGGTGCTATTGTACTTATCTCCTGCTTGTGGGTTTCCTACAGGCAGCTGATTGGTCACTGTGTGAACAGAATGCTGGACTAGATGGACCCTTGGTCTGATCCAGCATGACTCTTCTTATGCTCTTAGGAATCCTCTTAGGAATCCTCTGTTTGTGTCCAGAGTAGGTCTGGAATATGCCAGAAGGCAGTGAATTCTGGACTTGCAAACATGCTTCCACTTCCACTAAAAAACAGAGTTCTGAGGCCCACCCTTTTTGCCTTTTGCCCCACAACCTTTGCCCTTCTGTCCCACCACCACTGGAATGTGACCCGCAAAGCCTTCTCCGCAATTGAATTCATCCCTTGGGCTGAAAGAGGATGAAAACCCTGGTCTAAAACAATGCATCAATATCACCAAGGGGCAAAGGAGTTACGGTGGATGATGAACCACCACTTTCATGATGAATGCATGTTTAAAACCACTGTGCCAATGTTTTCATCTATCCAGTGTGTTTTCATCTATCCAGTGTGTTTTCATCTATCCAGTGTGGTGTAGTGGTGAGAGTGTAGGACTGGGACTCGGGAGATCCAGGTTCTAGTCCCCGCTCGGCCATGAAACTCAGTGGGTGACTTTGGGCCAGTCACTGTCACTGACTCTCAGCCTAACCTACCTCACAGGGTTGTTGTGAGGATAAAATGGAGAGGAGGAGGATTATGTAAGCCACCTTGGGTTCCTTGCAGGAAAAAAGGCGGGGTATAAATATACTAAATAAATAAATAAATAAATAAATAACTCTATCTGCTTTCAACCATCCATTGGGGGAAGGAGTGAAAAGAAATTGCACCCACAAATTGTGGGAAGGGGTTAGAATTTCAGATAAATTTCTCAGTGTGCACAGCTTCAGTGCTGACCCTACTGCAAGCAGGGGTGTGTGTGCGTGCTCTTTATTATACATTTTTTATCCTGTTCTGTCCTTCTATTCTCTCCAGTTGCTTGTGTTTCCTGGAAAGTCCCCTAGAGGACTTAACCAGGACTTCCTTGCTTGGGGCCTTCCAGCGCTGCTGCCTGTTGAGTGCATGGAAGCTGAGCGAGGAGTTTTTTTGTTTGTTTCTGTTAAAACGGACTTTTAAGAAGAACAAAACAAAACAAAAATGCCTCACTCAGCTGCTAAGCACTGAAACGGCCCTGAAGCCCTGCAAACTGAGAAATTTCTCCAAAATTCTCAAAATCCCCACGGAAGGGGCATTTCACAGGCAAATGAAGAGGTTGCAAAAGGGCAGGTCAGCTTTTGGCACATCACTAGTTCTCAATGCTGAGTGTTAATATGGATACGGATTGATACATGCTGGTCGTGATGGTAAACAACATAACCCCTCCTCCTTTCATTTTCTATGGAACTGTGGCAGTAGCAGAAAAAAAATGCAGTGTATTCTGTAAAACAAAGGAAAGCACTAAGGAGGAAATTCAACGGCATGCTTGTTGGTCTCATTTTTCCCCCTTGACTGGTAGATATTGATCGATACGGTGCTTACTGTGTGTAGAACATGCTTTGAACTTCTAGATGCGAGTGTATATGTAATTTCCCTCATCTCATCTTGGCTGAGATACCTGAACTGAAAGCTAACAGGAAAGTTAACTCCTAAGTCTAGGTTGTCGGGGTTAGCAAATTGATCTCTTGCATTCTGAACAAATATTACCATTCATGGGGGTAGGGGAAATATTTGCTAAGAAAGTTGGAGTTGGTGTCCCCTGAAAACTACAGTTGGGCTTCTGAAGGAAAGATTCCTTTGGTGAACCATGCAGTTATCAAATATATATATATATTTTAAAAATATCCCTGGTAATCTTATGAATTTTAGCAAAGACGTAAAACATGAAAATAAGTCTCTCTCTCTCTCTCTCTCTCTCTCTCTCTTCTTTTTTTTCTAATTTCATTCTATATGTACAGCAAAATTTCAAATTATTATTATTATTATTATTATTATTATTATTATTATTATTATTTACAGTATTTGTATACCATTCCACATCACACAGATTCCAGAGCAGTGAACAATAAATAGGCAAAAACGTATAAAAGAAACAAAAATAATACATTGAAAACAAACTAAAATTACATTGGTGGTTGAAGAGCCAAGAAAGCTTCCCTATTTATAGATAGGAGATGAATTTCAAGGGGGGAAATGTATGACTGGCACTGCAATGGGCACTATTCAATTGTGCCAATGTGTTGCATTAATTGTATTGGTGTTCCAGTGCAAGGCTGCAACAGTTGTGAGAACACTGCCAAAGCAGAAATTCAGACCTCCAGCAAAAGTGAGGTTAGATCTGATCCAAATGTTCAGCTCTTTCCAAAGATGCAAAGACTGGATACATTATTTTGATCCTGTTGTAGAGTAGTGATTAGAGTGTTGGACTGGACCTGCGGAGATCCATGGTCTTGATGGACTGGAGTTCTGAGTCAGTATAAGGCAGCTCATGGGATCATCTCACTTAAAATATCACCGAAGAAACCCACAAGATAAAATCAAACAAAGCAAAACATTTGATGCCCCATTTGATGTCAGCGAAAGCAGGATACATCTTCTTGCAGGAGAACCAGGTATTTACTTGTGGTTTGCAATTAGCTTCACCACTTCAAAATCCATTGTTTTATAAAAGCTCAAATTGTGCATGAAACTAAGTGTTACTGGGTAGCGTACCCCTTTCCAAAAAAAAAAAAAAGGAGAAAAAATAAAAGAAGAAGAAAGAAAGTGTATGTGTGGGGGAAAGTATGCAGTTGAAAGGAAAAGGGGAAATTGATTTCCCTGTCCCTTGTGGAACTGTCATAACTTGTGCAACACTTTTCATTAATCTCATTACTAAACTAAATTGGTTTCCCTGTGGAAATTAATTACTGAGGTGGTATCAGGAATATTAATTTCCATGATATACCAGTGAGATATTCTGCTGTTTCTTTATATGTTTCTTTATATATGGTCACCACACAGTGGGGCGATAATTTGCTGTACTGAGCTTTATTACCCCCCCCGCCCCCAAAGAGGATATTTAATTAAAACCAGTATAACCCATTCTGAGAAGTCACTGTTGAGTTCTGATTCACCAAAATAAAACAAACAAATAAAAGCCATGGGTCAGATTCAACCTAATTCTCACCACCAGCAGGATCTATGTGATGCAAGTCCTGGTGTGTTGGCTAAGCACATATTGGTTCAGGGGGCACGTGTAAGAGTTTCATAAACTTCCACGGGTTGCCCTTTAGTTTATTAATGGAATTACATGTGTATTATAATGTTCTTCCAGGGGACTTAAAAATGAGTCCATCTCCACTACTTCAATAAATTCAGCACTAGGAATGTACAGGAATTTCATTTCAGTTTGCAAGTCAGTCAAAAATGCTACGTTTGCAACCCTGAGCGCTAATGTGAGAGCATGTTCTGAAAGAATGTTTGCAAATTCCTGAACTTGCATTCATGTTCACAAATTAATATGTTAAAAATGTGCATTTTTAAGCATTCACATTATCATGCTTTATTGGGGGGGCGGGCTGCACACTTTAAAAATGCGCACTTAAAATGCACACTTTATATTGTGCATTTTTAAGTTGTGCATTTTCAAGTTGTGCTTTTAAAAAAAACAACACCTCACATTTTCACACTTTAGTCAATGGCAGAAAGTGCACAATTTTGAAAAAGTGGAGGAAGAGCCCACCACTCTTCTAGACAATTGGTTCCATCATCGAATTGCAATTCCTTTGAAGATGTTTCTCCTAATGTTCAACCAAAATCAACCCTCCTCTACCAAAGCTGTAGTCATTGCTTCTGGGACAGTGGATAACAAGTATTATTTGCCCTTTCTGCATGGTAGCTCTTCCAGTATTTGAAGGCACACTGTGCCTCAGGAACAGGTTCTAAACTCAGCCCTGCCTTGAAGTTCCTTGGGTTTTAGGAATATACCACTCAGTGCTGGCTGCAGATTTTGGAGGGTCCTGGGGCAAGATACTTTAATGGCTGCCGCCGTCAGAGAGTCTATCTTCTTCCTGCCATTGTCACAAGCTGCTATTGCTTCTCATCCTCTTTCTCATTTGCTTGTTACCATTTGCCTGCTTGGCAGGCAGAGAGCCAGTGAGCAGGTAGGCAGTAGCATCTGTTCCTCATCCTCACCAGCAACATTGTCTGGGATGATGAGAGAAGCAAGTGAACAAGCAGATTGCAAAGATGAAGAGGAGAAGGAGGAAATCTAGGAGGTTCATGGTAGTGGGCTCCTGCTGCAGTGTGGGCCCTTGGCAAATGCCCAAGCCTGCCTACTCTTGATGCCAGCCCACAATGTCATTTCAAAGGCAGAAGAAGACTATTACCACCATGTTCTCCTTGTGGTCTTCCCAGAGGCATCTGAGCCTCGAGTGATAAAGATGGCTCAAAGAGGACCCCCAAGCTATGAACCTGCTCCTTCAAGCGGAATTCAACCCCATCCAGAACAGGTTGAACACCCTCCATCCGGTCAGAGGAACCACCCGCTAGCAGCATCTCAGTCTAGTCTGGACTGAGTTTCAGTTTGTTAGCCCTCATCTAGTCCATTGTCACTACCAGACACTGGTTTAGCACATCCACACAGCCTCAACTGATGGGGAAAAGGGGAAATAGAGCTGCATATCATCAGCATACTGATGGCAACTCACTCCAAAACCCCGGATGACCCCACTCAGCAGTTTTATGTAGATGTTCAATAGCATGGGGGACAGAACCAACCCGTGGGGAACTCCATGCTGGATAACCCACAGGATCAAGCAATTTCCCCCAGTCACCACCTTCTGGAGCTGGCAATCCAAGTAGGAGTGGAACCACTGCAATGCAGTACCCCCCACTCCCAGCTCAGACAGGCACCCCAGAAGGATACCATGGTTGATGGTATCAAACGCTGCTAAGAGATCTAGGAGCATCAACAGGGTCACACTCCCCCATCTCTCTCCTGACATAGGTCATTGTTCAGGGTGGCCAGAGCTTTTTCCATGCCAAAACCAGGCCTGAACTCCGACTGAGATGGATCCAGATAATCAGTCTCATCCAAAAGTACCTGGAGCTGGTTGGCTTGGCAACTACCCGCTCAAGGACTTTGCCCAGGAAGGGAACAGTTGCCACTGGCCTAAAGTTGTTAATATCTTCTGGGTCCAGATAGGGTTTCTTCAGGAGTGGCCTCCCAATGCCATATCTCCCACTACCCATCACTACACTGATAGGGGCACCCATGGGGCCCCCACTTGACCCCATATCTTCCCTCCCTGGCACATGTACAGACCCTATGAAGGAAAAAAGCAACCCTTCCCCTCCCCCACAGTATTCAGTTAAATACTGAAAAGACTTGTAGGTTGGGATAACACTGAATTCATAAAAAGGAAATGCACTTTTGTCTTTTGCCAATTTGTGCCTCTTTACTGTATGGTGGCTTATTAATGTCAGTTTTTAAAATGCCTGCAGAAGTAACTGTCACATGGATGACATAAGGCACCACCAAAGAGTATAAATGCCATCAAGTTCATTATTCCTGATGTCTCTTTGAAAATAGGGACGTAATTGATGAGTTCTGGTGTGGAACATAGCTATAAACCAGCACAATTTGTAGGGTGTGTTCCCTTGAATTTCTCCCTCTTTTTATTCTCTTTCTCTCTCCAAATTGTTTTGCCACTATTGTTCACTCCACATAAACATGAGAAAATCCTTTAAGGAATTCTTGGTAAAAAATAAAAAAAAATAAAGGTCATTTCCTTCAAGAACTATCACCTCTTATTAGGTGTAACCATTATGTAGCAAGTGATATTTTACAATATCGTGTTTTAGGTTTTTGCTTCATTCTTTGCAGCTGTTTTCTCTCTTTCTTCCTCTCTCACCCCTTCCCTTTCTCCTTCCCTCAACCCTCTCTCTCCCTCTCTCCTCTCTGTGGAACATTACAACTTTTGGTAATAAATGACATATACCATTTCCCTTACTTTTTTTTTTTTTTAAATCTAGTCTAATGATTTCAAAGGGTAAAAATGTCCCAGTTTTCAATGTGCTTTGATTGATTCCCCTCCCACTTTTATTTAAAGTGTTCCATAGTGGAAAAATTAGTTGGATTTCTGTGTTTGTATTAGGGGTGGGTGAGGATTTTGTTCAGTTTGCATTTCAAAGCAAACTAATCTGTTTCACACTTCCTGGACTAACATACAGATTGGAACCACAACTATCCTTTGGATTTCATAGTTCTCTGAATTTTACACTACAGTTCTTGGTACCGGAATACACATAAAACTGTTTGTTTTAGGATAAAATGAATATTACTATATGAAATTTAGAAAGAACTGTATAAAACTGTGCATTTTATGGGAAAGGGTGTGTAAACTGCATATTTAAATACTCATAAGAAAATAAGAAGAGCCATGCTGGATCAGATCAAGGTCTAACTAGTCCAGTATTTTCTTCACACAATGGACAACCAGCTGCCCATGGAAACCCACAAGCAGGACATGAGTGCAACATCACACTCCTGCCCATGTTCCCCAGCAACTGCTGTACATAGGCATACTGCCTTTGATACTGGAAGTAACATAAGCCATCAGGACTAGTAGGCATCAATAGCTTTGTCATCCAGGAATATATCCAATCCCTCCAACTTGCTGGCCATCACTACATCTTGTGGAAGTGAATTCCATCGTTTAACTATGCACTATGTGAAGAAGTACTTAAAATCATAGAATCATAGAAAAGTAGAGTTGGACGGGGCCTACAAGGCCATCAGGTCCAACCCCCTGCTCAATGCAGGAATCCAAGTCAAAGCATCCCTGACAGATGGCTGTCCAGCTGCACCTTGAATGCCTCCAGAGTGCGAGAGCTCACCACCTCCCTAGGTAATTGGTTCCATTGTCTTATTGCTCTGACAGTCAATAAATTTTTCCTGATGTTTAGGTGGAATCTGGGTTCCTGTAACTTGAGCCCATTATTCTGTGTCCTGCAAACTGGGATGATTGAGAAGAGATCCTGGCCCTCCTCTGTGTGACAACCTTCAAGTACTGGAAGAGTGTGATCATATCTCCCCTCAGTCTCCTCTTCTGAAGGCTAAACATGCCCAGTTCTTTCAGTCTCTCCTCATAAGGCCTTGTTTCCAGTCCCTTAATCATCTTTGTTGCCCTCCTCTGAACCCTCTCCAGTAAAACTTCCTTTTATCTGTCCTGAATCTTCAACCGATCAGCATTGGATGACCCCATTGGGTACTAATATTATGATAGAGACAGATTTGACCCATGGACCTGAGTTTCAAAAGACATGCACCAGGAAATACAGATGCTGCTCACCTGCTTGGAAGTCTAGCATAGATGGCCAGACAGATCACATATTTTTGCAGCACTGACATGGACCTCCAAGAACATCCATCTGGTTTAAGGAACTCTGCATGACTGAGATGGTCCACATAGGTAGGCATAGATAATTGATGACTTGTTAGAGGGATAAGGTATCGTGTAGACTAGCCTTCACCAATCTGGCGCCCTTCAGATGTGTTGAAATACAGTCCCCATAATCTCCAACCAACATGGCCAGTGCTGGCTGGGGATAATGGAAGTTGTAATGCAACACATCTGAAGGGCATCAGACTGGGGAACACTGGATTAGAGCATCCCTCAGCATCTTCTGCGGGGCAGAAGTGCCAAAATCTAGTGGAATATTCCAGCATTTCTTAAAAACAGTTTCAGTTGAGGAGAGTACAGCTCCATTTTCAGTGTTGTAACACAACAGCAATTCTCTGTTGGTTCTTTGTTGAGCTTGCCCCATTGCGTTCTCTTTTGCCTAATGATTTACAGTATCCCTTTCCCACATGGAAAGTGAACTTCTGTGGCTGCATAAAATGGCCTATCGAAGAAGGGTTCCAAGAAATGCCCCAGCCAATCCCTTCTTTTACAGTAAAGCAAACACTGTTAAGCTTTGTAAGTTAACCTCATTAATATGCTGAGCTCTTGCTGAAACTGCATGAAGTGTATGACATTACAGGGGAATTCAATTCCAACACAAAAGGGAATAACTAAAGAAACTTTGATCTTCATCTGTTATGGAGAAAAAGAAAAAAAGAAGAAGGAAGGAAGGAAAAGAGGGATTTCTTTGGAAAGTTTGGCAAAAGTGGACATGAATCTAACAATTCAGAGATGCACAAGTATTTATTTATTTTTCTTAAATATCCCAATGCCACCTTTCAAGGCAAACCCTCCAGGTGGTTTACAAGGCTTAAGGCAAAGAAATAAATACAATACAATTTATTAAAACAGCAGCAAAAAATATTTAAAATAATGGCAAATAAAAATTCCCATTGAGAAAATGAAATTGGGAATCCATTCATTTAAAAGCAGACAGGAACATCCAGGTCTTTACAGCTCATTTAAAGACAATCAGGGAGGGAGCCACACACACATCCCTGTGGTAAGGTGTTGCACAAGGGTTAGGACACACATCCCTGTGGTAAGGTGTTGCACAAGGGTTAGGGCTGTTAGGCCATCACAGAAAAGGTGTGGGTTGGATTCAGACTTAGTCATACTTAGAGTAGACCCGTTGAAATAAATAAAGTGTGAGTTAGTCATGACTCATTCTGAAATTCTCCAGAAAAGCAAAGGAATAAAAAAATAATAATAATAATTTGTAAGAATCTTCATGTTTTGCTCCACTGCACTTTTGGGGAATGTTTGAGTCCCCCAGGAGAATATTCAGTGAAATGAAATTTCAGCTCAGCTATAGACATTATCCAAATAAATACTAAAGACAGAGGGTTTGACAAGCACCGTAAATTGTAGGGCATATGCCACCAAGTGTTTCTTGAGAGTGAATGTGGCTACAATAATGATCATTAAATGTTGAAACATCTTTTGATTCAGAAAGTATGGCTGATTTACTTTTATATGGCTAAACTACAGGTCTGGATGCCTGAATCTGAATCTGTGTAAAATGCTAGAAGCCTCTGGATCATGCCTAGGTTGCCATGATGGATTTTGTGTCGTGAACGTCTTGCAGGCCACCTTGGGGGCCCTTTCAAAAATACTCTTAGGAATAAATAAAATAAATAAATAAATAGGACAAGTTGGCAACCAAACGAAGGTGTGTGAGTTCACAATAATTTTTTAACTAAGCAATTAAGGCAGCGACCCTATGGCCCTTAGACAGTGTCTGAGAGACCATAGGATTTATTTATTTTTTGGATTCCCGGATCCAAAGTCAGAGGCAGAGGCTCCAACCTCGCAGCTGGGAATTGGAGCTCCTCCAACCCCCCCTCCCCTACCCCCTTGCAGCCGGCATGGAAAGAACCACACCAGCTGCCCTCTAAGGTCAGGAAAGCAACCTCAGAGAGGGGGAAGGGGGGTAATTTCAGGGGGAGGGGAAGAGACTGTGGAGGCCAGGGAACGAGGCAAGCTGCTCCCTCCTCTTCCAAGATGCTCTAGCTAGATGGACGAAAAGCTCTGTCTACTTGTCTAGCAAAATGCAGAGTGGGAGGACAGGGAGGTGAAGATCGCCTGCACCACTCCTCCCGCTCTGCATTGGATGCCCATAAGCCTCTGTGTTCAGGGGCTTACAGTTACAGGCATCCCAACAGGACTACACCCTAAAATTTAACGAAATGTTAATCACGACTCAAATGCCCTTTCAAAACCTGCTCCTTTCCCCTTGCTTCTTTGCGTCCCCTGCATTGACTCCCAAGTTCTTCTAACCATGAACAGATTTGCATTGAAATGCATAAAATAAAATAAAAAATCCTTTTTGTGTTTCGGTCTGCTTTCAATGCACTGTCAGCTGCAGGATGTTTTGTTTAGTTTTACTCAGTTATGTTATTGATGAATGCCTAAACCTGTTCTCGGTTCAATCAGAAACAAAGCCCCAGTTGATTTACAATGAGGAGAATTGGCTGACAGCAGCAAAGAAATGAAATGTTTGAACAATTTGCTGCTGCACCAGCCTGCCCCCTTCTCCCAAGCATTGCTTATAGTGGCACTTAAGTTCTCCGCTTCCATACTTTCAGGTAGTGCATGGCTACTAATGCACAGAGAGGTTGTTTTCAAAATAAGTTTCATTAGATTCATAATGCCGTGTCTTTGTTGAAAGCCCTGGACAAGAGGCTGTAGCTGGAACAACTTTCTGGTTCTGAAACTTGTAGGTTAATAGGAGGGGAAGGACACTCCAAAGAAACAGAAAATGGTATCTCCAGCCATCCCATTACACAGGAAGCCACCATATACCAAGTCAAACTAGTTGTCCATCTAGACTAGTATTGTAGCCTCTGATGGGCAGAGGCTACGATATTGGGCTAGATGAACAAACCTGTTCAACGAAGTCCAGACAGAAAATGCAGGCTTCTATTCCCCCAGCCCCCCCAAGCTCCCTCCCCCACAGCTCAGGACCCCCTGAGCCCCACCCACAGCTCAGCTGCTGTATATTACAATCCTTACCCTTGAGGAGTTCTTCTTCTTGCTTGAAGTCAAGTACTTCATCTTAAGGAGCCCTACTGATGTGCCTCTTAAGCTGATGGCACTCTCTGGGACTGGGTGGACACTCAGCCCCTGCCTCTGAAGCAAAACTCCCTACTTCTGGCAGGGGCAGACCCGTGGTCCTCTCTGTCTACTGACAGAGTTGGCTCCATGGCTTTTTCTGTCTCAGGGAGTTCTAACTCCTTGGAAGAGAAAGAGGATCCCTCCATTGGGGGCATGACACTTGGGGCAAGGCATGCCAGAACCTCCAGACCCTGCTGGTCACAGGCCAGAATGCTCCAGAGGGGAATGCTGATCACCCCCCAGAAGGAAACATGGCAGGGTCAGAAAGTTCTGGGCCTCTCTGGATGCCTGCACAAGTGTGTGTGACGTGTGTTTGTGTGTGTGGCCCCTTCCAACTCTATAATCTATGAATCTATGAATGTGTGAGGAGTTCATTTGGGGGGTGGAAGTCCAGCGAACTGGCCAGGCTCGACCCCCCAAACTCTGTCCTGCTTACCTACCTCCCCGGCTCTAGTTGTGTTCTTCCAAGTTGAGCCGGGGAAAGTGACTTCTGGGTTCCCGGAGGGCCACTTTTTATGCAGAAAATGCATATGCCAAAAGTGGCCACAATTTGTGTGACTTGCACAAATGGCGGTCCCTTTTAACGTATCTAATGGCATTTTCAACGTAAAAAGCGGCCCGCCATGGACCCGGAAGTCTTCTGAGTGGCTCGGCGCACATCCACTTTTGGCCCAGCTTGGCAGGCACAGCAGCAGCATCTGCTGAGCCAGAGAGGCAGGTCTGGTCACTGGCGGACCGCCCACCACTATGCGTGTGTACAGTAAACCCAAACCTCCCCTCTGAAAAGTTGCCTGAAATTCACATACCCATTCCAAACAAAGCAGAATTCCCCTTCCTTTTGTAGGGGACACATGCCCCCACTCCCAAAAGGGGGCGAATATTTAGTTTGGCTTTAACTGAAAGTATCTGCAGGGTAGAAAGAGGAGGCAAAGTGGGCATAGAGCAGTGTTCTCCAACCTTAGGTCCCCAGATGTTTTTGGCCTACAACTCCCAGCATGCCCCAGCCAGCATAGCATGCTGGGAGTTGTAGGCCAAAAAACATCTGGGGACCCAAGGTTGGAGCACACTGGCATAGAGTATCAGTTTTGTATGTAGCTCAAGCTGTGAAAGCGTTCATTAAAATTGATCGCTGAGGAACACGGGCTCCATCTCTACTATGTGCATTGGTTTTAAAGTGGAGAGGTGGTAGTGGTGAAGAAAGAGGAATTATTAATCCAATTCAGTCTTAAGGAGACTGGCCAAGTCATCTGTATGCATAGGTGGCCATGCTAGTTTGCATCATATACCATCTCTAACTCAAGCTGTTTCAAAAGATTAGGTGTATATCCATCCCATCTCTCCAGCAGATCTTATCAAATTGTCGTCATTGTGCATGATGAATCTTGCCTGCTGTGTTTCAGAACTGCTTTAGGTGTACAAGCTCAATAGCGACACTTTACATAATAAGGGTCTTGGAATTATCATATCTCTCAATTGACTAAAGACATCCATTCCCATGATTTGAGGTAATACATTCTGGACGGCGTTCATTTGAAAAGATCTCTCTTCAGTGCTGCTAATAGTTAAGGAAATATCACAACACGGGCAAATTGCGACTTGTTGACCTGTCAGCTTTTATTACAGCCAAAGGACCAGAATTTCACACTCCACAGGAAGGTGGATACACTTAAAGGCAATCATATACAGTAGTAAATGTGTTATTTCTCCATGGTGTTTTAGTGAAAGTTGTTCTAATATAGTGAAATGTCAAAATGGGGTTCCCCCACCCACACTTTAAAAACTAGAGTGCTTTACCAGATAATATTAAATTTGCTCAACAGGAAGTAAAACCTAGGGAAAGTATAAATTTATAGAAATCTGTTTGTGAAATGCAAATAGTTCAAAGATGGTACTTTCAGAGTCTGAGTCGTAAGTGAAGGTTATTTAGGCAGGATCCCCCAATTGTTTCCTTAAATAATAATAGACATTATTTGATAATGCAGTTCTGTTTTGTATTTCTGCCTTTCCATGTTGAATGCTACCAGTTCAAATCTATCACTTTCAAAAGCTTAAATGCATCAGGAGACACCTCTGCTAGTATTGCAAACAACGAAGAACTCCTAGTATTGGTTTACTTTGTGCCTGCAGTGGTCTTCAGACTTCTAGCACCCACTTATTTTGTGTCTAAACAATATTAGTATTCCACTGAATTCAACTGAATTCAAAAGCACTTATGAAGCAGTGTCTTTAGGATGGGGACCGTTGTGAATTAGAAGCATGCACTGGAGATATACATGGCCATACCTATGCTGATACTCCAAGAAGAGTTAGTGTAGATCCAGCAGTTAATGTAGATCCAGTGTGTTGAAGTGTTTAGGGCCGCCGACGCCTTCCCCTACCTGGTGCACTCCAAATATTTTGGACTTCAACTCCCATTAGCCCCAGCCAGCATGGACAAGGGCCAGAAATGCTGGGAGTTGTAGTCCAAAATTTCTGGAGGGCATCAGGATTGGGGGAAGCTAGGGGAGAGTGTCAGCCAAGGATCAGGGCTATGAAATTCACTAGGTGACACTGAAATTCACTAGGAGAGGACACCATGGCCCATATACTATATATTAGTCTCACCTACCTCATAGGATTGTTGTGAGGATAAAATGGTTGGGGGAGGGGGGGAGACAGCATGTGTCCTGTCTTCAGCTTCTTGGAGGAAAGGTGGAATAGAAATGTAATAATAAAATATATGTCTAAAATGTATACTTTGATGCAGCATTATCAGGTGTTAGGACTCAGACCTGCGTTAGATCTAGAACCTCAGGATGTCTGGAGGAAATTCAGTCTATGCATTACCACCAAGATGTGGCCAGAGGAAGGAAATGAAGGAAGACCAGCCAAGGACCGGGTGACCGGCCAGATGGGCGATAAACAAATATAATAACATAAATAAATAAAAATAAAGGATGCCTCCTTGATCTGATAGGCCAGAGTGGATCAGGTGACACCCCCTGAACACTATAAAAGCCTCCAGCCTTGGCCCTGAAGGTCAGTGTTTGAGATTACTCCAGCTGTAGCCAGGAATGGGCCTGGCATAGCTGGATCTTGTTCTGGTAGCACACTGGGCCTCTAATCACCAACAACATGCTGAAACTTGAATCCTATCCAATAGAAATTTCCAGGAAGAATAGGCAATAAAGACAAGGCCTATCTGGGCAGCCTTATTGTAGATCCACACCATGCTGATGGCCTCATCAAAAAATATACCTATGGGACTGAGGTGTGCTCAGCTAAGATGTCATTATTGATAGAGGGGCCCCAAAGATTGGAGAGGTGCCACACTTGCCCATCTGGGTAGCCACACTTGCCCATCTTGGTAGCCTTATTGTAGATCCACACCATGCTGATGGCCTCATCAAAAAATATACCTATGGGACTGAGGTGTGCTCAGCTAAGATGTCATTATTGATAGAGGGGCCCCAAAGATTGGAGAGGTGATGGACCAGCCTGAACTCACCTGGGGCCTCTTGCTGGACTATACCTAGAGGGGAGATCTTCAGGGTGGGCAGGAGGAGCCCAACAAAATGTCCCATCACCCTCCCTGCATCAACCTCCATCTTGCAGGAGAAAGAGGGCCCTGTCTCGGCATCGCTGCCTTATATAAGGACAGCCATTCATCCATCTTTCTGGCCCAGTGCCCCTCATGTGGGCACACTGGAACTTACACCAACATTTTCCTTTTTCCAAGTTTGCCCCAGCTGCTTGGCCAAGGAGCAGCATTCCGACTTGGCAGGAGCAGGACTGACATCAGGGCACTCTTGGGACATTTGGGGTTGTAGGGAAGAAGAGGAGGAGTCATAGCTCAGTGGCAGAGTGCAAAGGAGGCTCCAGATTCAATCATCTGCATCTCCAGTTCAAAGGATCATAGGTGGTGAGACTGGAAAGGTCCCTGACTGAGTCCTTGAGAGCCATTGCCATTCAGTGTAGATGGTACCAGACTAAATGGGCCCACAGTCTGATTCCATGAAAGGTAACTTCATGTGTTTGGGACCTAACTGGTGTGCCTCCTTTTCAGAGCTGTCAGTATGACAAATCTCATTGGCAACAGCTTCATTTTTTAATTTTTTTTTAGAAAGAAAAAAGAAAACCCTAAAAAAAGAAAGAAAAATAAATAAAGAAAAGCACCTTGGAATTCATAATAATTCAAGCCTAGCAGACTAGGGCTTATTGGTAGCAAAAGCGAAGGAGCACCTGACCCAGAGACAAGACCCCAGAACAAAGGTGAGCTGCTGTCAGGTGTTCATGGACAAGAGGACTTCATTAACAGATATTTTGTGTCTCACAAAGGGAAGAGAAGCATGACATTTTGACAACAGCATAGCATCATTGTAAATCTCCATTGGGACCGAGGGCAATGACAGCGGTGCCTGCCCCCTACATTTGTGTTTGCCAGGAAAAGCAAACCAAAAGATACATTTTCCATTCTCTGCCTTCCCCTTTGTGAATGCAATAAATCATGTGAAAATTGGCTGAGAAAGGAGGGAGTGTTAACTTTAATAGTGCTAACAGGTGGTTCCACAGACACACCTTCAAGAAGTAATTACTTGCAGCTTGTTTTTTCTTCTTCTTCCTTCCTTCCTTCCTTCCTCCTTCCTCGTCCTCCTCCTCGTCCTCCTCCTCCTCCTCCTCCTCTCTCTCTCTCTCTCTCTCTCTCCCCTTTCTCTCTGGGCCCCCGCGGTTCCCGTGTCGTGCGAACTGCCAGCTGGGGGCGCCCCCGTGGGACTGGCTGCACGCCGGAAGCATGGAAAGTCACCATGGGTGGTAGAGGGGTAAGCCCCTGCCGCGTGTGGCCACCCTGCCATGCGAACATCAGGCGGCCGTCCCGCGGGGGCCTCCTGTGGCTGCACAGGGACAGCAGCCCAGAGCTGCCAGAGCTGCAGCCGCTCTGGCCTATAGGGGCAAACAGCCCCGCTGGGCATCCAGAGCTGCCGCCCCCTAGCGCCAGGAGGGGAATTGTTGATGCGCGTGTGCGTGAGCAGCAGAGTGCGTGTGCGCAAGGGAGAATTAAAATCCTGTCTCTGTGTGCTAGCAGAGCCTGAAATTCCACACACAGATCTTCCAGATCTCACCTCCCCCCGCGCGCAGCGTGCAGCGTGTTGTGCCAGTGAACCAGCCCAGCTTCCCTGTTGTCAGACTGCTTCCAGCTTCCCCGTTGCAGATTAATCCATGGAGTCAGGAAACACTCTGTAACACCACAGGTCTAATTCTACCTGTTTATTCACTTAGCAAGTAAAGTTCTACAGAGTATACATTTCCTAGTTACAGTCCATGTGCAGAGTATAAATGCATAGCAAGCATTACATCCAGTGGAGTAAGTTGAGCTTCACTCCACCTCAGCAAAGAAGTTACATTGTTGCAGTGACAAAAGTCCAGCAAGAAGAACAAAGGAGAAGAGAGAAAGCAGTCCTGCCTCTCTCTAAGATGGCTTCAGACAGAAAACAAGTTAGCACGTCATCAGAACATACAAACCATGTGACTAGCTCATAATGCTCCCACGGTCTAGGCTTCCCATGCGAAAAACACGAGAACCCAGAAAGACATAACAAACTTGTTTACAGCCATTCTGTTCTTTCCATGTGTAAACAGTGTGCTACAGCTGGTGAAGTGATACATATCACAACAGCCTGCACTGCGGTGCAGGGACTGCTGGCTCCACCGTGGTCCACCCATGTGTGCAGGGCCCAGGTCATCTGCGATGCCCCGCCGGACCCTGCAGACTGGCCCCGAGGTGCCTCTCCCACTCGCCGCCCGGGTCGTATGAACCAGCCCTCTCTCTCCCCCCATTTGTGTTTTTCATAGATTTTCATAGATCATAGAGTTGGAAGGAGCCTACAAGGCTATTGAGTCCAACCCCCTGCTCAATGCAGGAAACTAGAGGAGGGGTCTCCCATCCAAGTAACAACCAGGCTTGACCCTGCTTAGCTTTCCACACTCAGACAAGCTGAACCAAAGACTTCTATTTAGTCAGAGATGAACAAATTTATATATAATAAATTATGTGGTTGGAATGGGCATAGTATTTGTCTCTCTGTGGCTGGTTCTCGAACCATATGTAAAATCGATATGTGAGCAGTTTTGTCTGAGGGATGTGGACAGTTCTACTTCCTTGTGGAATTTTTGGGGGGACACTTATGTGCAAAAGTGTATATACAACTTTTTCAAAGTGCATCCATATCACTGTGGCATACCACATGTGTATTATTCTCTGCAATTGCTCCAACCATATTCTTCAGCAAGAAAAGTGTAAATGGCAGTTTAAAGTACATCACATCTCATCATTACATATTGCAGTGAAAAGCGTCTTATCTGCGTAATAGCTTGCATATCTATCTATATCTCTCTCTGTAGATATAAACAGATCTCTGATGGGAACATCTACAGCAGTGTTCTCCAAGCTTGGGTCCCTAGATGTTTTTGGCCTACAGCATGCCGGGAGTTGTAGGCCAAAAACATCTGGGGACCCAAGCTTGGAGAACACTGATCTACAATCTAGAGATGGGAGCACCAGGAATGCTTGAGCGTGCTGAACTTCTCTGAACTTTACTTCTCAAAGTTTGGTCCAGCTTGCTCCTGTTCTTGTTTGCATCCTGTTTCGCTGTTTGTTCATTGGATTGGGTAAAGTTGTGCATTTTGAGAAGGTTGTGCATTTTGGGGGGAAAAGTTGTGCATTTTTCAAGTGCACATATTGCGAACGCAAGTTTGGGAATTTGCAAACATTTCTGGATAACATATGCTCCCATTCATGTTCAGGATGGTGAACAGGGCATTTTTGAGTGATTTGCAAACTGAAACAAAATTCTTAGACACCCCTACCCCTATCTGCAGTTTTCACATTAGGGGCAGAAATCACACTTATTACAGTTCTAGAGCCTTGGCAACTTTGCTTCCATATCCAGATTCCAATTCAATTCAATTTTATTTGTATGTGCACTAGCCAACCAGGCTGTGGCACGCCCCGCTGGGGCCAGCAGTACAGGTGAATTAAAAGGGGAAAAGGGTTAAAACATTGGATAACCATATCCAGATAGCTCAGTACATGTCCTGCAATGCAGAAGGACCCTGGTTCAATCCCTGGCATCTCCAGTTAGAGGGATCAGATAGATGCTGGAGAGTACATTTCAAAGATGCACACAATTGATGTGTACATGTGGAAAAATATGCATGAAAATACAGATGGATTTTCATGCAAAGCAAAACAAAACAAACAAAGCTCACGATCTGATATGGACTCAAGTCAGAACAAAATTCAAGATGGAATTTGGAGAACTTCCATTAGCTTGAGTTTTGCTGATTCACACATCCTGGAAGACAAAGAAAGGAGTCCCTTCTTCCAGGACCGGTGCAGGGCAGTTTGGTGCCCTAGGCGAAATTATATTTAGCACCCCCACTCTTGTGGCGTGGGGGGGGGCTCCGGAGCAAAGCAGCCCTGCTCTGCAAACCACCACCCCCGCAGCCGCCGGACCACCACCCCACCGCCGCCACCCCCCCGCAGCCCCCCCACCTTCCCCCCCACCACCTACCTTCCCCCCCTGCCCTGGCCGCCTCCTCCTCCGAGGAAATGACGCGACGGGACCCCCGTACTCTGTTTTTGGCCGGGGAAACCAGGGCAACAGGGCTGTTTAAGCCCTGTTGCCCTGGTTCCTCCCGCCAAAACAGAGTGCGGGCGGGGCTCCAGAAGCGGCGCGGAGAAGGTAGGTGGTGGGGGGGTCCAGCAGCTGCGGGGGGCGGCTGCGGCTGCGGCTGCGGGGGTGGTGGCGGCGGCAGCGTGGGGGGGAGGGGGGGTGGCAGCGGGGGAGGGGGCGTCAGCAGCAGCTCCCAGGCTCGGCCCCACCACTACCTCCGGGCGCAATCCCCCCACACTGACCTGGTGGTGCCTGAGGCGGCGAGGTGGCTGGGCGGGGCAGGAGCGCGCCGGCAGTGAAGAGGAGTGCAGCGTTTCTGCGCCCTCTTCAGCTACGCGCCCTAGCAACCGCCTAGTTTGCCTAGAGGTAGCGCCGGCCCTGCCTTCTTCTAAAGCATCTCTTCCTTGAAAGCACCTTTCTACAAGGGGGCTGATGAAGACTTGTGAAAGGAACCAGAAGGGCAATTTTACAACCATCTATGGAAGTCCCAATTCACATATACAGTCCTTGCCATGAGAAAAACCCCATACTGATCAGCTAGTGATTAGCTGAGTCCTTCTTCCTCAGAACAGGGAAGACATGCATATGGAACTGAACCATAAGAAGGTTCCATAACAGGGGAGTAGGAATGGGCAAACGTGATGCTTGAGCTCATTGAAAATCTCAAAATTCTTCTGTGAAGCTCAGTTTGAATTGTTTGTTGTGTTCCCAAAATGCTGTGTCTTCGTTTCCTTCTTTTTTTTCATTTGGGAAAAATACACATTTTTCCCGATAAAAAAATGTGCATTTTCCCCATAGGCTGTAGTGTGGAAATGCAGTTGGTTTGGGGGGGATGCACATTTGGGCAAGTGCACACTTGCATAGTTGCGCAAGCATACATTTTCAAAAGTGCGCACTTGCATAAGTGTGCACTTTTGAACATACACAGAGGTTCAGGAAATTGTGAAAACTTCCCGAGAATTGCATTCCTGCTCATGTTTGGGGTTGTGGAATGGGGCACGTCTGTATAATTTGTGAACAGGAATGAAATTCTCATACATCCCTACGAGGACAGGGAACATGGGCAACTGATGGGCAAGTGCAAAAGCTTGAGGTTGTGTCTTCTAGGACAATGATGGTCCAGTTAGGCTTGCACAGAGAGTAACTCATAGTGCACTGCACTTGTGTCTTAATTTATTACTACTAGTGTCAGTTCTGAAGTATAGCTCACAGATATATGTAGGCTCCATATATCTGTGCACTGCAATTATTGTGTGTTGTTACTAATTAGAAGGCACCACAGAACACTATAATATTATGCATTGTGTATAATGAATCACCCGTGCTGTGAATGGAAAATTGATTTGGAACTGCTTTGGGGCATTGTGATTATTAATGACAATTCATCCATTTTAATGGTGGTGATTATTAATAATATTTTATATAGAATTCTAATTTGCAAATAGTTTTGCAAAGTCCTTCCAACACATTTATCCTGTCTGTGTCTTTGTAGTGACCCAGTGTGAAAGGCTGCTGGTTGCTCTCATGTTTAGCTGGGGAATGGAGGCAGCAATCCTATGGGGCCTACTTCAAAGTAAACATGTTCAGATGTGTTGCCCTCCAGATGTTTTGGCCTACAACTCCCGATCCGTCCTGTCGCATCACTTCCGGGACCGAAGGAAATTACACGACGGAACCCTGCGCAGGCGCGCTGGACCTCTGTGGCACGTTCTGCGCCTGCGCAGGGTCCCGTCGCGTCATTTCCAGTCTCGGAAGTGACGGACGGGGAAGAAGACGCCCGATCGAGCGGTGCAGAGAACCTCTCCGCGCCAGCTCAGAAGATCGGGTCGGGTCGGCGCCCCTGCGGAAGATCGGGTCGGGGGCACGACCCGGCCTTGGAGCCACCGCTAATCTGGTGTAATATTAATTTATTTATTTATTTATTTATTATATTTATACCCCATCTTTTTTCCTGCAAGGAACCCAAGGCGGCTTACATAATCCTCCTCCTCCTCCTCCTCTCCATTTTATCCTCACAACAACCCTGTGAGGTAGGTTAGGCTGAGAGTCAGTGACTGGCCCAAAGTCACCCAGTGAGTTTCATGGCTGAGCGAGGACTAGAACCAGGATCTCCCGAGTCCCAGTCCAACACTCTCACCACTACGCCACACTGGCTGAAAGGCTGAAAGGTTACAACACCCTGTCTCTGAGTGCTGAATCAGAACACCGCCTGTTCAGCACTTCTCCTTGCCAGCGCACAAACCAGGTGTGTTGAAAAGACCCTGGCAGCCGCATGTCGACATAACTGTAAAGCCCTAGATGTGATGCGGCTGCCATAGGCCAACTGTGTCAACCATTCTAAATTTTGCCATGCCAGCCATCTGTGAGGCGTTCCCCACACGAGGGTCCCTTCATCAAACTGATGCATTGGGAGTTCACTGAGGGAACCTATGCCTGAGGTAGCCCCTCTTGACCCGAAGTATATCTGCCTGGTGGATTAAAACCACTTGGATTAAAGCCAGTAACTCAGCCAAAATGACAGTTCAAATTCCATCACACGGGGGCAGTATGACATAGGTGGGAAAATGTGCCCTCAAATGGCCAATGATGAAGGTGTCTGTGAAATTCCTACTTAACAGTGCAATAGTGGTGACTGATGCCACTTATACGTGGATGGGTGGGTTGCTGCTCTAGAGTAGGGCTGGATTTTGAAGACCTGAGCTGAGCATTTCCCTCCCATTGGCTAGCACATCTCAAGAAGGACCCTGAGAAAAGGGAAGGGGCAACCTCTCTCCACTGGCTAAAAGCTGGGGAGGAGTGGAAATATCTGAGAAGTGACTGGTAAGTTTATAGCTGATGAAAATTATTGTTTCCATGGAACAATAGATATCGGCATTGGTAAGGAGAAAATTTGACCATGGTGAGTTGCCATGTACATAAAAACATAAGAAGAGCCCTGCTGAATCAGACCAAGGGTCTATCTAGTCCAGCATTCTGTTCACATAGTGGCAACCAGCTGTCCACTGGATCCCACAAGGAGGATATCAGTGCAACAGCACCCTCCTACCCATATTCCCGAGCAACTGGTGTACATTGGCATACCACCACTAATTACTGGAAGTAACATATAGCCAGTGTGGTGTAGTGGTAAGAGTGTTGGACTGGGACTCGGGAGATCCGGGTTCTAGTCCCCACTCAGCCATGAAACTCACTGGGTGACTTTGGGCCAGTCACTGACTCTCAGCCTAACCTGCCTCACAGGGTTGTTGTGAGGATAAAATGGAAAGAAGGCAGAGGTTTATGTAAGCCGCCTTGGATTCCTTGCAGGAAAAAAGGCAGGGTATAAATATACTAAATAAATAAATAAATGACTCATAGCCATTGATAGCCTTTTCCTCCATGAATTTGACTAATTCCCTTAGGGATGTACACTCACCTCTTTGTTGTGCTCACAGGGTGCTCGACGAGCACCCCCACCACATGATACGTCTCACGGCGGCAGAGTGTGGACTTTCTGGAGCTCGGAAGTGACGTGACGGGTCCCGGCACTGCATTTTTCACTTAAATACCATAGAAAACCACCTTAAAACGGCTGCGATTTGCTATTCGTGGCGATTTTAAGGTGGTTTTCTATGGTATTTATGTGAAAAACGCAGTGCCGGAGACCCAGAAGTACCTCTCCCCAGCTCCTCTCTGGGGAGATCTGCTGAGCCTGGGAAAGGTAAGTTCTGCAGGGCTCGGGGGGCAGGCAGGGCAAGTTCTCCCCACTTCCACCCCCCAATCGAGTCACACGCACATCCCTAGTGTGACCATCACTACATCTTGTGGTAGCGAACTCCACCATTTGACTATACTGTGTGTTAAGACCTTTTTCCTTTTATCTCTTCTGAATCTCCCACAATTCAGCTTCATAGGGTTCTAGTATTATGAGAGGTATCTGTTGTGAGGCAGAATTTGTCAGAGGCCCCACAACACAGGGGTATGGTGCTCAGTGACTCTTCGATGTTGGTTTTAGTTTACTGAACAAACATTTGCATCTTTCTTGATTACGTACCTTGTAGATTGTACCATCTATTCCATCAGTTTCTCTCTCTCTCAGTCATATTTGATTAATCAAGTAATAATACTGGATGCTATCATTATTACTGTCAGATAATGGATACCATTTGTAATTAACCATCCCCAGTGAACCAGGAGTGCTAGACAAACAAGGGAGTCGATTACCTAGAAGGAGCAAGTGCTACATTAGAGAATATAGTTATTAGAGCAATAATTATCATGCAATAATACATTTTTAATTTGAGGAGCCATGTGTACAGAATGCTTTTTTATTTAAAAAAAAAAAAGTATCTTCACATATAACATGGTGGATTGATTGCAGTAGATAAATGATTATGCAAAATACTCTAGTGTTCCAGTTCCATTTTACCAAAGTCCTGGGGGGTTGGGAAAATAGAACCCTTATTTACATAGGCAAGAGATAAAAAGTCAGCATGACAAAAAGAAACTATCTTGTTATGTGCTGGTTTCCATAACATTAACTTGCAAACAGAATGCCCCCTTGTATTATTATTATTATTATTATTATTATTATTATTATTATTATTTTGGGTAGATTGCTCACCTCAAAGTACAATGCATTAATGTGGGGAACACAAAGCTTTTATGCTTTTTTTTAAGACCCAAAGGCTAGTGTAGAAAAAAGTTTTTTAAAATGATATGAAACTATCAAAACCTGGAGAGTCTCTTGGAATATTTTGACAAGCTGTCAATGTTTTTAAATAAGGGTGAGAAAAATCTGAAGCAGTATTCCCCAAGTTTTTGGATATCTTTATTTACGTATTATATTTATTCATTACATTTCTATATTGCCCAATAGCCAAAGCTCTCTGGGCAGTTCACAACAATTAAAACCATAAAATACAACATGATAAAAATACAATAGAAATATTTCGGAGATTACAGTATAAAATAAAAACCAACATAAAACCTGTCAGCGATGCAAAGATTTTAAATACAGTAATAGATACTTGTATGTTTGTTTGTTTGTTGTTACATTTTTATACTGCCCAATAGTCAAAGCTCTCTTGGCAGTTCACAACATTCTATGTTAAAGGTGGAGGTATGATTTGCTGCAAGTTCCAAAAGATCTATGCCCTCTTGATTAGCTCTCAGTCCAGACAACCTCCTTGCAACTTCAGGATAGCTCAGATAATGTTACCTTCCAGTATCCTGTTCTCTCCTTTGTCCAGCCAGTCAGTGATGGGACCGTGTTTCCTGAGCTTCTGAGATTCCCCATCACTTGTCATCACTGGCTGGCTGGCTGGCTGGTTTTCTCCCTCCCTCCTTCCCTCAGGATACACCTTTCCTTGGGATGACGTCAATGCTCATATATTTGCAGTAAGAGTATAAGAAGCTGCATCATACCTGGTCAGAGTACTTGTCCATCTTATCCAGTATTGTCTACTCCAACTGAGAGCAGGTTTCCGGCCCGTAGGGATGGGTCATGGTGAGAATTTTGTTTCAGTGCAATTTTGATAGGAGAGATGCCAGCCGTAGGAATGGGCGAATGAGAAATATTTGAGATCACCAGGATTCTCTGAACATCATCTCACAGCTTGTCTCATGCCTGATTCCTGTTCACGTTTGCGATCGCTGCTCAGCTCACTCTGCATGAACGAGAAACTTGTGCAAAACTGAGCAGCTATCGACTGAGAGATTTCCACAAATTGGACGGCAATAGAACAGGAGATTTGCGCAAATTTCCTCCATAAACTAAAGTGGGGCCGATTTAGTCAACTGAGGGAATTTGCGCAAATTAAGACATTACTGCAAATCAAACATGGAATCAGGAACAAGACGAACATGAGCATGTGTTTGATGATTTGTAAACATTTTCAGCAAACACGTGCTCGGCTCATGTTCAGGGCTTTGAATAAGGCATGCTTGCATGTTTTGTGAACAAAAAATCTTAGCATAGCATAGCATAGCATGTGCCCTCCCACTGGGCTATTGCCCTCTCCAGCTGTACAGGGTCTCCCCCCTCAGAAGGGCACAGAGCGGTGAACGCATCCAGTAGGATGGCTTCCCCCCCTTCTCCTTCTTTTCCAGAACACTCTCCAGTCCCTCTTACCAACCTCTTAGCGTGCTTTGGCACAAAGTTTGGGAACTGCTGATCTGAAGAAATGGAATAAGAAGAACACTTTGCAAACTTGCATTTGACTTATTAAAAGAGCTGCACACTGCGCAGCAAGCTGCTTGGATCATTGTTTCTCTTTTCTCTCTCGCTCTTATGCACACATTTCTTTCCACCCAGATGCCTTTTAAAATTACTTCTGCAATTTGGATTTTATAAATATTTCCAGAATCTTAGTCTAACTCCAAGTAAAGGGATTCTGGGGAGTTCTCAGATATTTCTGTCAATATAGGTTACCAGGCAACCCATGGTATTGTGACCACAGTTGTTGCATCCAATTTTAACCCACTTTATTTGTATCTACTTTATTTTTTAAACAATGAAGGAGCACAATCTCTGTTTCCATTTACCCTTTTTGTATTCCATGCTGATATCTTTTTATTCTTATTTTTCCATTCTCACTTTTAAAGAACAACAACACTTACTTAAAATGGTAACATCCCCCCACCCAATTATTTAGGGAGTACATTCCCCTGTGAACGCCTTCTGTTATTTTACTGGACAATTTTCTGAAAGCCAAACTAAGTGCTCTGCTAAACACTCATAGTGCAGCTATACATAGATTCATAGATCATAGAGTTGGAAGGTGCTTACAAGGCCATCGAGTCCAACTCAGTGCAAGAAACTAAAGGAGGGATCTCCCATCCAAGTAATAATCAGGCCTGACCCTGCTTATCTTTCCACGCTCAGACAAGCTGAGCCAGCATGAACCACAGGCCTGTCCTTCTATATGCTTACTAATTTTATCTTTAATAATACTTTCAACCAATTTACTCAGAACAGACGTTAAGCTAACCAGCCTGTAATTTCCTGGATCCCCCCCAATCCCTTAAAAAAAAAAATTGGTGTTACATACATTAGCCATTCTCCAGTCCCCTGGTACGGAGGCTGATCTTAGGGATATGTTATTTTTGTTAGAAGATCAGCAATTTCAAATTTGAGTTCTTTCAAAATTCTAGGATGGATGTCGTCTGTGCCTGGTGATTTATTAACTTTCAATTTGTCAGTAAGGTTGAGAACTTCATCTTTTGTCACCACTACTTGCCTCAGTTCCTCAGACCCCCCCCCTCCTGAAAACATCAGTTTAGGCACAGGTATCTGCCCTGTATCTTCTGCAGTGAAGACAGCTGAAAAGAATTCATTCAATTTCTCCGCCATCTCCTTATCCTCCTTTAGGACCCCTTTAACTCCATTATCGTTCAATGGTCCAACTGCCCTCCTCGCTAGTTTCCTGCTTCTGATATACAGGCAGTCCCTGGGTTAAGAACGTCCAACTTACGGACAACTTGTACTTACAAACGGACTTCCGGGTTCCCCGGCTCTATGTCATTTGCTCAAAGCAGGAAACTAGAGGAGGGGTCTTCCATCCAAGTAATAATCAGGCCTGACCCTGCTTAGCCTTCCTTACTTTGGTGTAAGGAAAGTATGCAGAGTCCTGATTCAGATCAGGACCATAGTGCTCTTGCGGGGGGGAGTGAAACTTCCCTCCACCATTTCCCCCCAAAATTCCACACACACACACCAATTAGAGGATTTAAAAGAAGTGGGGAGTCTCCATTGGAGTAAGGAAAACTATCATGCACAGCTGCACTATGTGTGAGTTGCAGAACATTATGTTCAGTCCTAATACTGGACTATTAGAGGGAAGAAGTAAACTTCAAATAGTTTGGGAGTTGAGCTTCAAAACAGATAGATGCCATGCCCCACCTTGCTCCATTAGAAGATTTTGGAAGGAGAAAAATACTTTTGAGATTCCCCTACCACATGCCCTATCATGATTTCAGAGATCCGACAAGAGGGCCCACTGAATGAGTACGGTGTCCACCGAAAGAAACACTGGCAGGAGCATGCAGAAGTATCAAGGGGTTAAGGAAAGGCCATCCTAGCCAGACATAACTGGGAGAAGGCAGTGGAGGCAAAGGGTGTGTCAGCACCGTGTAAGTGTGTGGTTGCCAGGAATGGACGGATTAGTGTGCTTGCAGTCCATGTCAGTTTTGACAGGGATGCATGAGAATTCTGTTTGGGGGGGGTGAAAACTCAACAGATTTTTCCAGTTCAGCCTTGGTGGATTTCATTCCATTTTCCCCTGCTGGCATCGACTCGATCTGTAACGAGTCCATCCAATACGCAGATTCCATTTTTAAAAATTGAATGGTAGCAATTTGTGCAAACTTGATTTTCGAGGGGGGAGGGATCTTGAAATTAAATAGGGTTGTTATTGGTTGTTGTTGGGTTTTTTTTATTTCCCCCCGTTATTCACAAGTGCGCAAGAGCACAGATTCAGCTACCTGCTATGTGTAGTCTTGCATTGTCAATTACCTTATATGTTTCAGATGTCAACAGGAGCACTGAAGTGTAGTAGGTAACATACAAGGCAATTGACAAGGCAAAACTGCATATATAGGCTAATTATTTGTGCACAGTTGCAAATATCATTTTTATCCTATTTTTCTTGTAAACCGCCCAGGGGCTGATGGGCGGTAAATAAACATACTAAATAAATAAATAATAAATAAAGGACCCGGAGAAAAATAATAATGAGACAAAGGAGGAACTGATTTGCACAATTCAGAAACACCCCCCCCCCCAAATGTGAATGAAGTAAGTGCCTCAAGGAGGAGGGGATTATCTTCCAGTCGGAATGTGCAAACTTAGCGGTTGGGCAGTAAACGGAGGGGAAATGTGTGAAAATGTAAAGGCTGGGCAGTATTAGAATTTGAGAGTCAGTGTGGTGTAGTAGTTGGAGTGTTGAACTGGGATTTGGGAGATCCAGGTTCTCATCATCATCAGGCGATCACTCGTGACCGAGTAAGATTGTCTTCCAGGATAAAAGGAGGAAATTCTAAAGAGGATTGTGTAGACTCTAGCGATGGGTCCGTAAGTGACTGTGGAGGCCAATTCTAGATCCACACAGCTTCCCACAGTGAGGGCACAGGTTACCAGATAGGAAGATGGTCTTGTAAAGGATTCATTTGACGTGCTTTTCACCTAGCACGTTTCTCCCTTTCACCTTGCACTCGGGCTTCTTCAAAGTCCATGGAACCTTTGTGAAAGGCCAACTCCCAGTTAGATCGTTCATGGGCCAGAGCTTCCCAGGTTTTCGATGTTTATATTGCATTTTTTTAGATTAGCCTTATGAACATCTTTAAACCTCTTATATTGACCACCGATATCCAGGTTCTAGTCCCCACTCAGCCATGAAGCTCACTGGGTGACTTTGGGCCAGTTACTGACTCTCAGCCTAACCTACCTCACAGGATAAAATGGAGGGCAAAATGGAGAGGAGGAGGATCATATATGCTGCTGCCTTGGGATCCTTAAAGGAAAGGCAGGATATAAATGTAACAAACAAACAAATAAATAAATGTACAGAGGCTGAATTCCTCAAGCATCCCTAGAGGTTGCTGACTGGTTAGCGCCCCCTGCTGACATCATAGCCTGCACTGGGACTTCTAACCAGTCAGCAACTATATTCTTGCATGGTGCTGACTGAAACCTCCCATGCCTCCAAAAACAGAGATAGGGGCAAATTTCTTTAACCAGCTAGCATGACCTATAGCAAAAAGTTGTAGGCCAAATCATCTGGACGGCACAGACTTGGGGTAGGCTGGCTTAGAGTGTTTCTACAGGTTAGCCCAAATTCTCAGTTTGGATTGGGAAACAGAGGAGTCTCACACATGTCATCAAGTATGTGTCACCAGCAATTGTTTGCCTGACAAGTGTGAATTCTTAATAATATGGGAAGAACGTTATATATATATATATATATATATATGATACTATCGATTGAGGTCAAGGAAAACCTGCCAACATCCTAATTTTTACCTTGTCACAACAGACTCTCAGCTAGTTGACAATGCAGTACTTGTTTCCTCTCCTATTCCAGACTTGAACACAGTTATCACTAAAGCCCAAAAGAAGCTCCCTCCTAACCCATTTTTCACTGATGGCAAAACTGGATGTGATAATAGGTCAGACAACACCCAGAAAGTAGGAATGGATGAGAAATTTGCTCCATCAAGTTTTGTTTTATGCCTTTTTAATGAATTTACACATTTTGTACACCCCACACCCAGAGGAGGCCGACGATGAGTCCTATTTTGGTGGGGGTCCTTTTCCCTGCAGGCTTTGCAGCTTTGGAGCTTAGATTCATAGATTCATAGATCATAGAGTTGGAAGGGGCCTACAAGGCCATCGAGTCCAACCCCCTGCTCAATGCGGGAAACTAGAGGAGGGGTCTCCCATCCAAGTCATAACCAGGCCTGACCCTGCTTAGCTTTCCAGGCTCAGACAAGCTGAGCCAGCGTGAGCCACAGGCCTATAGGAGCTCTCCATGGTGCTCCATGTCAGTGAACCTATTTCAGGGAGGGAGTTCAGCACCATGGAGAGCTCCCATGATGCTCCAAATAAACACTGCAAAACCTGCAATGGAAAAGGAACCCCACCGAAATAGGAGTCACCAGCCTCCCCTGCTCCACACTTTTCAGTGATCTGAGACAGAGTCGTGATCCAAATTCTGAATTTTTTCAAGCTTTCTGATGCTGCTTTTCTTGGGGAAACTGTGTGCAAAAATCTACATATTGTAAGAAAGTGCACACAAAATGTGTGTGTGTGTGTGTGTGTGTATGCAAATATATGAATAACAAAAAAAGGATGTGTCAATTCAGGAAGTGCAAGCTGGTTGAATTCTGGTCACAAATGAACTTAAATGAATTTTCTCATCCATCCCTAGATTAGGCTGAGAAAGAGAGACTGGTCCAGGGTCACCCAGAGAGCCATAAACTTGTCAAACAAAAATGAACCCCATTCATGCAGTTCAATTTTGCAGACCCTTCAACACAAATTCATGCACCAAGGCCTAGGGATGCATGAAGAATCTGACAGGGGACTGAAAATCCAATGGGTTTTCACAATTCAGCCCGCTGGATTCCGGTTCGCAAGCCCTGCACTGCTGCCGACTCGCTGCGATGCAACTCCAGCGACTTCTGTCTCCAAGACAGGCCACAGTATGTGCTTTTAAAAAAAAAAAAAACGCTAAGGAAATTTGCTCACATGACGCTATTTGTGCAATTTGTGTAACTTTGCACAATGGTATGAATTGCGGTATTTTGCATGTTTTTCGCAAATCAGGGATGTGCTGTCACTGGGAAGTCTGGCTTGTTTGAGCTTGATGGACTCCCTGCCCACTTCTGATCTGATGACTGGAAGTGGGCCAAGTCGGGGGGGTTTCCGCACACTTCCATCTCTAAGACGAGCCACAGCTTGTGCTTTAAAAAAAAAAAACTAAGGAAATTTGTACAAATGGCGCTATTTGTGGAATTTGCGTAACTATGCAAATAGCATAAATCAATGTATTTTGCATGTTTTTCACAAATCAGCCCCTGAAAAGCACCTGGATCTAGCGTGATTTGCATAAAATCAGCCAATCATGCTAGATCCATGTGCTTTTTGGGTGCTCACCTGTGGTAGAACCTACTTCTAATCCTACAAAAAACTGTGTCTCCTACATTAGTTGTAAGAGAGTTCATGAACTTGAACATATATTACCTCCATGCTTGTGACTTGCATTGCACCCACACCGCAGTGAATTGCTTCTTTTGGCTATCACAACAGTCTCACTTTCAGGGGTCTTTTTCCACCCTTGGTGTAGCAGGGATAGCATTGTAAATTAGAGACAAGGTTCAAAAACCAGTGCATGCAGTATGGAGGGTAATGAAAGCCACACCATGTCACCTAAGGCACATACCTATTCTAAGCAACATTAAAGTAGCTGAAGCAAATATGAGATCACACTCAGATCTGTGTTCTTATTGCCTGAGAGGCAGGCATTTCAGATGTTGCTAAAAATTGTGTACACATGATTGACACTAATGGCTCCAGGAGAGATGCTGCATTCTATCAAATGCATATTTTGTTTTTTGTGTCTTTCTTAAGTATCTGCTTACTCAGTGGGCCATATCCTGGGAAGGTATTGAAGCAGCATGACTAGTGAAGGAGGTTTGCAGTGGGGAAGCAGCTACAATCCATGCTAAAGAAATATAAGCAGTAGTTGTACCTCAAAAATAAGGAAGAGATGGAGAAATTGACTTGTTTAATTAGAGAGAAAAATTATCCTCATTCAAGAAAGACTGGAAACCTCTGGTGGACTTTTTGGGGAGGAGGGAAGGTGACTTAATAATTCTGGGTTTTGATTTTTGAATATTGGTAAAGTGACAGAAATTCTTTCTGTGAAAATAGAAGAAACTTAGATTGGATAAGGATTGGTAATGTTTGTCAGACAAGGTGGCGGAAGCCAAATACGATTTGTTTTTGTTTTGGAAAATTCAATAAAAATAAATAAAAAATAAAATAAAATAAAATAAGGAAGAGAACCAAAGAAGACAACTTAGCTAGTCAATGTTCTACACGGCCCTTTCTGCTTCAGACTGGCAGAACTGAGCTCAAGAGGTGATTCTACATGTGATGCCAACAACATCTTGTGTGTGTTGCTTACAAATTCTTTAGATGACATCATGACCCTCCAGTTTTGCTTCTGCTTATAAACTGCACTTTCAGAAAGGGTTTTTTTTAGAGTGAGGAAAATGCAGTACTATTTGTGAAAGTGAAAGAAATGCTTTTTCCATCTGTGCAATTGTACTACTCCACTATATCACAGTGCCACCTAGAGGTTATGTATTGGAAAAGCAGGAAAGGAAATGCTCTTTGTGTAGTGCTCAGATCTCAATTCTGTGATGAAACTGTAGATACAGCTGATTAACAGCTTTGCGTAGAAAAGCTCAGAGAGAGATGTTAACAGAAAATAAGAAAGGGAAAATATAAGAAATTTCCCCACCACATTTGCAAGCACATTCTCCTCCCCCTGAAACATTCATCTTTCTCCTTTCATTTTGCTTTGGACATTGGCAGAAAGACCCCTCCCCAATTTACACACACACACACACACACACACACATGGAAAATTAAAAGAGAACAGTCCCAGAGTGTGCTTTCCAGAGCAAAGTGGACCTTGTATTTTATGTTTACAACCTGACACATCTTATATTTATGTTCACACCCAGCTCCTCCATTTCAAGAAAGACCTGCTCAACTAAGGCGGCCATATTTGGACTGAACAACCCTGCAGTGTTTTTTTGTAGGCTCCATATCCTCAGATTAAAACTCCAAAGTCTCTGTGAATGCTCTTAAGTTTTATTTGATTCCCTCCTTTTCCTGCTTCTATCTTATGCCCCCGTGTCTCCCCCCCTCCTTTGCAATGCAATTGTCAGTCAGGGCCAGTCATCAACAGGCAGGTGGGATTTTGAGCCTTTAATACCCACAAGGCCGAATTATGCTTATTCCCTAGGGGGGTTCACATTCTTCGCTCATAGCTGATGTTAACGTTTCATGAAAATTATGCTTGTTCGTCTATACGTGCTCATACTCCTTATAATCTCTTTGTCTGACAGCCTGGGTTTTGTCAGTATGATGCAAATTGCAAACAAGGTGAGAGTATTTCCTCCAGAGAAGGTCAAGAATTAGAGTTTTCCCATGTCACCTTTAACTGTTCTCAATTGTTCAGTTAAGTAGGAAAAAACCCCAAATGGATAAACAAGTGCCACTTCTCTACCAGTGTGTTTTTATTTATTTTTTTAAATAAATAGATCTCACATTGGTCTTGTTTTGACCAGGCCACTGTTCTCCAGTTTTGACAAAAGTTGTCCACTTTTGACAAAGCTTCTTAAAAGCAAACATTTTGAAATGCCATGATTCTGAGCATGGAATGCTGGTTGCATTTCAGGCTCAACATACTATTTTCTCCCTTCTCTGATGACACATGAGAGTGGATTAAATTTCCTCCGGTATTAAAGGAACCTTTCATCTGTGTATGTAATACTAAATAAGAGTGCTGTTGACATGTCTTTGTAAGTCTTCAAAATCCTTCATGGGGAGAACAGACTGAAATATGGAACTTTTTCTTTTTCTTTTTCTTTTTTCTTTTTTTATAGAAAAAAAAGAGTGGACTTAGCGTTGCAGCCAAATATAGGCAGCAGAAAACCGAAAGCACACTCAGTTTCACATAAGTTCTACTGAAGCTCCAGGTACATTCACATTGAATTCAGGACTATTTTCATGACTGCTCAGACCCAAAGCACACATTACTTTAAAGACATAGCTAGCAGCTGTGCCCCCCCTTTGTTTACTTTTTTTTACTCCAGAGTAAGCACAAGATCCCAATCCAAATGGGGACTAAGTGTTTTATGTAAGGATACTTTAACCATCCCCACTGTGGTCCCAATCTGGATCAAGCTCCCCCGTGCCTGCAATTTGTATTGCCAAATAGTCATCCATTTGCAGGCATGGTGGTGGTGGTGGTGGTGGGGGGGATCCAGATTGAGAGTACAGTGTGGGGAAGGCTCCCTAACTCCACCCACCCACCCACTCTCTCATGCACAAACACACACAAGGATCCCAATCTGTATTGGGACACCTGTAACTTACCCTAGAGTCAAAGAAAAAGAAACAAACAATGTCTGCCTTTAAGGCACATATTTAAAATGTAAGGTAATGTGTGTACAAACCTGCACAAAAATGCTTATGAATGTTCATGCAAACTCAGACAAAACAAAATAAAAACAAACAAACCCACCTCTCAAAGGCTGGGATGAATCAAACTTAAGACTGGAGAAATTGTCACCGTTTGTGATGAACTTGATTTAAGACTGGAAAAATGAGAGACTGGCAGAAACCAAAATAATTGACAGATAATCCTTCACACCCTCCCAGCTTGGGGAAGGACATTGCAGGTGGTGGGGAAAGAGAGACAGGCGGTCCCATGCATGCTAGGCACACATGCTAGGTCAGGTGAGGGGTGGGGCTTATGGGGCAATATTAGCCCACAGAACCCCGCCCTCTCCCTCTTTGGATCTTCTGGCTCCCTCCCTGCATGCAGTGTGGGCTTGCCTGGTCACCTTTTCTGGGACGAGTAGGAATTTTTGGCAGATAGCCTGATTGGCTGTGGGCTGTTTGTTTTTTTGCCTACTTCACATTGTAACTGGGGATAGGGAGTGGCTCTTCAAAGGTTAATCGGTGGATAGGTTGATTTGGTCACATTTAGGCAGGTAGGAGCGGGCATATTCTAGTGGGGCTTAGAGTGGGTGAGCATCCATGGGCACCTTTATGGCGACTGGCAATTCTGGAGGCGTCACACTCAGAGTTTTGCAGCCCAGTCTGGAGATATGGATTGCCTTTGAGGCTGACTCGCCTCACCCACTTTTGCAGCCCCAGGAGGGGGTGAGATGGGAAAGCCTTCCTGCACCGGGATGGTGTAGACCTGGGCGGTGGTGAGAGGACAGACACCACCGGACAGGACTAGAATGTCTTGTCCAATACTATTCCATGTTAGTTGCCTGTTGAGAGTAGAAGTCCGCACTTTTCCCTATCCTTTGCAGATCTGTTTTTAACAAATGTGGAGCAATTTTATACCAAAGTTCTGTGTCTGTCTCATTATCCCGCCCCTTTCACTTGCAGTCATCCATCTAACCATCCCAACTTCTGCCTCTTTCTCTGAGTGTCACAGTAATACTCAGTCTGTAGTCTGTCACACTCACAGTTCATCTGTCTCTCACATAGATGCATATACAGTTTATCTAATCCTTAGCTGGGAGGGGAACAGGAAGAGAAAAGCATGCTATTTTTTTTAATTTTCAGCATGACTCTCAGGTTCCTGAGTTGTCTCTCTTGCTGTTTTCTAGACTTTGTGGGCCATTTATCTGTATTTTACTCCTAACTAAAGATGTGCCTGGCAGCCCTGGCCTGCTGACCGGTAACGGGCATTTGCAGTCATGCTGGCCATGTTAAAAAAAAGTGCCTGCTCCGAGTTTTTGTAGGCCCTTGGGCAGCAGCACAACCTTAAGGGCTCCCCCCCCCCTCTGTGAGTCTACCTTCCCACTGCTGTTGTTACCAGCTCCTCCTGCTCCTCCTCCTCTTTCTCATCATTACTACCCGTTGCTGCTCGAGAGGCAGAGAGCCAGTGAGCAGGTAGGCAGTGGCATCTCCTGCTCCTCCTCACAACCATCAATGCCTGGGCCAGAGAGAGAGGCAGCCTGAACAAGCAGGTTGCAATAGCGAAGAGGAGCAATACTAGGGACTGTTTTCATTGGGCCCCTGCTAGGGTGTGGGCCCTATTTATTTATTTATTTATTTATTTATTTATTATTTACATTTTTTTATCGCCCATCTGGCCGGCAAACTGGCCACCCTGGGCGATGTACATCAGATAAAAACAGGATAAAATACATTTAAAACAGTATAAAAATTTTAAAATCTTAGCCCACCCCATATTCCCGCCTGAACAGCCATGTTTTTAGTGAGCGGCGGAAGCTCAGCATGGCGGAGGTCACTCGGGAGAGAGTTCCACAGTACGGGGGCTGCCACAGAAAAGGCCCTCTTCCTAGTCCCCACCGGTCTAGCTGCTCTGGCTGAAGGGACAAGGAGAAGGCCGTCTTGGCAGGTGCCTAACCATATCTACTCTAGACACTAGCCCTGCCATTAACCCTCACCTGTGACCCCACACACCCAGACTTACAACAATATGTCTAAGGGGTTTAAGGTGACACAAGACTCTTCAATGTTTAGAAAAGGCAAAGGAACATTAAGCGAGGGAAGAAAGGAAATAAATGTATTTGCCCATAATCTCTAGTGTGGAAGGGAAGGATTACACATATTAATTGGAGGGGAGGGGGTTTCACTTCTTCATTTCATTTTCAAGGCTCCTTGAAAAGACAAATTATTTTATACATCAGCTATGTGTTGGAGCTGACAGATGAGATTAATATGCTTCTTAAATTACCATTACCAGGGGTCAATTAATAAGTGAACCAACCTTGTGAATGTCATTCCAAGAGACCAGTTACGGGTCCATAATGGTCCCTGTCAAATTACGTACATTTGAGAAAATGAGAAAGCTGTCAAATAAATGGCAAGCCAGGATATACCTCCTAATTGCATTCTCCATAAGGTAAATGAGGTTTGTGTGTGTGTGTGTATGGTTGTTGGTCAGAGGAACATGAAATGAGCACTGGAAATGCTGAAATAATGTAGAGATGAAACAGATGAAGACCTTGGAGAGAATAATTAGTTGCAGAAATAAACTCTAGAGTTTATTTTTGCATATGTTTGAATCTTACAATGGAAGGTTATTTCTAGGTCCCATATATGTGGCCAAAACACTTTTTCCTTCACTCACAATTCTTTTGATTTTTGTGTTCAAGGAAGAACATTCAAATTTCCTTCAGCAATTTGCTTCAGGTGAAACTTGGTCACAATTTAGAGCTGGGCACATTGCTCCCTTCCCCTTGAAAAAAAAATGTGTTTCTCTTAGCAACAGTTTTGGTTACCTCAAGATGCCCAAGATGTTTCAACCGAGCAAGACCCTCTAAATTCATTTTGAAATTTTGGATCGAGCCAAACTTTTTCTAACCTCTAATCATTTGTTTTTAATTTCTGCAGCTCTTGTTGAAGACATTTCCTTTTAAAACACCTTAAATAAAAGGTTTATTGGTTTCTCCCTTCATCATAATCTCATTCCACTTCAGAGCCACTGTTCAACAAACTCTGTTTTATAGTCTCTCATTCTTCTTTTCTTTTTCTTCTTCTTTTTTTTACAGTCACACATTATTTTAGCTGCAAACTCAAACCTGGACTCTCCTCATCCCAAGTTAATTTATTTTCCTGGTTAACACCTCTTCTCACAACTTGCCCTAGTGTTCATTCACACCTCAAACCACTGAGGATCCTGTGGCCAATTTTCTTTTCTGTTATTTCAGTGAGCCATTTTCAAGGCCTCTGCCAATTTCCCCTCAAAAATGCACAGCCACAGGGATGAGTGTAATAACAAATATACTGTCCTTTTATTGTAGGAACTGAAGAGTAATGATACCATCTTTTCAGTTCTCTTCCCTGCTCCCTCCTGAGAACAAACTGTCACCCTCAATTTTCCTGATACTTTTTCTCTTCAAACATTAATTATGTGTTTGCTCCAGACAATCTAAGGGACACAGTAGCTCCCCTTATGTGGTGTCTAAACTTTGCACTTAGTTCAGGTAATATTGCACCTCTCCTGGCCAACTAGTTTAGTTTTATACAACTTAAAAGACTAATTTAAGCACCATGTGAGCGCTATTCAGTCATTCAGCTTAAAATTGTGTAGAGGGAGCTGGGAATGCACGTTCCCTACTCGCTCACCCCGCTCCTGGCCTCCCCGTGTTGACAGGGAAATGTCTCTGCAGCCAAAGTGCAACCATGTTCAGGGGAATGTGATTAAACATTTTGTGGGGTGGAGCTTTATGTTTAGTGCTGTGCCATTTTTTGTTCTTTTTTTTTTTTCCTGGACCATTCATTGGAGGGTGGGCGAAAAGAAATCACATCCCAAAATCAAGGGAAGGGGTGAGAACTTTAGAGAACTTTTTTTTCCCTTGTGCAGTGCTTAACGACTTACCTTACTGTAACAAGGTGACTGAGGTGTGTGTGTGTGAGCAAGTGCTCTTTCTTTTTCAACTTAGGTCCCATTCTCCTGTGCTTTGCAGCCTCTCCGGCTGCTTGAGCTTTCTGAAAAGCATGCTAGAGGGCTTAGCCTTCTGCCTCGGGGCTTTCCAGTACTCCTGAGTCCTGCCTACTGAGGGCCTGAAAGCTGAGCGAGACATACATTTTTGTTTTTGTTGTTAAAAGGGCACCGCCTGCTCCTCATTCAGCTTTCTGGCCCTTAGTAGACAGCAATTCTGGAAAGCCCCAAGGAAAGAAGCCCTGGTAAAGTCCCCCACCCCCTCCTTGCAAGGTACAATCTAAAAGCTGATGTGCCTCAGTCCTTCCTTTCTGAGGTCTGGGTCGCTGGCTGTTGGTGATTCAAAGACTGTTCTGCCTCCTGTGACCCCTTTGCTCTTCCTCCTGTGACCCCTTGGCTCTGCCTCTGCTGACCTGTCCCCCATCCCCAGTCAGATTGGCCACCATCCTTGACTGCCATAATGAAGACAAGATTCCCAGCATATTTCTCTGATGAGGGCATCACAGAACACATTCTGACTGCATGAATGTGCGAAGGGTAATCTGAAAATATTTGATGGGGGCGAACAAACGATGGAAGTGATGCTCAGTCAGACTTGCTTCCAAGAAGATCATCCACTTCCTTCCCACTTCCTGATCTGGACATGACCTCCCTCCCTCATGTCCTGTGCTATATTTCCTATGAAGCGTGAAGACCCAGTCAGAAGGTTTCTATGGGGGTTCTTTCAGCTATGGTCTTGTGTGGCTCTCTTTCATTGTGAAGAAGAATATCCTGGAGGATTGTGTTTCAAAGTCAAAACTGAAGAATGCAGTTCAGTTCAGGGATGAGTGAGAAATCTGGTCTGTTGAGGGTTTTGTTTTGCTTTTTGTTTTTGTTCTTTAATGGATTTATCCAATCAGCACCTGTCCCGTCCTGGCCCCCCACAGAAACTGGTGCCTAAACTAGGGGTGGGCAACCCGCCCGGCACTCGATTCATGGCGCGCAAGCCTAGCCACTTCCGCGTCCCAAGCTTTACATTGTTTACTTAGAAAATAGCCACAATTTGCACAAATTAGGCCGCAATTTGCACAAATTAGGCCGCAATTTGCACAAATTAGGCCACAATTCGTGCAAATTACGGAAATTGCGACCATTTTTAACGTCTCTCATGCCATTTTCTACATAAATAATGTAGCACTGGAAACCAGAAGGCACTTCTGCAGCTCAGCTCGCGAGTCAAGCCGGGGAAAAGGTAGGGTGAGCGGAGCTCGGGGGGTCGAGCCCTGCGAGTTCACTGGACTTCCACCCCCCAGTCGAGCTCTGCGCACATCCCTACAACTGAAGGTTATGCCTGAATGGGCATTTCTATCCTGCCCTCTTCTGCTGGCGAGATACCAAAGGAGTGACCCCTGAAACACCCTCTCCCAGAGACCCCTCTTCCTGCTGTGTGCTGTTGCTAGGGGTGATGTCCCTGACTGATAGGCAGGCACCTCCATCAAGGCTGAGCCTTCCAGCAGCAGAGAGTTGTTTGTATCAGCCTCCAGCACCTCATCCCCCACCCCCTGTCTGCTGGGCAGCGGGAGGTCTGGCAGAACTGAACTGGCAAGTCTCTGGTTCCCCACAGCTGCGGCCGAATCTCTACCACCTCTTCCCCCAAGTCAGAATCCATGCCTGAAACTGAAGCTCCCTCCAAGCTGGGGCAAGGTCCCACAGCGCCTCCCCAAACCAAATGCAGAAACAAACACACTTTGTGATTGGAAATCCACACCTTTCTGAGCTTGTATTGCATCCCATGAAAGAAAGGAAGAAAGAAAGAAAGAAAGAAAGGTGTTTCACAACATGCACATGTTTGAAAAAATGTGTAAAGAAAACTGTACAATTCTAATGTGCAGAAACATCCATGGGTGCATGTGTACAGTTGAAAAATGTAGTCACAAATGTGTACAGATATCTTTGTGGAAGGAGAAAAACCTTGTATGGAACTGTGATGGAGCTATCTTCATAATGGAAAACTGCCAAGGATGTAATATCAAGCATGTGCATTCTGTTGTTCATATTACAGGGAGGAATTGCTTGTTCAGTCTGCATCTGAATGTCTTATTTGGTACTACTGCATCTGTTTGGAATATAGATTTTAGTGTGGATACATCAAAAATTGAAGAGAGTTAGTTGATTTTTGCTGATATATATATATACATATATACATATATACATATGAGAGATAGAGAGAGAGTGCGTTTACCAACTAGATGGTGAATCTGTTTACTGTCAACCATGATGAGTGCTCATTTATATCAGGGTTTTCCCCAAGTAATATTTCTGCTTACAGCTGCTCTACTTTGCCAAACAATGTTTATGGAGCTGATGCAGTACTCCTGCTTTTGAAGCTTGGGAATTAAAATGTCGGTATAGACCATCATTGAGGGTCCCCCCATTTTTGGTGTAAACTGGTGGGTTTCTAACTGCAGGTGGGAGTTGGCAATGAAATGGTTTGGCTTTGGCATTAGAAATCCCTTTATTGTTAGGCAGAGCTGAAATCCCCATAAAAATGTGTTGTCCCATTAGTATGTGGTGAAATGGGAGCAGAAGAAAGAAAGAAAAAAACAAGTGAACTTGCTGGTGGCGGTCACCACTTATTTTTACCCAGACATCCTCACAGAATGGTGTCCCATAATGGCATGGCATCATTCAAGGTAGGGATGGGGAATGCATGGCCCTCCAGGTGTTGTTCAATTGCAACTTCCATCAGCCCTCACCTGTTGGCTCTCCTGGCTAGGGCTGATGAGTCCTAGCAGTCCAACAACCTATTTTACAGAGATGTATGGGACACTGTGGTCACCACTCACCAGAAAGACCACTGCTTTTATAGTATATGCTGTGGTAGTGGGGGGGGGAATGCTTTAATCAATGGAATAAGAATGTGTACTTTTCAAAGATGTGCACAACTGATCCGTACATTTGGAAAAAAATATATACATGGAAATATGCATCGATGATTCTCATGCAAAAAAAACAAACCCCCAACAACACTTAAAATCTGATATGGACTGAACTTGGAAGAAGCTTCAAGACAGAATTCGGAAAACTTTGATGAGCTCGCATTTTGTTGATTTTCACATCCCTAGACTTGGGGCAGGGGGGGTGGGGGGCTCTTGGCCTTTGGCCGTGACACCTACAGTGCTATTTCAGTCTGCCAAGGCTGGAATGTGTGAACCAGCACATGGGCATACTGAATGGTCAATAAAATATGAAGGGCATATTCAGGTGATGTATTCATTTAAGCAGTACGTTTGGAATAATTTCACAGTGCTTTTTAAAATTTCTATGTGAAGAACACCGATCAAAGGAAACAAAGGACTGATATCTTTTCATGTTTTACTGTATGGGCAGGCATACTCCGACAGCCTTCTGAGAACTTTGGGGCGAAAAAGACCTTGAAATCTCCCAGGTGGCAACCACTTAGCCATTCATTTAGCTAATTTAGGACTCATTGGCAAAAGCATTATTTCTTTGCCAATTAATGCACAGAGGTTGCCTGGTGTTGCTCCAAGTTCCCAAGATTAATTTTTTTGAGACAGAAAACAGATAATTAGAAACACAGGAGCCTGTTTAGTTTGTCCGTTTGGCTTTGGAACCATCTGCAAATGCTACCCAGATTGAAATGTGTGCATCCCACCCACCCCCAGCTCCTCATTAACATAATCAGATCAAATGTAGAAATCCATGTATGACTTGCTCTCAGTCGGATCTGATAAAATGCTACCCCCATTCCAAATCTGTCCCTATAGGGGTACAGGAGAAAAGTTAAATTTGCTGTATTTTGCTTTGCCTTAATCTGTTTAAAGATCCTGGTATCAATAGATTGTGATGATAGAATTGTGAAAATAAGTCACATGGGTGGATTATTGGCAAAACTGCTGGGCATAATAGGAAACTCAATAGAGCTGACTGTAGGCAGAATCAGTAGAAACTCATTTATTTCAAGGTAACTAGCAAAGGGGGGGGGTGAGGAAGAATGTTTTGCTTTCAAAATGCTCATGCATCTCCGTAAGCATTAAGACCAGGCAGCGAGAACAAAGGGAAAATTGGAATTGGAGTTTCCCATCCTTTTCAACTTTTATAACATCAAAGATTGAGAAGTTACTGTGAGCATGGGGAGTGGGGTCAGCAACTTTCCATTTTTAATGCCTGAAATTTGGAACAAGTCTCTGGATGAAAGTACGCCTGAAAAGCTTGATCTGGAAAATTAATCAACGATAGCTTTACCAAAGAAAAAAAAGGGGGGGGGAATCAATCTGAGGCCAAGAGTTGAGGTTAGAGTAATTCAGTTCTGCTTTGTTGGTATGTCTGGGATCACACCTGCACCTCTTGTGTGAGGGTGCGAGCCAGACACCACTTCATTTTCCATTTTGTCCAACTTCCATCACAGGTGGTGAGAGAAGCAAAATGCCATGGGCAAGACATGAATAAAGACACGGTTCCTTTAAGGAGCCATGCAATCCTCCGTAGACACAACAGAGAGGCAGGGTGAGCAGCAGCCCCATTACCATGATGATGGGGACATGATTCCATCTTGAAGAAGTTCACAATCTGCATAAGGCTTCAGCTGCCTTTAGCTCCTTGTTGAGACAACATCTTCCTATTGTCCCAGTAGGAGAGAGTTCTAGCCAGCAGGACACACTTGGAGCTATCCAAGGTCACAAGAACATAAGAAGTCTCATGCTGGATTAGACTAACTAAGGTCCATCTAATCAAGCATTCTGTTTACACAGTGGCCGACCAACTGCATACAGGAAACCCACAAGCAGGACATGAGTGCAACAACACCCTCATGTTCCCCAGCAACTGGTCTACATAGGCATACTACCTCTGATACTGGAAGAGGCATATAGCCAACAGCACTAGTAGCCTTATCCTCCATGCATTTGTCCAGTTCTCCTCCTGCCTTGATCTTGCTACCAGCTTCCCCTGTGAGTCCCAAGGAACCACAGAATAGGATAGTGAGGAGAAGACTTCTGGGTGAGCAGGAAGAGGAGGAACCAGGTACTTCCAAACCTACTCCCTTCCATTTTTGATGTCAAGGGAAGGAGAATCCAAGAAGCCCAAAGGGGGAGCCAGGACAGAGGAAATGTTTAAGCTTCCCTTTTGAGACAGGAGTAGCCCTGGGGTGCTACACAGAGAAATACGGAGTGGAAAAGCAAATATTAACACTCATCTTTCCATATACCGGTAACAAAGAATGGGACCATATGCTTATTACAATAGACACCATCTCAGACTCAGTATACCCCCTCAGGACTATAATTTTATTAATATGCAAAATTATGCAGATTTAGGATACAGTCCGAAAATGCACTTCCTGGAACAGAGTGCAACTTACTCCTGAGAAAACATGCACATGAGTGCACTGCAAATCACATAAATCAATTAACATTCATACATACCAGTAATCCACCCAGATTTCTTTAGTTGAGTGAATAGGCCTTCACAGTGAGTGCTAGAACAGGAAGACAGAATCAAACAAGCCCTATTTGGATATTCTGATCTCCCACGCAATGAGAAAGAATGCATGAGGGAAAGCAGGGACCAGCAGTGTGCTTGCTCCACCCCCTCGATCACCATCCCTGTCACCCTCCACGTGTTGGGGCTGAACATCTGCAGTGGGGGGCATGCTCTACTCATATTCACTCCTCCACAATTTAGAACCCTGATAGGGGAGGGGGCATAGCTCAGTGGCAGAGCACATGCTTTGCGTGCAGAAGGATGAAAGTTTGATCCCCAGAATCTCCAGGTAGACAGAGATGGGGAAATTCCTGCCTGAAACCCTGGAGAGCCATGGCTGCCAGTCAGCGTCAACAATACTGGACTAGATGGACCAAGGGTCTGACTCGGTATAAGGCAGCTTCCTACGTTCCTAGATCTCCTAGGGTTTTAAATTGCCTGGGGGAGCCTACACAAGCCTACGAAACGGCCAATATCATAATGCCTTTATACAAATGCATGGTCTGACCATACTTGGAATACCATGCACAGTTCTGGTCACTGCATGTCACAAAGCATAGTCTAGAAATGCAAACGGTGCAGTAAGAAGCAAACCAACATGATCAAGGGGGTAGAGTAACTCCCCTATGAGGAATGTTACAAGGTTTGGGGCCCTTTAGCTTAGGAAAAAAATGATGCCCCTGGGCAAGAAACCCTCAATGAGTCTACACTGTCATCAGTTGCTCTTGCTCTTTATCCTCTTTTTTTGTCATTGACATTGTTACACTTGTTTACTTGACAGGCAGAGAACAAGTAGGCAGTGGCATCTATTGCTCCTTCTTTTCACTCCACCACTGTTGTCTGGGCCAGAGCAAGAGGGAGGTGAACATGCAGGTTGCAATGGTGAAGAGGAGGAGCCAGTGTGGCGTAGTGGTGAGAGTGTTGGACCGGGACTCAGGAGATCCAGGTTCTAGTCCTCGCTCAGCCATGAAACTCACTGGGTGACTTTGGGCCAGTCACTGACTCTCAGCCTAACTAACCTACCTCACAGGGTTGTTGTGAGGGTAAAATGGAGAGGAGGAGGATTATGTAAGCCACCTTGGGTTCCTTGCAGGAAATAAAGGCGGAGTATAAATATAATAAATAAAATTTAAAAAATGAGTAAGAGGAGATATGATAGAGGTGTATAAAACGATGCATGGTGTGGAGAAAGTGGATGGGGAGATATATTTTTCCTCCCTCTCTCTCCCATAATGCTAGATAATCCCGAGTCATCCTATGAAGCTGAATGGTGGGAGATTCAGGACAGACAAAAGGAAGTGCTTCTCCAAACAGTGCATAGTTAAAGTGTGGAATTCACTACCACAAGATGTAGTGATGTCAAATGCCTTGGACAGCTTTAAATGTGCATTAAACAAATTTATGGAGGAGAAGGCTATCAATGTGGCTACTGGTCATGATGGCTAGATGTATCCTGTATCAGTAGCATCATGCTCTGGAAACCAGTTGCTGAGGGACACAAGCATGAAGGTGTGGTTAGGCTCATGACCTGTTTGTAGGCTTCCCACGGGAATGTGTTTAGACACTGTGAAAAGAGTGCTAGATTAGATGGGCCTTTTGTCTGATCCATCATGGCTTTTCTTATGTTCTTAGATGTTAGCCACCTATCCCATGGATGGAAGCAGAAATGAAAGTAGTGATGGATGGTGCAGAACTACCCTGCTCATCTCCATTGTCCCTCACATCCTTTTAATCAGAGAGGGGGGATTAGAGAACCTGAATATGGCTATAGTTTATAGCACATATTGCTATGTGTATTATGCAACTGATCTCAAGGAAGCAGTCTTACTTTCTTTTATAACAAACTGACTTTGGCTCTGATTCCTTTTCTCTTATTTTGTTAGCTAGTGTGGGGATGGAAAAGAGATAAGCAATAATATGGATAATGAATTTGGAACTGATTCCCATTTACAATGCCTTACAATGTCTTTTGTAGATTGTGAGTTCAATTTGCAATGGCTCCAAAACCAATATTTAAACTGGAGAGCCATCATTTAGAGCTGATTCAATGTTTTGTTATTTTAATGAGTTTTTCATAATTCTGTAAAATCCCTAATGTTTTGAAACTTTGGAGACTTCTTCCAAAAATAAATATAAAGATCTCTAAAACACCCCCACCATAGAAGGTGGAATGCAAGATTATTATTTTTTTCTGATAATGGAATTGCATGCATATTTAAGCCAGAGAAATATACAAAACACACCATGGATTAAATGTCCATGTTTTAACATTTGCAGGGACTATTTTCCTAAGAAAGTATGTTCCATAGGTCTGTGTGGCATTGTCAGATTTACCAAGGTGTGTCGCCTATGCTTTTGGTCCAGAATCCAAAGAATGCTGCAACTAGTTCCATCCATGCAAGAAGATTTGGAATTTGTGATTCTCAGTTAGCAGCTACCTTTCCTGACCCATGAAGCAAGCAAATCACTTTTGAAACTCCTGAGGGATTTATAAAGTCATTGCTTATGCAGCACCATGTGTGTGCATGTTCCTGTTCCAGCGGGAGAGAAAATCCAAAATCCCACAAGGCATGCACACTCATGAGTGCATGTAATGCTACTGTGTCATTCCAAATCTTTGTCCTTTTCCCCGTGGAAGAGGTTTCGCACTGAGAATGAATCTGATTGTAATGTGTCATCATAAGAACATAGAGAGAGCCCTGGTGGATCAGACCGAGGGTCCATCTAGTCCAGCATTTGGTTCACACTGTGGCCAACCAGCTGCCCACGGAAAACCCACATGCAGGACATGCATTGTTTGTTGTTCTTGCTGCATTTTTGTCACATAATCATAGAGAGGCTGCAAGGAAGGATGAACCTTGGGGTGGTGGTGGTGATACAAAGTTGCACATGGTGGCAAAGCCAGTGTTTGGACTGTACCCTTTACTGTTTGAAACATCAGCAAAATGTATCCTCTGAGTTTTAATTGCCAACTGTGGGTCGGGGGGGGGGGGAATGCTGCTTTAAAAGCCAAAGGAACGGTAAGGTTTTAGGAGATTCCCAAATCACTATGGTTTTTTTTGACTGATAGCCTCATCCTTCATGGCTGCTAATCGTGATGACTACACACGACCTCTAAGATCAGAGGCGGGATGCTTCCAAATCCCCGTTGCTGGGGAACAACAGTGGGAGAGGGCCATTGCTCTTCTTGTCCTCCTCGTGGGTTTCCCAGAAGCATCTGGTTGACCACTGATCCAACAGGGCTCTTCCTACGTCCATATGGGAAAGAGGAGAAGAAATTAGAGTTGAGGTGAGATTTCTCAGAAAGTAAATTTATTCTGAGAAATTCTGATAGTTTGCTTTTGTGGGCTCCCACAAAACTGTGGGAGTCTCTCTCTCTCTCTCTCTCTCTCTCTCTCTCTCTCTCTCTCTCTCTCACTCACACACACACACACACACACAATGTTTAGCAAACTGCCCCCCTGCAACTTTTCCATCCACAAATAAGGTGGAGATTTTCAGGAACAGCTGTGGATCCAGTTTTAACATTGTTCAGTATTATTGTTGAGAGAAGCAGTGGGCTGGTCCCCTACTGTCTCCCACTCCACCTCTCTTCACTCGTTGCTTCCTTCATCCACCATCCTGAAGTTTCATTCAGTATCAACTGACCCAGCTTTCTCAGAAGACAGTATTCAGAGACCTTTTCAGAGAAATCTCTCTCTCTCTATTTTAATTGTTGGACAATACTGCCCCCCTCCCCAAGAGATTTTGTTGGGCAAAATGCTGCACCCACCACCCGCTCCAATTTCACCTCCTGCAAATAGGGAGGCCATTTTTTGCTCAGCTCTAGAAGAAACTGGTAAGCAGAGTCCTGAAAAATATTGCCCTCAGTCACAATTGTGAAACAGTCATTTGAATTTCTCCTGGCACAGCATTCCGGTAAATGGACACGGCCTTTTACTCTGGAGGACCCAAGATCTTTCTGAATAATATGAATATCACATACAAGTGCATCAGTACAATGCATGATCACAGGAAACAAAAGGAAAAGCAAAGAAAAAAGCCTTCATTCTGATAACTCTCTAGTGCTTAACATTTGCTGGCAATAATATCTCCCCAGCCAAACATGCAAGAGATAAAACGCACATAATAAAAAAGAGGTTTCTATCTAAAAATAAGAGACTTGCTCAGTCTCTCCTGCCTTTGTGCATTACAGAGTAGGGGGAAAGGAAGAATTGTTAATAGTCCCTTTAATCAGCACCAACTATTCCCCCCTCTTGCTCATACACACAGTTATATGTCTCTTGAAGTGCCTGTATTGCAATTGCTTGACTTGTCAACCATGCTGGCTCCAGGTTTTTGAGGGCTCTTAGGCAAGGCACCCTCAATGGGCCCCCCTCCTTCAATGAGTCTGTCTTCTCACTGTCATTGTCACCAGCTAGTAGCTACTATTGCTTCTCATCCTCTTTCTCATCATTAACATCTATATGCCACCAAATTTGCTAAAAAGCCATCAAAGCGGTGCTGGATCTTAGGACTCAGACTCTGGTTACTCCAGTTATTCACACAATAATAAACTGATAGAACAAAGGTTAAAAGGTGTGGACACTCCTTTCATTTATTGTCAGGCCTTGGCTAGAGTGAGGCTCAAGGCAGTTTGGTTGCAGGCCCTGGAGGGTGACAGAGAGCTGGGTATCTGTCCAAATGGGCTAGAAGCAGGTAGATGGTCCAAACCAGGTAACAGTTCAGTTCCAGTGCATCAACAAGGATCAGAGGCCGTACTGGCTGCAGGCTTTTGATGGCCCTTGGGCAAGACACCCTCAATGGGCCGCCTCCCTCAGTGAGTCTACCTTCTCACCACCATTGTCACCAGCTGCTATCACTCCTCATCCTCTTTCTCATCATTGTTTTCTATCACTTGTTTTCTTGGCAGGCAGAGAACCAGTGAGCAAGTAGGCAGTGGCATCTATTGCTCCTCCTTCTCATCAACACCAATGTCTCGGCCAGAGAGAGAGGCAGGAGAACAACGAGGTTGCCATGGTGAAGAGAAGGAGCAAATCTAGGGGTTTCTTTGTCAGTGGGCCCCTGCTGGGTGTGGGCCCTTTGGGTGTGGGCCCTTTGCAGATGCCCAACCATGCCTACCCTTGATGCCAGCCCTGCTTGTTCATAGCAGTGGGCTGCGGCACTCACTGCACCAGGTATATCGCACACGTTCAGTTACAGCTAGGTTGGGAACCAGTGGGTGAGCAATCTGGAGCAATGAGCAACCTGCAGCAGGGAACAGATGAGAGGTCTTCAGTTCCTAATCTATCTCTCTAGCCCCACTCATATGTTACACATGTGAAAGAGGTCTACATTATGACCAGGGAGCGAGGCCTCATTGGTAGGATAGCCCCACCTGAAGAGGAGTCCCTGCATTTGAGGAGTTGATGCATAGGGGTTCAATGAGATCAGGACCTCTGATTGTATGGGTGCCCAAACTTTTACTGGGTGCATATTTTCCAGCATCTCCTACCAGAAGACACCAGGGTGAAGACAGGGAGCATTGCTCTGAGTTGGCTTTATGACAATACCATGTATATCATTATGAAGCCAAATCAGAGCAAGAGCAGAAGCAGGAACCAATGGTTTAAGAAGAGTCATGCTGGATCAGACCCCATCCAGTCCAGCATTCTGCATACTGCCCCCCTCCCCAAGAGATTTTGTTGGGCAAAATGCTGCGCCCACCACATGCTCCAATTTCTCCTCCTGCAAATAGGGAGGCCATTTTTTGCTCAGCTCTAGAAGAAACTGGTAAGCAGAGTCCTGAAAAATATTGCCCTCAGTCACAATTCTGCATGTTCCCCATCAACTTGTATTCAGAGACATACTGTCACATTTCTTGAGTCTGAGCCTAGAAGTTGCAGTTGGACTAGATGGACCCATAGTCTGATCCAGCATGGCTCTTCTTATGTTTTTAAGGGTTCCAACATGGTCAGCACAAACAAGGATCAGCAAAAGGCAAGGCCTCAACAGTCCAGGTCACAGGCAACAAGGTTCCAAGGCAACACAGCAGATGAGGACCAGGCAGAAGAAATGTCAGAGTCCAGTCCAGGTTAACAGGCACAGGGTCCCAAGGCACCACAGGAGACAAGGAGCAGGCAGAAAGAGAGTCAGCCCAGATGTACTCACACTAGGAATCAGTCAAGGAAGCAGACCAGAGTCAAGGCAAGGGAGGTTGAATTCAGGAAGGTCTGATTGATTTCCCCGCCCCCCCCCCCCGCAACTCTCTCAGCCTTACTCTTTCTATGCAGAGGCAATCAGAGCCACACCTCAGCCACAGCTGTGAGCTGTTAGTAAGTAGTAACTGCTGCTGAAAAGGTCCCCCATGTGAGCAAACCCCCTATGTACGAATGGGCCTTCTCACACAAGGAGGCCTCTGGCTCAGTCTAGCACTCCTTAGTTCCTGTCTTTTCAGGTGTCATCATCTCTTCCGAGGGCTTGGTGGGGTTCTCTGTCTCCCACTCTGAGGCATAGGGCCGGTTCACACGATCCAGGCTGCCGGCGGGGGAGGAACCACGGGGCCGTCCACGGGGTCCGGAGGGGCGCCGCACATGACCGGCGTCCCGCGCACGTGGGCAGACCCCCTAGTCCCCACACCACAGTGTGGGCCTCCCGGTGCTAGGGGGTGGGGCCCCGGGATGCCCAGAGGGGCCGTTTGCCCCTACAGGCTGGAGCGGCGACGGCTCCGGCCGCTCTGGGCTGCTGTCTCTGTGAGGACCCCGCGGGACAGCCGCCCGCTGTTCGGACGGCACGGTGACCACATGCGGTAGGGGCTTACCCCTCTACCGACCATGGTCACTTTGCGTGCGTCCCGCCCGCGGCTGTCCCGCGGGGCACCCCCGGTTGGCATGCACACGACACGGGAACCGTGGGGGACTTGCGGTTCCCGTGTCGTGCGAACAAGCCCATAGTCTTTGTCCTCCACAGGTGAGGCCCTCATGGTAGACCCAGACTCCTCCTGTTCTACTGGCAGATCATTTGCATTGCTGGTGGTGGATGGTTCCTGGTCCTCCAACTCTGCCTCCAAGGAGGTGTCTTCGAGTAGGGGCATGACACATACTACCTCTGATACTGGCTTATAATATATAGCCGTCATGACTAGTAACCACCAGCAATTGATAGCCTTATCCTCTATGAATTTGTCTACTTATAGCAATATCCTCAATCTATGAATCTATGAATTTGTGTACTTTCAAGGTGGCATCTTTTGGGTAAGAAACATGACAGAAAATAGTGCCTAGCAGCAGGGAATCTGAAGATGACCACCGGTATGTGCTGAAAACCTTTCACCACCACCCCAATATCTGAAATCAGCCCTCCACAACTTTGAAGCCCAATGGTAAGGCCAGCCCTAGGGTGGCAAAGCTGGGTGAACAATTTAGAACCTGCCCAATGCTCTCCTGTGGTTGCACGAAGGAAGAACAGTGATAAGGATGGACAACACTGAAGAACTTGACCTGTTTGCACTCGGCAGACTTCTACAGACCTCTCCAACTCGGAAGCCAAAAGTAGGCTGAGGTTTTGTTTGTTTGTTTGTTTTGCTGCTTCTGCTTTTAAAGCAAGCCACAATTTGTGTATCATCATCATCATCATCATCATCATCATCATCATCATCATCATCATCATCTAAAGGCAGGGAAATTTGTGTAAAATATGGCCACAATTTTTGCAATTTGCAGCAGTATTTTATGCAAATTGCACAAATTGCGGTGGCATTTTATGCAAATTGCAGCCATATTTTGTGCAAATTTCTCTGTCTTTTTTTTAAAAAAATGCAAATTGTGGCCTGCTTTAAAAGTAGAAGACCATGTGCTGGTTTGACTCATGTCAGGCCAGCTGGTGCAAGTCATGTCAAGCCACTGGTGCAAATCGGCACCAGTGCTGGGTAAACGGGCTAGGATCCAGGGGCCTGAGCCAGGCCAATCTGCTGGATTTTGACCCCCCCCGTCCAGCAGATTCCTCACACATCCCTAAAATGATAAGCAGATGCCCTCTGGGAAAGTAATTTTTTTCCTCACCATTCCTGATCCTCTCATTGACGAGCCCCCAATAAATTTCAACGGACCCTAAAGTCCCCAAGAATGTAATATAAAAATGCTACCTTAATTTAGGAGTGTGATTTTAAAAAATCATTTCAAAAGGGCCAGAAGCTGATGCATCACACAGGGAACTACCTGTTTCATCGACCTTACCTGTGAGAACAACACAGGGAAATAAGATCTGCAGACTAGAATTTGCCACCTCTCTCCCTCCTGCCCTGTGCCAGTCCCAGGAGACAGAATAAGCCATGAGGGGGGCTGAAAGTGCTCCAACTCATTTGTTTATTCAGTTAATGTATTCCTTCTCAGTATGTCTGATATTTATGAGTTATTTATAGGTTTGCAATGAACCCTACTGGGAGAGAATTAGGTCAGAATTCTAATTCCTTTGTTAAGATGGATGGCTTATTATCTCATTCCACTGTGATACATTACAATCAGTGTGGGTGCTTGGCTATGCAAGGTGGAGAGCTCAATATTTGTGTTTTGAAGGATGATCTGATCCCATATGTTACCAGAGGAGCTCTTTACCCAGCCACAGTTCATTTTCCATGGTATTTATTCTATTATTTATTAATTATATTTTTTAATTGCCCATCTGGCCGGTCACCCGGCCACCCTGGGCGATGTACAATCAAGATAAAATACAATAAAACACAATTAAAACAATATAAGAGGTTTTTTCTAAAAAATCCTAACCCACCCACCCCATATTCCCGCCTGAAAAGCCATGTTTTTAAAGCCCGGCGGAAGTTCATCAAGGAGGGGGCATGGCGAAGGTCACTGGGGAGGGAATTCCGTAACCTGGGAGCTGCCACAGAAAAGGCCCTCTTCCTAGTCCCCACCAGCCTGGCTGCTCTGGCTGATGGGACAAGGAGTGGGCCGTCCGTGGCAGACCTTGCTGAGCGGCCTACTTGATGTTGCTGGAGGCGCTCCTTGAGAAAAGCTGGACCGGAGCCGTATAGGGTTTTAAAGGTCAAAACCAACACCTTGAATTCAGCCCGGCAAGCAACTGAATTGCTTCAGGGTGGTCGGGTGACCGGCCAGATGGGCGATTAATAAATATAAGAAATAAATAAATAAACTGGTAGCCAGTGCAACTCCTTGAGCACTGATCTTGCCAGCGCCTGCCTTTAACTAGGCGAGCCGCCGCGTTCTGTACCAGCTGTAGCAACTGAACCATCTTCCAGGGTAACCCCACGTAGAGCGCATTACACTAGTCTAGGCGAGAGGAGACCAAAGCATGAACCAGCGATGGGACCAGATGATTAGGAAGGTAGGGGCGCAGCTGCCGTATCAGATGGAGTTAATACAGCACTGCCCGGCTCACAACAGCTTATATAAGTAACCATCATCTTGAAATTGAATCCCTACTTTGCAGTGTAGGTTGTGTGTCTACAAGTTAACTCAATGCAGTTGGATGTCAAACTGCTTCACTTCTAAATTGGCTTTGTACACAGGGTGTCCCCCCCCCCGTCTTTGTACCGGTATCTGTAGTTTAAGCTACAGGGGTTTAGTACTGGAGTTTTTTAGTACAAGCATTTTTGTTTGCTTTGTGGGATAACTCTAGTTGGCTGTCAACGTTGAGGCAGGGACGAGGAAGACATTCCGTTCACATTTTACTTAATTTCACACTTTTGAACCACCATGGAATTGGAAAACAAAACTCAGTCATCCTTCAAAATTCTGCAATGGGGTTCTCCAATCCCCCCCCCACAAATGTGTACAAAAATGTGTGCATTGAGAAAAACAATGGTAAAAAAAATGCAATATATTAGAAAATTGCTTGCAAAACTGTATATGAGGAAAAATGCATGTATCAGGAGAGATGTGCAGAAAAATGCTTACAATTTTTAATGCAAATTTTAAGATAATATTCTCAAAGTTTGGGATGAATGGAACTTACGACTGGAAAAATGAGAAAGAGAGAAACCAGAACTGGTATATTTGTCCATCCCTACTTCCAGCTCAGCTCTTGGTCCTTGTGTGAGAAAGAGAAAGTTGATTCATGTTGTCAGATACTCACTGAAGAGTATCTGCATCTAGCCTGAAGATTGATACCTGGCTGTATGTACCATTTCAGCCATGGATTCAGATGATGCTCTGTGATGTAGCTGGGTTGCTGCATTCTGCTATGGGCTGAACTTTAGCAGGGGTCAGGTTCCTCTCAGAAGCAAGAAGGGAAGAGATCAGCACCATGGTGGAACGAAGTGGTGCTGAGCCTGGAAGCAAGACAAGGTTGTCTGTTTATTGCTCCAACAAGAAACCAATCAAGACTGAGTTTTAAGTAGGAATTTGTCCTACTTAAGTAGGCAAATTAGAGCAAATTAGCCTTAAGTGGGGATTCCCCTGCCTCTAGGCTGGTTGGCTCCACTTCCACACTGACTGAGGCTTTCTCTCTTGAAGGGGCCCTGCCTGTTTTAGCAACATCAAGCGGTTATGACGTGGGAATGGCTGTGGCATTCGAGTGTCCTCATGACTGGAGTTCTCAGAGTCTGAAGATAGCAAGGCAACCTCCTCCAGAAGCCTGGGGACTAGGGATGTGCATGGAGTTCGATTGGGGGGTGGAAGTCCGGCAAACTTGCTGGGCTCGACACCCCGAGCTCCACTCTCCTTACCTTTTCCCCAGCTCGACTCACGTTCTCATCATGACTCATGAGCTGAGCCAGGGAAAGTGACTTCCAGGTTTTGGCACTACATTGTTTACATAGAAAATGGTGTAAAATACCATTTGTGCACAGCCTAATTTGTGCAAATCACGGCCTACTTTGTGCAAATTTGGCCGTTTTTAACATATTTTAAGGTATTTTCTACGTAAACAACGTAGAAGCGGGGACCCAGAACTCTGGTGAGCACCTCAGCTGGCACTTGTGCTCGGCTTGTGCAGTGGGAGTGCTCAGCTCACGAGCCTCGAGTTGAGTGCTGGGCAAGTCACCCATCCTTACTGGGAACCAACCCCTGGAAACTTTCCGGGGAACTAGGCCCTGGGAAGCATCTCCTCTTCCTGAGCTCTGAACTTTGGAACTTCCACGGAGGACAGGAGGTCAGGATCCTCTGAGGATGAAGGTTCAGGGACCTGGCCCATGACACTATGCAATGGCCCCCTACCCTGCTTATGAATGAATGCCAACAGTGTGTGAATGTGACAAATATATGAAGATGTGACATACTGTGTTTAATTAGTCTGGTATGGTCTGCCCTGTCTGGCAATGCTTTTCTAAGCCCTCAGGCATTTCATATCCTTTCTTCTTGAGATACCTGAATCTGGAGATACCAGGGATAAACTCAGAGACCTTCTACAGACAAAGCATGTCATCTTCCACTGATCTATGAACCTTAGCCTTCATTAATTTATCTATTGAATTTCTAACCTGCATTTCAAGGCACACTGACGGCCTTCACATCATGATTGGCTATAAAAACAAAACAAAACATTTAAAAACACATACACATTTCATAAACAAACAAACCCCATAATAATTACTGAATACAACACACTACAATTCAACCATTAATTTAAAAACAAAACAACAGCAACAGCAGGATAGCAGCAGCTACTCTTTTTTTTTTTTTTTTTTCCCATGCACAACTCATTAACCAAACTGGAATAAGAATGTCTTCAGAGTCCTTTTACAAGCATCACCAAGTGAGGAGCCCATACATGTTTTCTAGGTGAGGGAGTTCCAAATACTGTGTCCCTGATAGATACTTGGCAACCTAACTGCGCTTACTGGAGGGCTAGAGAGCAGGGACACTAACATTGATCTTAAGCTCAGGCAGGTTCATACAGGTGTGCAGGCAGTCCTTCCTTTTCCATTCACGTATATTACATATGAATGGGTCATTGGTAACCATGTACTCACTGTGCTGCAAATCCCATGAAGCACTCATTTGAGTTACTTTGGAACTTATGAGGCCCTACACTCCCTTCTTTATCTTCTGATCTCTTAACTACTGTACTCTCCTCATTTCAACCTGAGTGTCAGGAGCTGCTGACAGGTAAGTGTCAGGTAAGAACGCATGTCCCTATTGTTTCCCCATTATGCAGCCCATAGATCTTTGTATTGTTTCCCCATCAGGTCTGTCACAGTGTCACTGTCACTACAGTTCAGACCATTCCCTGGTCAGCAGAGGGTTCTCAGGCTCAGAAGTGTTTCTGGCATAGAGAGATGTGCGAATCGAATCAGCAAAACTCAAGGTGGCCAAATTTCTCCAAGTTCCATATCGAAGCTTGTTCTGACTCGAGTCTGTATCAGATTGTGCGCTTTGTTTTTTTCCCCTTTTTGCTGAAAGTCCGTGCATATTTCTCCAAATGTATGCATCAATTGTGGTATCTTTGATATATACGCATTCTTCTCCCATGGATTAAAGTGCATTTGTGTGCATTTGTCAAAAGTAAGCATTTTTTTTTCATGCACATTTTTCAAAGGTACGCATGCTCTTGAATACATTTTCTTTTTCCTTTTGGTCCAAAAATCACATTGCAAATATATGGACTTTGACCACAGATTGCATCTGAGTCTGTGTTCAGTCCGGAAGGCATGAACGGAGTAAATCCTGATTTTAAAAGAATGAACTGAAACAAATTTCTCATGCATCCCTACTGGGTTCTCAGACCTGGGTAACACAGGCTCATAACCTCATGATATTTAGTTCCTGGGCCTGGCTATGATTTGGTGACTGCCTATGACCCAGCTCTGACCCTATCACAGGAGGGCTTCATAGGCAGAGTGGCCTCTTTGGCTGACATTGGCTGGCCTGTTTTGACATCAAGAGGTTGAGGCAGGGGTGTTAAACTCGAGGTCCAAATTCAATTTTGGAGAAGCTCTTGGGGGTTGCATTCCAGTGATGGGTGGGGCCAAAGGCAAAATGGGGCGGGGACAAAATACCAAAAAGACCCACATATTTTAGCTTCAAATTCTTACTGCCAGTAGCTGCCAGTGGGGCTGCCCTTGTGCCTGGTTCGGAAGCTGCAGCTGGTGCAGCATGAAGCAGCTTGGGTGCTCACTGGGGCACCCAGCAATCTTCACATAACACCCGTGCTAAAAGAACTAACCTGCATTTGCTGCCTATTAGCTACCAAGCCACGTTCAAGGTTATGTTACTGTCATACAAAGCCCAAACCAACTTGGGACCAGGATATCTAGCAGACCGCCTTCCCCTATGGATACCCAGCTGACTTTTATGACCTTCAAAGGAGGCCTTGCTGGTCATTCTATGACCAACAGAATGTTGCCAAGTGGTATCTTGAAGGCGGGCCTTCTCAGTGATGGTGCTCACCCTCTGTGGAAAAACGCTCTCCCATGCAGTTTGGAAGGCAAACAATATGTGGTATGTTTCAAATGACTCCTGAAAATGCACTTGTTCACCTAGGCTTTCCCTGGCTTTTAATTAATTGCAGTTAATCATGTGCTGCTCCATCTTACTGTTCCTTGTATTGTTATTGTAGTTTGGAATCATTTTTAACAGCACATTTTAAATGTGATTTGTATAGTTACTGTAGCTGAGATTATTTTTACAAGTGCATATTTAACGTGATTTTTAATATTTATGTATGAACTGCTTAAAAACAAACTAAGCCTCAAGAAAGGCGTTTCAACCTTTTAGAATAGGGGGATGCACAAAAGCTTGGAAACCAAATGATTGGCAGTCGGGAAAAGAGGGTTGGACTAGGGTAAGGGTGTATGACCACCTGGGGAATGCCTATGTACTCCAGTTGCTGGGGAACATGGGCGGGAAGGTGCTGTTGCACTCATGTCCTGCTTGTGGGTTCCTCGTGGGCAGCTGGTTGGCCACCGTGTGAACAGAATGCTGGACTAGATGGACCCTCGGTCTGATCCAGTATGGCTCTTCTCATGTTCTTATGGGGAACCCTGGAGGGCTGAATTGGAACCCCAGATGGGCCGGATATGGTCTGCAAGCCTGTGGTTCTGCACCCCTGGGCTACGGCAGATGTGTGCCAAAGGAAACACTGGAGATCTTATAATTTAATTGCATATTTAACTTCTGTTGAATTCAACAGGTTTATTTCCACTTAGATCTTTTAGGCTTTTTATTTTTGGTATGGTGCAATTGTGTGGAGTGGTTAAAGTCTTCAGCTGCAAACAGGCAGGTGATATTTTGGTAGAATCCTACACACACACACACACACACACACACAGACACTTTTTCCCAATCAGTTCTGGCTAGAATGGGCCACAGCAACTTAAGAAAATAACAAAGAGCTCTGGAAAACTTACAGCCTCTCCAGTCTGTTAGTTTCTATCCAGTTTCTTTTGATTTGTTTCTGAGGCACGGATTGCTCAAGGCAGGGACACTTGTCCTCGCACCAACTCCATAGGAGAAACAGTCCCTTTTAGAAAACCTAATTAACTTTCCGCAGGCTGCAACATGAGTACAGTACAAGCAGGATCTTTTCAGAGGCCCACCACTATAGCAACTATTCTTTCTTTTTTAAAAAATAATATATATGAAATATTGCTGTAGCTGTGAAAGGAGGTTGATATGATCGATCGGGGGGGTGGACTGGGGGTGATCACAAAGTGCCCTCTGAAGAGGAAATGGGGAACCTGTCAAACTTGTTCTTGTTCTGGTTCTCAGTTTCATCCCAGTTCCAAGCAGGATCCCCTTCCCACCCCCACACATAAATGCATATGTATTTTGTGTGCATTTTCACACCCCCAACCCACTCATCAGGTTAGGTGTGTGTGTGTGTGTGTGTGTGTGTGTATGTTGGCAATTTTAGGAAGGATGACTTGTTATCAAAGACAGACCTCATTCGGGGGAAGATGAGAGCCAGTGTGGCGTAGTGGTGAGAGTGTGGGACTGGGACTCGGGAGATCCGGGTTCTAGTCCCCTGTCGACCATGAAACTCACTGGGTGACTTTGGGCCAGTCACTGACTCTCAGCCTAACCTACCTCACAGGGTTGCTGTGAGGATAAAATGGAGAGGAGGAGGAGGATTATGTAAGCCACCGTGGGTTCCTTGCAGGAAAAAAGACGGGGTATAAATATAATTAATAAATAAATAAATAAGATGAAAATGTGATAAGTAATGCTCACCTCATGGTAACTTTTCCACTTCAAAAATCATTATATAAGTTTGCACTATGCTGGATGTTTCAGTTTATTTATTTTTGACCATGTGTTGGGTGGGGGAGGGAGGGATGAAAAGAAATTGCGGCCAAAATTTGTGGGAAAGGGTGAGAATTTCAGAGAAATTTCTCAGGGTGCAGGGCTTCAGCAGCGCTTCCCTTACTGTAAGGAGGTGGCTGAAGGGGTGTGTGTGTTGCTCTTTCTTTTACCATTTTCCCACATTCTGTCCTTGCAGCCTCTCCAGCTGCTTGAGCTGCTTGGAAAGTGTCCTAGAGGACTAGACCAGGGCTTCCTCCCTTGGGGCTTGCCAGTGCTGCTGTATGCTGAGTGCCTGAAAGCTGAGAAATGCATCTTTGGTTTTGCTTTGTTGTTGTTAAAATAACAACAACAGCAGGCGGCGGCAGCAAGAAGGACAACTCTCTCAGCGAGATTTGTGCAAATGCTGCAAGTCGCATTAAAACCACTTTTTTGCATGGTGTTTTGGGCAAATTCCATTGTCTGCGGTTTGGGGGGGGGAATGCAATGCACAGTCCATCTTACAGACAGAAGTCACTGCAGTGAGTTGGCTCTAGCATGTGGGCAGTGAACTGGAAACCGGGGGAGGGGGGGCTGAAGCAAGGAAAGCGGATGGATTTCCACCACCCCCAGGCAGATTCCTCACACATCCCTAATGTTATGTTGGAATGATCCACAGCTGGTACTGTGACATCTGAAAGTACCCCAAGAGGATAAATCAGATCAGAATATGCAGCACTAGTAGAGTTGTGTTTGCAACAGTTTTCTTCTTTTTTCTGCTAACAATCTCTTTGTGCATCTCGGTGTTCAGCTATGGACTATCTTTCTATTTATTTTGTGGTTTGATATGTCCCCCTTAAGTGTAATTATGCCTGAAGGACTGAGGTGGGGGAAAAAAGACTTATTCTAAGCAAATATTCACTTCATTAGCATCAAATTATGTTTCCTTTTTTCTTCTTCTTCCCTCATTGCATCCTCCAGCAAATTTGGCAATTAAATTGCAAAGTGGCCAAGGGGGATCTCAGCATGAACTCTTTTCTTTTTTGTTTCGATTGCTTATGCCCTGTAACCATGGTGCCTTTAGCACAGTCCTCAACCATTCTCAAGTGCTAACCTTGCCAGAGGCTTGTTGTGGCAAAAATGCTGATGTCAGCTCTTCTTCATCCTCTCCCTTCTTTGATGTCCTGATAATAACCTGACTCCTGTTACTTTCTCTTTCTCTTTACTTATACAGCTCCAGGTCGAGATCACCGACATCAGTGGCAAAAGCATAGAAGGTCCGGTCCCTCTAGACATCATCATAATTGACCAAAATGACAACAGGCCCCTCTTCCGGGAAGGGCCATACATTGGTCATGTCATGGAAGGATCTCCTACAGGTAAACTAACTTCAGACAACTTGTAACCAGTTATAGAATTCTTCCTGCCAATTTGTGCATGTTTATCTGTTGGAGAACCACGTGTGTTGGTCGGTCCATGGTGATGGACAAGTTTGAAATGTTCTTTGTATCTTGATAAGTATGAGGGATGAAGGAAGGGAGAGCACAAGATTTAATACGAGTAAAAGAAAAAGCCAACATTGGGAAGTGTTTGAATACAGTTGGTAAAATGCTAACTTTGCTTACGTCATTGTTGACATAAGAAAAGCACTTTTTTTTACCCTGACGTGTGTGTGTGTTTTCTGGTAAACTGATGTAGTTGTACAAAGCTAGTTGTGTTCTTGCAATGGAGTGCAAAGGAGTGTGGCTGCTCCTGAATAGGGGGTGGGGGAAGGTGTATTATTTTGAGACGGGTTTGATTCAAGGTAGTGCAGCAACATTTCTGAGATACCGGAGCTGTAAAAAGTGGTTTAAAGTGATGCCTATTGTGAAACATAGAATCATAGAATCATAGAAAAGAAGAGTTGGAAGGGGCCTACCAGGCCATCGAGTCCAACCCCCTGCTAAAGTGCAGGAATCCAGGTCAAAGTATCCCTGACAGATGGCCATCCAGCTGCACCTTGAATGCCTCCAGAGTGGGAGAGCCCACCACCTCCCTAGATAGTTGGTTCCATTGTCTTATTGCTCTAACAGTCAGGACATTTCCCCCTGATGTTTAGGTGGAATCTGGCTTCCTGTAGCTTGAGCCCATTATTTCGTGTCCTGCAAGCTGGGATGACCGAGAAGAGATCCTGGCCCTCCTCTTTGTGACAATCCTTCAAGTACTGGAAGAGTGCTATTATATCTCCCCTCAGTCTCCTCTTCTGAAGTCTAAACATGCCCAGTTCTTTCAGTCTCTCCTCATAGGGCCTTGTTTCCAGTCCCTTTATCATCCTTGTTGCCCTCCTCTGAACCCTCTCCAGTTTGTCTAACATTAAAAACATTGTTAACTGTCAGGAAGGGCATATATGAATGTCCTCATGAGATGTAGTGACCTAGTCTACACATGGAGCAGAAGGAAGTAGGAGGAATCTGAGGAGGTAGGATACGGCTGTGGGAGATGCCATGTTTAAATGTCTCTTTGAGTAAAATGTTAGCATGCACACACACACGCACGCACTCACACACACACACCCTGAAAATAACATGTTAGCATTCAGAGACAGATATTCTAGTTTCACTCACTCCTTAGTGTGTTTCATTTATTTATTTATTTATTTATTTATTTATGTATTCCACTTGCAAGTAGTGCAAGGGAGTATAATAAAAAATGGCATCTCCCATATGCAGCAGGCTTTCCACTAGCAGAAAAGGCACCAATGGATCCAAACTATTGTGTTTCCCTGTCAAGGCCAGGGACTAGCATCATTGGACCCATGCTGAGTTCCACATCAGCAGTCCACAGCACCTCCTGGCCGTGCTGTTCCTCCTCGCTATTGCTGACTTTTCAACTGCCTTTTTGTTGAGTAAGGAAGCAAGGAGAGGAGCAAGGAGGAGCCCTAATTTCCACATGCCTTGTCCTCTCATTCTGAAAGGTGGAGCCAGTTCGCCCACAAGGAGAGGCAGTAGCAACAGTGGTGGTGATGGTGAAGAGGAGAAGGAGGAATTAAGCACAGTCGGAGAGTGTGGTCCAACAACCAATGAGAGCATCTTGCCTGAGGGTCTCCCAAAAGCTTGAACCAGCATTCATTGAGACTACCTTTTTTAGTGGTATCCTACATAACAAACAAGGTCTTGGTCTGTTGTTTGTTTTTAAGTTTAAACCACGCTGATAAAAATTACTAATGTAGGATTTAATACCAGAATATCACTCTGGACAATCAACCTTCATGCATTTAAAAATCCCAATCTTTTTTTTTCTTTCTTCATTTTTCATAGCAAGAGGGGTTTTATAGGAAATAAATTTTAGCAGGACAGATGTTCTGACACTTTTGTTGTCTTGTGAAATGACTCTTTGTCCCTGGTGATCAGATGTCTGGGTTCCTTAATTAGGGGAGAGAGAAACCATAAAGATTGGAGTGATACTAAACTTTCTCTTTAAGCAAAAAAATAAAAATTGCTCAAGCCCACAGAACAAAACAAAGCAGGCTCCTGTTCATCAAGGTGACAGTGAAAAAACAAATTTAAAATGAATAGTACATAGAAAGATGTTGCTGCCTTGGGCCCAAGGAATGAAAGAGAGAGGCATGTGCTCTAGCTATGCATTGACATGAAACTACCTTATGCTAAGTTAGACCTTGGATGGGTGATAAATTTCTTCGGGCTCACATTTTAATGTGAGCTTGGGTTATGATCCTATGCAGGTTTAAACAGGAAAAAACAAAACAAAACAAAATACAAAAAACTTCCTACAACTTCCAGCATTCCCCAGCCAGCATTGTGACTGGACATGTTTGCATGATTTGCAAACATAAGCGAAATTCCCATACATCTCTAAGTGGAAATTTGTCAGGGCTGAGTCATAGGCAGCAGTCACAAGGGTGCCAGGAACCAGCAGTCAGGAGTTGTGTCAAGAAGGCAGAACAGATGGACTAAAAGAAGAGTCAAATCGAAAAAACACTCTAAAATCACACCAAAGCCAGATTGTTCTTGCTCCCTGCCCAAACAGGAAGACTTATTTTTAGCTAGCCTAGGTAGGAAGGACCAGTCCAAAGTCTGAGAAGACTTTAGTGACCTATAGGAGCAATGGTATTTAAGATATGGTCTCCATCTGGTGGTGTGTCTGGCCCCATCTTTGCAGGTCTTCCGGAAGGCTCTGAGAACCCACTTGTCTTGGCTGGCCTTTCCACAGTCTGCATGCTGTGGGTTTTCATAGAATCATAGGAAAGTAGAGTTGGAAGCGGCCTACAAGGCCATCGAGTCCAACCCCCTGCTCAATGCAGGAATCCAGGTCAAAGCATCCCTGACAGATGGCCGTCCAGCTTCACCTTGAATGCCTCCAGAGTGGAAGAGCTCACCACCTCCTGGGGTAATTGGTTCCATTGTCTTATTGCTCTAACAGTCAGGACATTTTTCCTGATGTTTAGGTGGAATCTGGGTTCCTGTAACTTGAGCCCATTATTCTGTGTCCTGCAAACTGGAATGATTGAGAAGAGATCCTGGCCCTCCTCTGTGTGACAACCCTTCAAGTACTGGAACTGAAGAGTGCGATCATATCTCCCCTCAATCTTCTCTTCTGAAGGCTAAAAATGCCCAGTTCTTTCAGACTCAGCTGCCCACAGGATCCCACATGCAGGACATGAGTGGCAACAGCACCCTCCTGCCCATATTCCCCAGCAACTGGTGTACATAGGCATACTGCCTCTGATCCTGGAGGTCTCTCCTCATAGAGCCTTGTTTCCAGTCCCTTTATCATCCTTGTTGCCCTCCTCTGAACCCTCTCCAGTTTGTCTACGTCCTTCTTAAAGTGTGGTGCCCAGAACTGGACGCAGTACTCAAGATGAGGCCTAACCAGTGCTGAGTAAAGGGGAATTATCACTTCCCGCGATTTGGAAGCTATACTTCTATTAATGCAGCCCCAAATTGCATTTGCCTTCTTTGCAGCCACATCGCATTGCTGGCTCATATTCAGTTTGTGATCTACCACAATTCCAAGATCCTTCTCACTTGTAGTATTGTTGAGCCAAGTGTCCCCCATTCTGTAACTCTGCATTTGGTCTTCTAGAGTATTAGCTGTTCCACCCAACTTTGTGTCGTCTGCAAATTTTATTGGTGTTATCTGTTTCTTATAGAGTTTTTATTGAATATTGATTGTTTGATTTTTTTTTCTATTGTATGTGTTTTGTTTAGTTTTGTATTGTTTTTATCTTGTACACCATCTTTAGAGGATTCTACCTAAATCCCGATCCCCTCTCCACATTTACAATACTTAAATAAATTGTGCCAAGTTAAATACCAGCATATTTTAGCTTAAAGCTCTTACTGCCAGTAATTAAGCCTTAGGAGAGGCTTTCCAAATATTTAGAATGGGGGGAAATCCATGCAAAACCTGGGAAGCCACCAAACTGGCTGGGGGAAAGGGTGTATGTCCAGGGGAAGGAGGTGTGGTCATATGGGGAACTTTCAGATGGGCAGATTTGGAATCCTATTGGGCTGGATTTGGCCCATGGCCTTGAGTTGCTGCTACACAGGGCAGCTTCAAACAGAGCCAAAAGTATTAAGAACATAAAAACAGCCATGCTGGATCAGACCAAGGTTTCATCTAGTCCAACATTCTGTTCACACAGTGGCCAACCAGCTGCCCACAGGATCCCACAGGCAGGACATGAGTGCAACAGCACCCTCCCGCCCATATTCCCCAGCAACTGGTGTACATAGGCATACTGCCTCTGATCCTGGAGGTACCATATAGCCATCAGGACTAGTAGCCATGGATAGCCTTCTCCTCCATGAATTTGTCTGATCCCCTTTTAAAGCTGTCCAAATTGGTGGACATCACTACATCCTGTGGAAGTGAGTTCCACAGTTTAACTGTGTGTTTTGTGAAGAAGTGCTTCCTTTTATCTGTCCTGAATCTCCCACCCCGGTTCTACCCTCAGTGCTTCCAGACACAATTTGAAGTGATTCCTGTGAAGAGTTCTCTGCTATAACCTCAGTCAAATAGGTATACATTTTCAACAATAACACCTTTAAAGCAATTCAGAATAAGCAAGAGGAGTTCCCCAATCCCCCCCTTCTTTGATCCTTTAACAAAAAAGTGCACTAAAGTATAGGTAGCTAACTCTCTAGAAGTACACTTTGTTGTGCCTGAGGACTGTATTTTATTATGCTCCGATGAGGATTTTTTTATATCGTATCAGAGGTGAACATGGGAAGCAATCATCGGCTCTGACTGAGCCTAAGGAGAGGAGAGCTAGCTGAATGCTTACTGGGTATGCTGATCTTTTGGAAATTTCAAAAGCTGATGAAAGCTGCATTTTCTTTTTCCTCCCTCACTTAGGATTGCTTAAAAAGATTATAACTGGCATCTCATTCCCTTTGCTCCAGGCAGTTAACGCAAATGATTCTGCACACACTTGACTTTTGTCTGCAAGTTGTAACAAATGTTCGTAAGCCCAAAGGGGTTAAAAATAAAAGAAGGGTGTGTGTGTGTGGAAACCTTCTAGCAATGGATGGTTAAAATGGCTTGCAAATAGCATTTAAAACAGAAAGAAAAAGATGGCAACTTCTTTTCCATTAAGCCATAATAACCCAAGTATATTGCAATCCAGCTGTGGGGCCCCAAAGCAGAACGGATAGAAACTGCCTGTAAATAATTAGCAGGAACAAAGGGACATTGAACATGGCACATGGCATGGAATTAAGAAGAGTAGCCTTGAGGAACATTCAGTATCATAAAATCATAATTTGTAAAACTGAATAAGGAAACCGAGGAAGTGGCTTGCGGAATGCTGGCCATGTATTATGGATAAGCTCATGCTACAGGGGTTGTATATGCCTCTCTCATCCGAGCAAATGGAAGATGGCTTAACACAGGCAGTCTCCTCTCATCAGATGCAGCATGCCGGGCTGTCCTTTTTTCAATTAATCTAATGAGCACAAACAAACCGACAAACCAACAAACCAAAGTTAGTATGTAAATGAATGCAAATGAGATCTTGTCTAGGAGGGGCAGGGGGGAATCAAAAAGACATTAGGCAAAGTCAGCAATACCAATGTTCACATAGACAAGTGGACAAAGTTGGATTTAAATTTCCCTTGTAATCCATGCTGTTGTTGCTGTGTGTTTGTTTGATGTGTATCTCAATGATTATGATAAGGGTTGCTTGGTTTGCTTTTCTTTTCTTTTTTTTTTTTGCTTCTACATGTACAATTCAATTTTGCCTGTGATCACTGCTGGTGTGTAGGCAGGGGGAAAAATAGGGCCACTTAAGCTTTCAAATGACTAAAATTGCATTCAATTTGCTGAGCACGGCAGGATCTCTTCTAGTCTATGACCTGTGATTCGAACAACCTCGGGGAAACGACAGGGGGTTCTCTTAAGAGCTTTCTGTAGCCAGCAGATAGAATAGACACACTCCCCCCCCCCATGCAATGCACTTCCAGCAGAAGAACACATTCACAGACAATTTTGTTTCTCTGCTACTACTAAGTACATCCATAAGTGTGTCCTTGAATATAATCCAAGGTGTTCCAATTATTCATCCACCACAGCCAACGTTGATCTTTTCCCACCCACTGTGCCTTAGCATGCTTGCTCAAAGTGTGCAGAGGACTGTCTTCCTCCACTCACTGCTCATTTTGTGCTTTAGGGTGAACTTATGAGGCAAATACAGGATTCCCAACTAATTCAGAAGTACGAGGTGTATTTGCAGGGAAGAATCAGAGGGTGGCGGTGGGTGGAACGACTGTGGCTCACGCTGGCTCAGCTTGTCTGGGCGTGGCAAGCTAAGCAGGGTCAGGCCTGGTTATTACTTGGATGGGAGACCCCTCCTCTAGATTCCTGCATTGAGCAGGGGGTTGGACTCGATGGCCTTGTAGGCCCCTTCCAACTCTATGATCCTATGAATCTATATCTTCCCATGCCTGCTGATTTTGCCCTGAAAATACCCTCTCAGGCTGTCCTCTAATTATAATGATTGCATTTACATTCTTTTTTGTGTGGTGTTTAATTGATGCACATGTGTGCTTCTGTATATTGGTAAAAGCGCTACACAAAAAAGATCCTTGGAACAATCTTGTGTGCAATTAAGATTGCTTCTGAGAGTGCTTTATCGAAGCATGGACATCAGTAAAATGCCACAGGATAGAACTGTGGTGCAATCATATCCCCACTTGCATCAGGATTATCTTTTTGCAGTGTTTTATCATCAGTGCGCATATCAGTTATGAGATGGAAAATAGAACTGGCAAGAAACAGTGATTAGGTAGTTTTGTGAAATGCCTAACTTTGTTTCATCAGCACATTTACTTGGCAGTAAATCCATTTAATCCAATAGGTCTTCCTTCTGATTAGACATGTGTAGGATTGAGCTGTTAATCTCTGATCCCCCCCCCACACCTCCAGTCAGAATAAATAATAATAATAATAATAATAATAATAATAATAATAATAATAATAATAATACAGCACCCAACCCAACAGACCCACTTACAGGCCAAAGGCCTTCTTGAATAAAGTGGTCTTTGCCTGCCAGTGTAAGGGAGAGGGAGTGAACCTAGCCTTCCTTGAGAGGGAGTTCCACAGCCTGGAAGAGGCCACCAAAAAAGTCTTCCATCAGGTCACCACCAAATGCACCTCTGAAGTTGTCAGTCTTGAAAGAAAGGCCTCTCCAAAAGATCTTAAGAATTGTATGGGGGAGAAGGCAGCCTGGAAACAGATTGGTAGGCGGTGAAGCTGCTGTAACAAGGGAGTCACATGTTCCCTGTAACTGGACCCGGACAATAGTCTGGCCACAGCATTCTGGACTGCTGAAGTTTCTGAACACTTTTCAAAGGCAGCCCCACATAGAGTGTGTTACAGTAGTCCAAATGGGATGTAAACAAGGCAAGTGTGACACTGGCCAGATCAGACATCTTTGCATGTATTAGGAGATTTGGATTACTTCCAAAGTGGATCCCCCTTTTCTCAAAATGCAGTCTACCTTTGTAAATACTGTACATCCATGCTAAATGTTACATTCAAAACATTCAAAGCAATGTTATTTATAACATTCTGCCTGTAGAGTTTTGTTAAAATAACCAACACCCGGATTGATCAGTGGAGAAAACCTTGTAATGATACTTACAAGTGAATTACAGGCATGCAATTAGACTATTGCCAGTTCTAATGATCTTAAATTAGAACTATGAATAAAAACATTCAGGGCAACATAAAAAGCAATTTTGTGTGTGTATTGCAGTGAGTATTGAATCACTATAACCTCTTTTGATATTGCCTGTAAAGACTGTAAGTGATGTACTTGTTGTGAAGCTTGTGGATAAACCCAAGGATTCCTTTTGATACTAAAGGTACAAAGGGAAATCTGCAAAATAAAGCTTTTGTGGGAATGGCTTTGGGTTCAGCTGTTGACTTGGCCCTAGATTTGACAGTGCAGCAGACTGCCTCAGAAGATGGTGGCCTTGCCTTCGTTAGAGGTTTTTCAGCAGGTGATGCTTTCCCTATCAGGGATGCTGTAGCAGATTTCCTGCATTGGCATGGGTTTGGACTAGATGACACTTAATGTACCTTCCAGCTCTATGATATTATGAATCTATCCGACTTATTCATTCGGTAGCTTCCATTTGTCCAGCTTCATTGGTATATATACTCCTTTGCTGAGGGAACTGCACTGCATGTCTATTCACTACCGGGGGAGGTTTAAATTTCTGGTACTAGTATACAAGGCCCTAAACAACTTGGGACCAGGACAGTTGAGAGAGTACTTTCTCCCGTACCAACCTGCTGGGTCATTGAGGTCATCGGACGGCATGCTCCTGGTGGTTCCACATGGACCTTTGGTTTGGCCTGACTGCAGTCCACCAGGAGAAGGGCCTTCAGTGTAGTGCTTCCACTTCTGTGGAACATCCTCCCTCTGGAGATCAGGTAGGCTCCAACACTTTGTTGTTTTCAGTGCCTGATGAAAACATCTTTATTTCAGAAAGCCTTCCTTGTTGGACCAGCCATGTTTTCACTGATATCCCATTTTTAATGCATTGTTTTATTCTTTCATTTGTTTTACCTGTTTATTGTTCACCACTCTGGAATCTGTTTAAGATATGGAGTGGCATATAAATGCTGTAAAGAAAGAAAGAAAGATTTCTACTGAGTCATTGATTCATCCAGCTGTGATTAACAGCAGATCTGCAAGGCCTCAGACTCCCAGCAGCACTACCTGAGCTGAGATCCTGTTAACTGGAAATGTCATGGACTGAACTCAGTACTTTCTGTGTGAAAGTATGAGCTCCTCCACTGAACCATGGCCCCCTTTCTCTTGTATTAAACTGCCTTATACAGAGTCAGACCATTGGTCCATCTAGCCCAATATTGTCTTTTCTGACCAGCACTGGATCTCCAAGGTCTTGGGGCAGAAGCTTGGCTACCAAAGCGCCTTTCCACTGGAAATAGCAGGGGTTGAATCCAGAACCTTCTATGTAAAATTAGAGATTTGTGAGTCTGTCAAACAAGGTTCAGGTTCTCATTTTTGCAGTGCTAAGTTGTTCTGATTCCTCATCAGATTGTTATTTTTTTTTCATCTGCATGAAGATTTGTACATATTTTTGTATGCATTTTTTAAAAAATGCTAGGGTTTTGTATGCATTTTTGCATGGACTTTTTCAAAGGTATGCATTTTTCAAGCAACTTTCCAACAACAATTAAAGTGTTTTTGTGTGCATTTTTGAAATACATTCATTTAGATTTGCTACACACACACACACACACATAATATGTGCATTTTTGAAAGGTACACGGTTTTGTGCACAAGTTTGCAACTGCATTGCAAACTTCAGAAATCATAGAATCATAGAAAAGTAGAGTTGGAAGGGGCCTACAAGGCCATCGAGTCCAACCCCCTGCTCAGTGCAGGAATCCAGGTCAAAGCATCCCTGACAGATGGCTGTCCAGCTGCACCTTGAATGCCTCCAGAGTGGGAGAGCCCACCACCTCCCTAGGTAGTTGATTCCATTGTCTTATTGCTCTGACAGTCAGGAAATTTTTCCTGATGTTTAGGTGGAATCTAGGTTCCTGTAACTTGAGCCCATTATTCCGTGTCCTGCAAACTGGGATGATCGAGAAGAGATCCTGGCCCTCCTCTGTGTGACATCCCTTCAAGTACTGGAAGAGTGCTATCATATCTCCCCTCAGTCTCCTCTTCTGAAGGCTAAACATGCCCAGTTCTTTCAGTCTCTCCTCATAGGGCCTTGTTTCCAGTCCCTTTATCATCCTTGTTGCTCGCCTCTGAACCCTCTCCAGTTTGTCTACGTCCTTCTTAAAGTGTGGTGCCCAGAACTGGACACAGTAGTACTCAAGATGAGGCCTAACCAGTGCTGAGTAAAGGGGAATTATCACTTCCCGCAATTTGGAAGCTATACTTCTATTAATGCAGCTCAAAATTGCATTTGCCTTCTTTGCAGCCACATCGCATTGCTGGCTCATATTCAGTTTGTGATCTACCACAATTCCAAGATCCTTCTCACTCGTAGTATTGTTGAACCAAGTGTCCCCCATTCTGTAACTGTGCATTTGGTTTCCTTTCCCTAGGTGCAGCACTTGGCATTTATCCCTATTAAATTTCATTCTGTTGTTTTCAGCCCAGCGCTCCAGCCTATCGAGATCGCTTTGAATTTTGTTTCTGTCTTCCAGAGTATTAGCTGTTCCACCCAACTTTGTGTCATCTGCAAATTTGATAAGCATTCCCTGTACCTCCTCATCCAAGTCATTAATAAAAATGTTGAAGAGCACTAGGGCCCAGGACCGAGCCCTGTGGTACCCCACTCGTTACCTCTCCCCAGTTTGAGAAGGAACCATTCATAAGCACTCTTTGAGTCTGATTCTGTAGCCAATTGTGGATCCACCTGATAGTTGTTCCATCTAGCCCACTTTTAGCTAGCTTGCCAATCAGGATATCATGAGGCACTTTGTTGAAAAGTTTGCTGAAGTCCAGATATATGATGTCCACAGCATTCCCACAGTCCACAAGGGAGGTTACCCGATCAAAAAATGAGATCAGATTAGTCTGGCAGGATTTGTTCTTGACAAATCCATGCTGGCTTCTAGTAATCACAGCATTGTTTTCAAGGTGCTTGCAGACTGACTTCTTTATAATCTGCTCAAATATTTTCCCAGGGATTGATGTCAGACTGACTGGCCTATAGTTCCCAGGTTCCTCCTTCTTGCCCTTTTTGAAGATGGGAACAACATTTGCCCTCCTCCAGTCGTCTGGCACTTAACCTGTCCTCCATGATTTCTCAAAGATAATAGAAAGTGGTTCTGAGAGTTCTTCTGCCAGTTCCTTTATTACTCTAGGAAATAAATTAGCAGCTTGTCAGGCCCTGGAGATTTAAACTCATTCAGAGTAATCAGGTGCTCCTTGACCATTTGCCTATCAATCTCATACTGCAATCCTGCCCCTTCAGTCTGCACTTCAGGTTTGCCAGGGGGGTAATAGACTTTTGGGAGAAGACCGAGCCGAAGTAGGAATTGAACACTTCTGCCTTTTCTTTGTCTTCTGTTATCAATTTGCCATCTTCATTGCATCGTTGAACCACCATTTCTTTCCTCTGTCTTTTACTATGCATGTATCTGAAGAAAGCTTTCTTGTTGTTTTTAGCATCCCTCGCTAACCTTAGCTCATTCTCAGCTTTAGCCTTCCTGACACTATTCCTGCAGTTCTGTGCTACCTGCCTGTACTCTTCCCTTGTAGCCTGTCCTTCCTTCCACTTCCTATACTGTGTCCTTTTTTGTTTTCAGGTCATCTTTGAGTTTATTGTGAAGCCACATTGGCTTCTTCTGTTGCCCTCTGCCTTTTTTCCTTGTGGGAATTGTTTGCAATTGTGCCTTTAAAATTTCCTTTTAAAAAAACTCCCACCCATCCTGGGCTCCTTTTCTCATTGGAATCGCTTGCCATGGGACCTTACTTATCATTCTTCTGAGTTTGTTAAAATTGGCTTTCCTAAAATCCAGGGTACGTGTTTGGCTACACTCAGCTTTTGCTCCCCTTAGAATCAAGAACTCAAGTATAACATGGTCACTTTCCCCCAGAGTTCCCGAAACTGCCACTTTATCCACTAACTCGTCTCTGTTGGTTAGAATCAGGTCAAGGATAGCCGATCCTCTAGTTCCTTCCTCCACTTTCTGTAGGAGGAAGTTATCAGCAGCACAACTCAGGAATTTCTTGGAGGGGCCATGCTTGGTTGAATAAGTCTCCCAACAGATATCAGGGAAATTGAAGTCCCCCATTACTACCACATCGTGCCTCCTTGAAACAATGGCAATTTGCTTTTCAAAAGTTTCATCCTCGTCTTCTCCTTGATTGGGTGGTCGGTAGTAGACTCCAATCGCCATGTTCGTTTTATTCTTTGCCCCATTTATTTTAACCCAGATGCTTTCAATGGAGCTGCCAAGCTCCTCTTCCTGTATCTCTGTGCAGAGATACGTATCTTTAACATACAGCGCACCTCTACCTCCCTTTTTGTTGCTTCTGTTCCTTTTGAACAAGTTATACCCTTCAATTGCTGTATTCCAGCCATGGGAGTCATCCCGCCAGGTTTCAGTTATCCCTATCAAGTCGTATTTGCCCTCATGTATCAAGAGTTCAAGTTCGTCCTGTTTGTTGCCCATACTCTGGGCATTAGTATAGAGACATCGAAGACTATGCGCTTTATACTCCGACTTTTTCCCTACATTTTGTGTGGTAGACTATCATTGGGCACCGCTGGAGCTGTTCTCTTCATTGTGGCACAGAGGCCTTCTTCCATTGTTACCCCCAAGTTTATGTCTGGATTTCTATGGCAAACTGTGTTCTGGTCCATGTTTTGGTTTGGGAAGCGTGCATTGAAATGTGAATGGAACACATTTCTCACCAACCCCTACATGAGAAGCATGGCCCTTCCTATTATATGCTATGAAGTTGGACTAAGTCTGCTCATTGGCCCATCTAGCTTTGTATAGTGTACTCTGATTGGCACTGGTTCTCCAGCAGTATGTTTTTAAAATTGGTTTTAAATTTTTATCATGTTTTCATTGTTTATATTTTTAACTGTCTTTTATTGTATTTTTTTAATTGATTGTTGTACACCGCCCAGAGAGCTTCGGCTATTGGGCGGTATAGAAAATGAATGAATGAAAAAATGAATGAATGAATGAATGAACAGGGGCCTTTCCCAGCTACCTTTGCTAATTTTAACAAAAGGTGCCAGGGATTGAACCAGGGACCTGCTACATGCAAAGTATGGATGGACTCTGCCACTGATACAGATGGGCGACCTGCCCAGCACTTGACTCGCAGCGCACAAGCAGAGCCAAGCGCGAGCACCAAATTTGCACAAATCATGTTCAAATCTGTGCAAATTTAGCTGTAATTTGCACAAATTTGGTCGTTTTCTACATAAACAACATAGCGCCGGAACCTGGAACTTGAAGTGGCTTTCCCAAGCTCGGCTCGCAAGAATGCAAGCCGAGATGGGAAACAGTTAGGATGAGCGGACCTTGGGGGGTCGAGCCCGGCGAGTTCACCTGACTCCCCCCCCCATGCACATCCCTACAACTGTGGTGGAATGTTAAGCTTCCAAGAGCAGAAGTGACGCTGAGGTCCAGGTTGGATTATTGCAATGCATTGTCTACACACTCTCTAGTCTTTAGAAAGCAGAGACATCTGTTGTGCTAGTATGCGACAGGAAGGACGCTACTGGGAGCTCATCCATGAGAGCAGCACATGCCTATTTTACAACAGCCAGTTGCCAGGTTGTTCTGGTTGCTAAACACTTAAATGACTTGCACCGAGGACACCTGAGGAACTGTCTTCTCCCATACTAGCCTGCCCACTTCCACAGATCTGCTGTGGAGGCTCTTCTTCAAGACTGGAAGGATGAAGACACATAAGTGTTTGGAACATGGGAGAAGGCATTTACTGTGGCTGCACCTAGATTGTGGATTACCCTACCATGGGAGGTCCATTTGTCCCCCTTTCTTCTCTGTTAGCCCCTAGAAGACTTTTTTTTTTAAAAAATCCTGACAAGCATTTGGCCTGCTGGATTGAGGGTTCTTTTGTTACTGCTCTTAGGATTTGTTTGTTTTGTGTAGGTTGGTTTTAACTTCTATACCTGACCATATTTTTAAATGCAGTCTATTTTGGGGGTTGCTGGCTGCTTAATTTATGTTGGATTTTATTCTGTGGTATTTTTATTGTTGTAAATTTCCCCGAGCATTACAAATGCAGTCAGATTTTTAAATATATTAATAAAGACACCGTACATTTGCAGGGGTGCAAGGAGTACGTGATTTTAAGTTGATGCATGAGAGCTTGCTTGGATCGAAGTCCACAAGGACAAAGCCCTCAGAATCGAAACCCTTGGGAACAACCTCCATCACCTCAGCCTTGCAGAAACCTCAGGCTGCAGGATCAGGGAAGGGCCCATTAACAACCTAGTCATCTCCTCCAGAAGGAGGAGAGCTGACCACAGTACAGGTCTTGTCAGCCTACATAAGGCTTCAGTTGGCTCTAGCTACCTGCTGAGGCAATATCCTCTTATTGTCCTAGTTGGAAAGAGTTCCATCCAGGAGGACCTACTCGGTCCTACTTTCTTCATTCCTTGATTCTCATTCTTGTCTTGAACTTACTACGAGCTTCCCCTGGAAGGCTCAAGGAACCCCAGGATGGGACATCTGATGGCAGTGGTATAAATTGATGTAGACTGTCTTCCCACCCCAACCCCTTTCACTCTCTGATGCCTCCATAAATTTTGTGCTGCACTTTAATCTCAGTTCTTCATTGTTGGATCTCCTGTATTAAAATACTTCCTGTACAACCTATTTCCCAGACACAAAACAATAAAATCACCACTGTTTAGGGATCTATTTATATTAGAGTGTTGGTTTGTTAATTGGAAGGGGGGGAGGTAAGCATGTTCTTTAATTAAAGAACAAATGAATTTTTAAGGAAGTGTTGAGGATCCCCTCTGGGTACTAAAGATTGTTGGCTTCAACAAGCAAGCATAATTCTGCAATGTTTTGCAGAGAGAAACTCATTTGTGTTATGTCATGCCGGAAGAAGCTTTATTGTCTCTCTTTAAGCATCTATCTGTGTGGCCTCTGAGGGATGGGGACGGCTTAGAAAGAGCTGGGGAGGAGTTGGGCAGATAAAATTCATCCATGTAATGAGCTAATTGAAAGTTACTGCCATGTAATTTTGAGAGCCTGGATGATGAACTGGAAAGCGAACAGATACTCTGTTTGTGCCACGTTGGCATGCGACACTGGGCACAGTCTCAGCACTCAAACCACAGTATGCTGTCTCGAGGAAAAGATGTACCATGTATTTTCCCCAGCTCATGTATTAATTGGTGCAGTGAGTTCTGCAACATGCACCTGCCACCACCTAGAAACACACTTAAAAACAACAACTATTATTATTATTATTATTATTATTATTATTATTATTATTTTGTTTTTTTGTTTTTTATGTGTTTGTTGTATAATTTGTGTTTGTGTATTTTGTAGTTTATATGTTAAAATTTGTTAACAACAACAACAATTTTTTATCATTGGAAAGTTGTCCCAAATTCTGCATCTCCTGGTATTCCATGCTTTTGCCAAAACAAAAAAGAAAAGAAAAAACAAAATAAACGTATATATGCTCCTGGCAACAATGTCTTTTTAGATCAAGGGTCCATAACCTTCAGCCCTGAGGCCACATGTGATGCTGGCTTGGAGGCGGGGGTGCACAATTTTATTTTTGCTTGCAAAACATGTGAGTGTGCCCTGTTCAAAGCCCCAAACTTGAGCACGAACATGTGTCCACCCAAAATATTCACAAATTGTCAAACACTTCTCGCATTTCATCTCATTCCCAAATCAGGTCACTTACACTGGATTGAGGCACCAAGTCAAAACGAAACCACTCCTTCAGACAAAAGTGAAACAAGTTTATTGGCAGGAGTAAACATACAAATTAGGTCAGGGAGATAAGGGAGAGAAATTGACAGAGGGGAAAGTGAAGCTTACTATGCACAGGCAGAACTATCAAACAAAAAAGAACCTTCACTATTCTCATCTAACATTGAAGAATCTACCCTAGTCTAATACTAGAAACTATGACGGACTGACGGCAAAGTACCCAGGTGGTCTGCTTGGGGGCTGAGTGTCCGGGCTGGCCTGAGCTAACGACCTGCTCCATGCTCCCTTGCACCTTGTTCCCAACAATGTTCAGAAGCCTTGGCTGCTTCTTTTACCCTCTCGATCCCCTGACCCCTCCCTCTCCTGACAGGATGAACTGGTTTGGCCAGGCGGAAAGGGTGCTGAGGTTTCGGCGCCACTTTTTCCATGGCCCCTCAAGGGTGCTTGGAAGGGTGACTGCGGGTGCTTGACAACCCATTGAGGGTATCTGGGGGAAAACCATCCAAATGTAAATGCGTGTGTCCCGGACTTGGCAACCCACTGAGGGTGTTTGGTGAAACCCATCAGAATGCAAATGTGTGTCTCGGACTGAGCTCTCCTGCCCTGGGCAGGGATTATGCCGGTGGAGTCGGGCAAAGTGTGTCTTTGTCAGGCTTTCTCTCCACACTAGCGATCTCAAACATTGCTCGTTCACCCATTTGCATGGCAGGCACAATCTGCCAGGACTTAAGAATTGGCAGTTTCTCCACCAAGAAATCTCCCCCTGCCCAACCTCCATAGGATTGCTCCAATAAACTTTAGCCTTGTTTCTATTTTGACAGTCCCCCTTGGTTGCTCAGGGATTGTAAGCCAGTTTCACAAATCTTATTTCATTTTTGAGCCTTTTAACATTCATACAGGTCATAAATCTCTCACAACACACACCTTGCAATCATGGGCCATAAATTTAGTCATTGGTTTTGGAGACTGCTGCTGTCACTCATCTGTGTTATTTCATCTACGTTACTTCGGGTCCCGGCTTCGCTGCTCTACTCCCATTCACCTGAACGTAAATCCCACCATTTTGCTACCCAGGTCTTATAACAATGGAGAGTCATTTCATGTGACAGCCATACGCGTGATTCAGACTGTTGCTGAATGTTCAGCAGAGGACAATGTATAAATTGTCAACTCAGGTGACATAAGTCTGCCATCTGAGGAACTGCCAGTATCAATCAATAGAGAGATTTGTTCCACCTTTGTCACCCAAAGGATGACTGGCGGGGGGCGGGGGGGGAATCTAGCTGCCTTGCCTTACAGATTTTCTGTTCCTTTTTCTAAAAAAAAGAAGATAATGTTGTACCATTTAAACTGCTGGTGTATTGTTTTGGGGTGTGTGTGTTTTTTACCATTCTAGGAAAAAATATATATCTGTGCTTTGGAATTACTTGCTGGACAAACGGTGGTGATGATCTTGGTTAGGAATTTTTGAGGCTTTCAATTTTTGCAATCTCTGATATGACCTAACCCTGTGCTGATGTGCAGATCAGAGTGCAGCTATCAGCCATCTTTCTACTTTCTCCAAATGTTTCAGCATAACATGGACTCAACTCGGAACACACAGATGGAATAGATGTAACAAAAGCCATAGATCTCTACCTGTGAGTGCCCCAAACCTGTTCCAAAGGGCCCTCCACCCCTCTGGAATAGATTGGGGGGGGGATGGGAGGTAGAAGTGGAAATCTGTTCTGTCAGTGGTTTCCAGAACAACACCATTTGATCCAATCCTCCAAAAATAAAATACTTCCAGAGATGTGTATTTTGAGAGAAAATAGGTTTAGAAATGCTACTTTTGCAAAATGAGCAATTAAAAATGCACATTTACTTATAAATGGATCTAAATTGGCTCACCACAGAGGAATATGAAAACCCAGGGTAACTCTGGCAAGGAGCTAGAGCTAGCTGGATTCATTGAAACCCTTTTCCAGACACAAAGTCCTTTTCCAGACACAGCAGAATGTTGCTGTATGAAGCACACTGATGCTACAGGTATGGAGATATGGGATGCACCAACAGAGTGCCATTCTGTGGGCCAATCACAGAGGAAGGGGCTGGAGGTTACTGGGAGAACTAAGCAAGGCTCCTATTTATTATTATTATTATTATTATTATTATTATTATTATTATTATTATTTATTCAATTTATATCCTGCCTATACACAAATACCCTAGGCGGCATACAAGATCATAATCAATTTAAACAAAACAAATATACAATAATGTACAATTAAAACTGACTAATACAATTAAGCATAAAAACAAAATAAAAATTCCATAAGATTCCATAAAAAATGATAAGAGTTCCATAAAAGTATAATAAAATACTATAAAAGGAAGGCCAGCTGGAATAGTAAAGTCTTCAGTGCCTGCTAAAAACATTCAGAGAAGTCAGCAGAGCTCATTTCAATCGGCAGATCATTTCACAACTGAGGGGGCAGCAAAGGAAAAAAGTCCTTCGACGTACAGCTGCCAGTCTCATTAGGGGTGGAATCAATCAGGAGGAGGGCAAGGATCTCTTCTCGATCATCCCAGTTTGCAGGACACGGAATAATGGGCTCAAGTTACAGGAACCTAGATTCCACCTAAACATCAGGAAAAATTTCCTGACTGTCAGAGCAATAAGACAATGGAATCAACTACCTAGGGAGGTCGTGGGCTCTCCCACTCTGGAGGCATTCAAGGTGCAGCTGGACAGACATCTGTCAGAGATGCTTTGACCCGGATTCCTGCATTGAGCAGGGGGTTGGACTCGATGGCCTTGTAGGCCCCTTCCAACTCTACTTTTCTATGATTCTATGATTCTATGACCCTGGCTTGAGGTTGGAGAGCCCTGTTACTGCTGATAGAGACTGGCACAGAGATGTGGCAACCTTGTGGAGAAAGCCCACAGAATGGCACTCTGTTAGTGCATCCCATATCTCCATACCTGTAGCATCAGTGTGCTTCATACAGCAACATTCTGCTGTGTCTGGAAAAGGACTTTGCTGTAGGACTGGGTTAAGCATCTGCAATCATCATTGTCCCAGCCTTGAGATCTTGTTCATGGGCCTGCTGACTGGTGGGCTCACTGTTGCAATGGTGCATAAGGTCATTCTGCAGGTCTCCAAAAGGATGCAAATTTCATAGATTCTAGAGTTGGACGGGGCCTACAAGGCCATCGAGTCCAACCTCCTGCTCAATGCAGGAAACTAGAGGAGGGGTCTCCCATCCAAGTAATAACCAGGCCTGACCCTGCTTAGCTTTCCACACTCAGACAGGCTGAGCCAGCGTGAGCCACAGGCCTGTAAATACTGGCATCTAAGTAATGTGTAGATCTGATGGTCTGAGAGCTATACAACAAAAAGAAAAAAAGCGAAGGCACAAATAGAAGATTACCTACTAAAAATAAATAATACAAGGGCATTTATTTTCATATGAGTCTGCATTAAAAGGAACACTTGTTCGACAGAAGGTTGAAACCTAATACTGCAATATTCACATTATTAACTGGGGGGGGGGGGATGACCTCCAGCAAATCTCCTGTAGTTGTGGGAAATGTTTGGTGTGAGAGATGATAGAATACTATGTGATGTAGCAAATCAATACATCTTTATTTGAGAAAAGTTTTTAAACTGTAATCAAGAAGCTTTGGTAGCAAAACTAGATCTCATATGTTCTTTGCTCGGTAAATATCAGACTCTCTCCCTGCGGTTAAGCATTTTCTGGCCTTCAAAAACATAAAACACTGAACCCAGAAAACATTCTTCATTGGTGCATCGGATAGCACTATACTCATGTATACCTTAGTTGATAATGTATAATGAATGCTCAATGAAAGGGCAAGCGTCAGGACCTATGGATAAACTGCTGGTTGTGTTTAATTAGCTCATTTAATATAATAACATGGTCTTTAAAAAGAGAGATGTCCTGATTCAAAAACTCATATATAACAAAAAAGAAAGGGAGAGGAACCCTTTAGAAAACAGCACTGGAAGAAATAGCGAAAGCTAAATGCCCCTCTCTCATTTTGAAGCGACATTTGCATTCTGGATTTCCCAACAGCTGAGATTGTTTAGCTCAGAAAAAATGGCAAGTAAGGGGAGACATGATAGAGGCATACAGAATTATGCCTGGTGTGGAGAAAGTGGATAGGGATTTTAGGGAGACATATTTTTTTCTCCCTCTCTCATAATACTAGAATCCAGGGTCATCCCATGAAGCTGATTGGTGAGAGATTCAGGACAGATAAAAGGAAGCACTTCTTCACACGGTGCACATGGAATTCACTTCCACAAGATGTAGTGATGGCCACCAATTTGGACAGCTTTAAAAGGGGATCGGACAAATTCATGGAGCATAAGGCTATTGATGGCTACTAGTCCTGTTGACTATATGCTACCTCCTGTAGCAGAGGTAGTATGCCTATTTACTCATTTATTTATTTATTATATTTATACCCCGCCTTTTTTCCTGCAAGGAACCCAAGGCGGCTTACATAATCCTCCTCCTCCTCCTCCTCCTCTCCATTTTATCCTCACAACAACCCTGTGAGGTAGGTTAGGCTGAGAGTCAGTGACTGGCCCAAAGTCACCCAGTGAGTTTCATGGCTGGCCAAGCGGGGACTAGAACCCAGATCTCCCGAGTCCCAGTCCAACACTCTCACCACTACGCCACACTGGCTCTGTACACCAGTTGCTGGGGAACATGGATAGGAGGATGCTGTTGCACTCATGTCTTCTTTGTGGGTTTCCCATGGGCAGCTGGTTGGCCATGGTGAACAGAATGCTGGACTAGGGATGTACCGATTTGCCTCGCGCGGGCGTAGCTTTTTTTTTTAGTATTTTGTTCTGCTGCTGGTTTTAATGCGGTTTTGTGTGCTGAGAGTATTTTAATCTTTCCTCCTGCTGGTTTTATTCTGGGGTGTTTTTTATTTTATATTTTGTTTGTTTTGATGTTTGTATTTAGTGATTTTGTATTGTACGCCACCCACAGAACTTCATTTATTTGGTGGTTTAAAAGTGCTGTGAATGAATGAATAATAGCATAGACTAAAATAAAACCTGGATTATTATTATTTTTACGGCACCCAGAAGCAACAGCATTCCTTTCTGTTGTTTTCCATGTTGTAAAATGTGAATCATCATCATCCAGGTTACAGGAATGTGATCAGAGTGAGGAGCCCCAACCCTTCCAGTCTAGACACCTCACACCAGCAAGGACTGGGCATCAGAGAGCCTGAGTGTACAGCTGGCTGCTACTGTACTAGCAATGGCTGTGGATGGCCTCATTCCACAATGTGTGCACCTTGGCTTTGGCCCAGAACTTTTCTTCCTGCCATTTTGCTTCCTTAATTTGTCCTTTCCTCTACCTCAAAAAAAGAGCAATGTTTCACATTGTTCTAATAAGTTTTTTTATTGTACAGCACCAGCTCTGCCTTTACAGGGGTGGGAGGATATACGAATACAATTTATTTATTTATTTATTTATTATATTTATACCCCGCCTTTTTTCCTGCAAGGAACCCAAGACGGCTTACATAGTCCTCCTCCTCCTCCTCCTCTCCATTTTATCCTCACAACAACCCTGTGAAGTAGGTTAGGCTGAGAGTCTGTGACTGGCCCAAAGTCACCCAGTGAGTTTCATGGCTGAATGGGGACTAGAACCCGGATCTCCCAAGTCCCCAGTCCAGCACTCTCACCACTACGCCACACTGGCTCTACGCCACAATGATTGCCTTTCCGAGCTTCTCCTCCCATGACCCCCCTGGCCTGGCTGGAACACACACTTTTTGTCCTGCCCTGCTCCCACCAACACTCACCCTAATCAAATTTAATCAAAGCTGCTTCTGTTCCTGTACAAGCAATTAAAACACATCGACAGCAATTATGTACCATTGATTTATACAACATCATGGACACCAACACCACCAACACCAACAGCAACATTTCCCTGTGCAATCTCAAATGTCTATCAAAACTCTCAAATTTAATTGCCCTAGGGTCCAAATCTATCAGTGCTTTGTCTCTTAGTCCAGTGGTTCTAAGACTGGTCCTTAGCAACCAAACACGTGATGCTGCATTTATGAGATAACCTGCTATAGCAACCATTGGTGCTGTCTTAGAGATGGTTCAGGCATACCTACAAACTAGGTTTAGGTGCTACACTTGTTCTAGGAGCCTCAGGGAGATAGGGGAGAAATTCATAGGAGATAGGGATAGGGGAGAAATTCATTCAGTTCATTCAGTTTGTGTTTTAATCAGAACTTACCTAATTTGGCACGTTCGAACAGAAATTCATTTATCCTTCGAAATCTGCACTTCAACAAATTTTGCAAAGAGGTTCTCCTATCTATCTATCTATCTATCTATCGTGTGGAACATGCACACAAAAATGCAAATATTAGTAAAAATAACATTAAAATGCATTATATTTGGGAAATTACTGTGGGATATTTGTGTACAAAATGCATAACTGCATATGAATTTTCATCATGCCTTAAAATTATTATTATTATTTTAAAAATTAAGTCTCGGAGTTCAGGACAAACCGAACCTAAGGGTAGAAAACTGAGAAACTGAGAGAAACTAAAATTGACAGACATGTCTATCCCTAGCCTCAAACACCAGGAAATTATGGTTTGTGCTTGACTTGTAAACCCATCTGACAAAACTGTGTCTTGCTGCTGGTTTGCAATGCAAGTGCAGTGCAACCCATATGGATGAAATGACAATCCACACATAGCCTCAGGCTGGGACAGAACTGAAGGAATCACCATGTGCAAGGGGAGGAAAGAGTGTGTGCAAATCCAAAGTTCTTTGAAGGCTTGCTCTCCTAACACCGAACCATGATTTGGCATTACATCTGAAGCAGCCCTGAGTCCTCAAGGCACAAGAAGGAAATTTACTTCTTTCTACATCTAGTACATTCTGCAACCGGGCTCCGGCGCATGCGGCTCTTTCAAGCGGCCCTCTTTGCGCAAAAATGTTGGCCGGCGGCCGTCTTTAGGACTCGGCAGGCGCTCGGCCTGCCTCAAACTGCGGCGCGGCGCAGCAGCAGAAGGCCTCCGGAGGAGCGGCAGCAGCCCCCTGGGGCCGTCTTTAGGACTCGCAGGCGCTCGGTGCCTCCCCTGGCGGTGGCGGCGCGGCGCACAGAGCCCCCCGCCCGCATCAGGCCACGAGACGGCCTCCGGAGGAGGAGGCAGCAAGGCCCCCTCCCCGGGGCCGTCTTTAGGACTCGGCAGGCGCTCGGGCCTGCCTCAAACCTGGCGGCGGCGGCGGCGGCGGCGGCGGCGGCGGCGGCAGCGCCCCCCCCCGCCCAGCATCAGGCCCACGAGATGGCCTCCGGAGGAGGAGGCAGCAAGGCCCCCTCCCCGGGGCCGTCTTTAGGACTTGGCAGGGGCTTGGGCCTGCCTCAAACCTGGCGGTGGCGGCGGCGGCGGCAGGAGCGCCCCCCCCCGGCATCAGGCCCACGAGACGGCCTCCGGAGGAGGCAGCAGCAAGCCCCCCCGCCCGGCAGCAGGGACGCGAGCGGGTGAGCGGCAGAAGAGAGGAGGGCTCCTGCACGCGCCAAAGTTCCCCCCCCCCGCCAAAAACATAGCGCGGGGTCCAGCGTGTCGAGGGACCAGCGCGGCCGGCTCGCCGCGGAGAGCACAAGCAGGCGAGGAGGCAGGTAGGCCTGCGTGAAAACAGTAATAGTTATCAGAAAACAAGGGGGAAAAGATTCATGTACCAATTATTGGAAAACTAATGACAAGAGAACAAAATAATATCTCCATAAATTTATTTATTTATTAACTGCTTTTTTAACCCTGCATTTCTTAAAAACAATCCAAAACAGGTTATAAAGAAGAATAAAACACAAATTACAATATCGCTGCGGGGATGGGAGGGTGCCTCCAGCTGCCACCCAATCAGGGTGCCTCCAGCTGTTGCAGCTGCCCCTTTTGCCCCACATTAAAGACAGGCCTGAGTAGCACCCTCATCATCCACCAGCAACACCCTCTTCCCAGCAGTAGCACCCCCATCATCCACCAGCAAATCCTGCTGATGGATGATGAGGGGTGCTATTACCACATGGAGGGTGTTTCTGGTGGATGATGAGGGTGCTACTGCTGGATGGTGCTGATGACGGGATGCTACTGCTTGGGGGGGGGATGTTGCTGGTGGCATCCCATCATCCACCAGCAACACCCCCATCATCCGTCAGCTGATAATTTCCCCTACCTATGCACCACCAATCCCCCATCTCTCGCTGGTGGATGATTTGGGTGCATAGTGTAGGGGAAATTATTACTTTATTTGTGGGGCACAGGATGGGGCATTGACTTTTATGTGAGGGGGGCAGATTAGTTTTGCAAATATTTGGTATATTATTTGTTATATGCATTAAGGTAGAAACAATAATGCAGTGTTATATGGTTTTAAATGTCACCATGGTTTTTCGGCTCCCAGTTGTTGTTTTTCTTCGGAAACGGGTCCAAGTGGCTCTTTTTGTCTTAAAGGTTGCAGACCCCTGATCTAGTATTTTAGATCTATGTAGTGCCATTTTGGGGGGAGGAAGATGTGGTACGAATCAAATAAATAAAAAGCAGTAACGTTGAATAACGGCCTGAGTCCATTGTGCCTTAAGCATTGCCTTCTCCCATATGTTCCTCCCTAGAGATGTGTGAGGAATCCGAAAGTGGGGCTGAAAATCTGATGGATTTAAATGATTCAGCCCCCTGAATTCTGGTTTGCGAGCCTTGCACTGCGCCGATTTGCTATGATGTGAGTCGAGCCAGCTTGCGGACTTCCATCTCTAATACGGGCTGCAGTTTGCTCATTTTTAAAAACACTAAGGAAATTTGTGCAAATGGCACTGTTTGCATAACTTTACGCAATTTTGGCGAACTCCAGTTTTGCAGATTCACATATCCCTACGGTTAATATTGTAGATGTGGTAGATAAAGTTAATAATAATGCAGACCCTGGTGTGCCCCCATTGTTTTATGGCTCTAATGGTTACCTTACTGCTCACTTGTATCTTATTCATAATGGTTCTTATTCCTGCTGCTTTGAGTATATCTCTGTGCTCCCTCCCCACTTGGTTATCTGTGATACTGGCTTGTATTGGATGCGGTACCGGGGAGGGTTAAGGTCTTTAGAATTAACCAGCGTGGCTGTTGTTTTTTCTACAGTGACATGTTTTATTGGATGTCATTTGATTTTAATGACTTCTGTTTAATTAATTGTATTGTTCGTTTTAATATTGTATGTCAACCAAGGGGGCCTTCAGGCGGAGAGCCAGCATGAATATTATGAATAAATAAGAGCCATTATAAATAAATCAGGGCACAGCTTGAAAGGAATCTGAGTTGGGGACTCACTGGGGCCATGCTGCAGTAGATCATGACAGTATTTGTTCTCTCCCTGGGATAGCAGATAACATCTGGTAGTCCCAGGGTTGAATCTAGTCCTCAGCACTTGGCCTACCTGTCGCTCCTGTTTTCAAATGTTTCAGCTAGTGATGAAGGCATAGAGATTGCACATGAAGAGGTGTACCGCTTCAGACCATGGGTCCTGTCGATGCTCTGTGCTGCCTCAGTTGTGGCAAGGGCTTCACATTGCTGTAGCGTGCACTGCAGGGTTCTACTAGGGGTCAGATCTTTAGCAGGGGTCCGAGTAGGTCAGGTCTCACAGGGAAGTCAGATGGGGGATAGATGTGCACCATGGGAAGCTCTGAGTGGTGGTGCTGTGGCTGGGAGCCAGACAGGGTTGTCTGCATGTTGCTCCAACGAGGAGCAGATCAAGTAAGAGTTTTGTTTCCTTTAGGCTGCTTGGTTCCTCCTCCACACTGACTTAGGCTTTGTCTCTTAAAGGGGTCTGGCCTGTTTTAACATACTTAAGCTGCAACAACATGGGAGTGGTCTGAAGATGGCAAGGCAACCCCCTCTGGATGCAGGGGAACCAGCCAGCACCCAGGATCTTTCTCCGGAACTGGATCCTGGGGAGATAGAATGATATTTGGGTTCCTGGTTCATGACAAGAGGGCAGATGTGTGAAAAATGGAGGAGTGAAGTGGGGTGAACCCACCCCATTGCATGCTCAGTTTTTTTTCTCTTTCCTCCCTCTTCTCAGTGCTACAGTGTAACATCTATTTCTAGGAAACAGGATAGTAGTCCATCCATCCCTCACCATTCCTGTTTTAGCAATTCCTAAACAGCACAGGAATCGATAAAACAGCCACAAAAATCTAGAACTAGGTCTCTAAAAATGCCTGGGAGAAAAGAAAGGTCTTTGCCTGGCACTGAAAAGATAACAATGTAAGTGCCAGGTGAATCTCTTTGGGGAGGGCATTCCATAAGTGGGGTGCCACAACTGAGAAGGCCCTCTCTTGTGTAGCCACCCATCCAGCTTTCTTTGGAGGGGGCAACTGGAGGAGGGCCTCCAGAGAAGGGTCAGGTACATGTGAGGGAAGACATTCCACTTAAGCATTAGCGTTCATTTATCCATAAGTGACATATGAGTCGCTTTATGGCAGAAATCTCGCAGCACCACCTTCTGAAAACAGTGGTACAAATATGAGTGAAACCACTGGGTTGTATCCAATGTTCATCTAACTTAAGGCCCACTAATTTCAATAGGTCTACTCTAAGTAGGACTAAAAATGGATACAACCCACAGGAAAGTTGTGCCACTTCCTCCCAGTTCAGACATGGGAGAGACCCCCTGAGCTGCTTGGAAGAAAGAATAAAACATTGTGAATGTGAATAAATAAAGGTCTACGTACGAAATGTAATTGTTCTGCAATATATTATCAACATTTGAAAACAGACTTCACCAACCGTATTGTATGAAATAAGAGCCTGTGCACTGCACGTCTTACTGTTCAAAACATTTGCCTTCATGTGCACACTAGAGACAAGACACATCCATTCCTGACTTAGAGATTTGCAGCTTCACACAAATGAAGTGGCATCCTCCAAAGGCACAAATAGACTACCAGGATGTACCAGGGCCATGGACCAGAAAATATGGATGCCTCTGCTAAATAGCAAACGTTTGGCTCCACTCTCCCCCGCCATGACAGAAATGGACGTTTGAGGAAGGAAGATGGAATGATGCAACCAAAGTCGGGAAGGGGCTGCTCTGTTAGTAAAAATATATGGGGAAGAATTTGCAGTTGTTCAGCAGCAAGCACGCTGTAGCAGACTGGGACCCCTCCTCCAAACCGCACACCCTCAACGTGTACTTCGCTCTCACCAAGTGCCCCCTTGTATGGGCCACTTCAGACTTTAAGCTGTCTTCTTAAGCTGCGTCAGCCGATGATATGTCTTAGGCCTTATATGTAGCTGTTCACCCACGTTTGTTTGTCTTTATTAAGAGCACTTTGTTTTATTTGATTACTTGAAGCAGGGTGCCCCTCCGTTAATTCACTTCTTACTTTCCTGTCCACCAGTCAGACTCTGGAGAATTAGAGCTTTGAATAAAAAGGTTGATTTCCTGTTCTAACAAAGTCTCTAAACTGATATTCAACTCAGGCACAGATAACTTGGAATTTCAACAGTTAATTCAAACTTGTTCTTTGCTTAGATTCAGTTAAAGGCAGGCAGATGTACACAGTGCTCTTGTATCAACTTGGCTTGGTTACTTGAAAGTTACAGTATCAACCAGGGGACCACTGCCCTTCAACTCTTCAACTTTCTTCCCAGACAGAGGTCTCTCCACTTCTAGTGGGGCGCCCCAGGGGGCGCAGCTGCTCACCTTTTCCCCAACTAAAGTGTCCTTCATTTCCTAATCGCGAAAATGTTTTCTCCGGTGAACTGTTGTCTACTAACACCTTCACGTTTGCTTTCTCACAACTTAGTACAGTAATACCTTGGATTGCAAGTAACTTGGTTTGAGAGCGTTTTGCAAGACAAGCAAATTTTTAAATATTTATTTATTTATTTTTGACTTGATATACAAGCGACGTCTTGCAATACAAGTACTATAGTACAGCTTAAATTAAAAATCTCTATACAAATTTTTTTGGGGGGATTTCGTTTTGATATAAGAGTGTTTTGGATTACAAGCACGTTTCCGGAATGAATTATGCTCTCAATCCAAGGCATGACTGTACTAGATTTCCTGTCTGAACTCTTCTCTTCAGTACAACCTTTCCCTACCTACTCTATTAACCTCCCACTCCCTCTCTCACTCCAACCCACTCTCTTCCCCAACTGACAACCAACAACCCTTAACTGCCAACTCCCTGGGGTTCTATGCTCTCTGCTTCAACCAATCAGAGCCTCTGGAATGTTCAGGTTGGCCCCTCCCCAGGCTTCTGTCTGTCACTCTGCCACACACGCCACTTTTGAAATCGTGTCCCTACTATTCTCATGTGCTGCATGTCAAGAAATCTATTTTACTTCTGTTTTTTCAGTAGCCTGGACTATTCCATTCCATAAGGCTGAGCCTGCATGTATTCATTAGGCCACCTGGGTGTGTTGTCTCAGTGCCATCCCTGACTTGAAGACAGAAGCAGAACCTTCACTAATTAGGCTGAACGAGTCGTTGGCGAGAACTTTCTCCCCCAGAAAATGGGCATATTGCTTCCAGCCAGCTCATGATTGGCTAATCGGGATCACCTCAGATTTACTAAAGGCTTTTGGGTATAAAACCAGGAAGGGGGCAGATGCCTGTGTCTTTGCTTGCTTTCATTTTGCCCTGTCCAATGTTTGCTTTGGAGGGTTTGCTTTCTGAAGTCCTGTTCTATTGAAGACCCATGCTGCTGGTACATATAGACAGTTTTGTGGTTTTGCCCTATGTACTGATTCCAAATGTTGCTCTAGTTCCTTTTTATCTTATTCCCTTTCCCCTTTTGTAAATAAATTTACCAACTATCATATTTGTATGTGGGTGCTTTATTCATCTTAGTCATTTCTACTGCTTAAGGTTTCAGGCCTAGGGCTTTGAAACAGAGGGTGTTGGCTTGGGGTCTTGTTTCTTAGGGGTGTCCTGTAAGGTCTGGGAGTCCCCCTGGCTCAAGCTGAGTTGGATGTAAGGAATGGTGGCAGCCTACCTTGCTAGCTTGGTGTCCAATCCATGCAAACTTTTGACCCTGCCTACACTTCCGGGAGTTAGGGTATCCCCACCACCACCACCTCCCTTCACAATGGCCCTTCTTGAAATATCTGGCAGGCAAAAGCATGGAACACTCTAATTTCTGGCTGCCTTCAAAATGTCCACACATTCACACTGTTTTGCTATCACACAGACTGTCGCATTAGGCAGTAAGGCAAGTCACCATATTGGCCTGAAAAATCCTTAAATACTGTATGCTTGGTGGTGGAGGAAGGGGAGAGGGAAGGTGGAATACTGCCTAGAGTCCTCATTAAAGGATTTTTAATCACTCAAAGTGTATTTGTGAAGGAGAGGAAGGGAAAGCAGAAAGATCTACTGGCATGTTATTAAGTTAGCTTTCGCTGCAGGAGCCAAAAGGCTGGGGGGGAAAGGAAAACAAAAACAAAAAGGGGGAGTGGTTAATTAAAAAAAGAGGAAAAATTCGTTAGTTTTGTTGATTTATTTATCTGTTTGTTTATTGTCATTTAGAGAGCTGGGAAATGGTATCTTGCAGGCTTTGCATTCCGATGTGCTCTGATAAGTTGTGAACTTGTGACCTGTCGAATATTAACTGGACCAGGTGCACATGGGCAGTGATGAATTTCTTCCAGACATTTCCTTTATTGGAGTGAAGGGAAGAGGGAAAAAGAGGACATCAGATGTACTTGCTTTGCCCCTGGGACTTTGTGGAATTTGCATATAGCCTAAAACTGCTAATCAAAGCTAATCTCCACCATCATTATAGCTTAAGTACAGTTTGAATATTCAGGAGAGGTGGAGTTTTTTTTCCCCTGAACCTTTTTTTCTCCCTCCCCTCCCAAATAAAATAGTCTCAGTAGGGGAGATGGAAATAAAAGTGGGTCACGGAGGAGCTTGTAGCATTTCCTGTTGCCGTGAATTTCAATGTACCAATGCTAGAGCAATACGCTGTCCTGGACCAAACTGTACCCTTGTCTTGGCACCAATAGCATCCTTGTCTGGGCTTTGCTTTCAGTGGTTTGTTGTTGTGTTTTTGTTTTGTCTTTTCAGAGAAGGAAGACTCGTAGGGATGGGTGAGAATTTTGTTTCAGCTCACTTTTGCTAAGAATCTACCAGATTTGCAAAGTTCTCCATTTTCAGGACAAAAAGAACCTATATATATATATATATATATACTAGCTGTTGCCTGCGGCTTCGCTCGCATGGATTTTAGGATTTGGTACAATTGTTTTTAAAAGAAACATGAGTTTTTTGTCCAAACTGTATGAAATATAATTTACAGGTTGATGTCTTAACGTAATAAGCAACGTGTATTACAGACGTTAGTCAGGGTGTACTGGCAACAAAACAAAGATAGTTGTTCCATTCATATGCGACCATGAATTTTTTCATGTTGGAATTACAAACAGACAATGAGACAGACCAAAAATTAAAAAAAAATTATTTGGCATCTGCAACCTACAAAAAAAACCTATTTCAGTACTTCTTTGGAATTGGAAACTACATTAGTGGTTCTTCCTTCAGGTGCTAGGATGACCAGAGAGTTAGGTGAGCTCACTCTGGAACAGGCCACGTGAAACTGCCCATGTGAGAAGCAGTCTTCCTTTAGGTCAATTCCCGCTACCTTCAAAGTCTGCCCCTGCAACTTGTTGATGGTCATGGCGAAACAAACCTTTAGGGGGAGCTGAAGTCTTTTGAATTCAAATGGATATTCTGGTGGAATAAGAGGTATTCGTGGTATGAACACCGATTTCCCCTGGCCAGAACCGATTAGCACTGTAGCCTCAATCACATTTCTGTGGAGAGCTTTCACTTGCAATCTGGTTCCATTACAGAGTTTAGGTCGGTTGAGGTTCCGCAATAATATCACAGGCGCTCCCACTTTGAGAAGAAGTCTGTGTTCTGGAAGACCAGGAGGATTTAAAGTGCTCAAAAACTCAATGGGGTAGTGGACTGTGTCATCACTTTGAACCACTGAGTCTACAGATTTGTATTCCATTTGGACTCCTTTGAAAGAATCAATAAGTATCTTATTGATGATGGCAGCCACTAGTTCGAAAACGAATTCGAAAAGCTGTCCACCCACTGTCAACTCGCACAAACCACCATAAGTATGGGGTCGGGACATGTTGTCAAAGTATGCATCGGCACTTGCATAGTTGTTTCCATCACTGTCGTGGGACATTATAGAGAATTCATCCCAGTTTTCAACAACATGATCACGTACCTCCCTACCTAGATTTTGACTGCCATACATAACGAAAGATAGTGCCCGGAACAGGCACGCTCCGTCGCCTACAATTGGTACGACTGTGTGTGGTATCATCACACCATTTACATTTAATTTTCAGTTTGCATTTTGCATTTTGCATTTTTTTTTAATGGAGAAGAAGAAAAATATAAAAAACAGAGTTTAAAAATGAAAAGAGTTTCCCCCCCCCTCCTTGAAGGCCTGCGAGAGCTGTATGGAAAAGATACAGTGTCTCTGACTGAAAGTGTAACGTTTAGGCTGGGTGCTGGCAGCAGAAATCTTTTCTGACAGAAATATCTGATCTTAAAGAAAAATCAGGTTAATCCTGAGAGTCTACAGGTGATGAAGAGTGACCATGCCAAGTTTGGGGTACATCCGTCAAAACGTGATGGAGCCTATGCGACAACGCCCCACACACAACAGTCGTCATTCAGTCATTCAGTCATTTAAAAAGTTTCCCTCCCTTTTCTCTACCGGTCACCCCCTTAGAGAACGTTCTAAATGGCCTAGGGGAGATTTGCATACCCACTCCTATTGGCCCCTGCAGGAATTCATATGAATATTCTAAGTGTTGTATGGGCTATTTGCATAACTGCTCCTATTGGCTTCTGCAGCAGTTCTGAGGTGAGGCGGATTTGCATAACTGCACCCCTGTTGTTTTGCCTATAGGAGATATGAGAGTGAGGCAATTTCCCCCCCTTTTTTCACCCCCTTAGGGACAGAATTTCCAAAAATCCTTCCTTAGTGGGTGTCTAAGTCATAAAAACAATGTTCCTTCAAAATTTCACGCTCCTAGATTAAACGGTTTGAGCTGGGCGTTGATGAGTCAGTCAGTCAGTCAGGACTTCATATATATATATATTCTTTTTTAAAAAAAAAATATGGATGTGCAAGAAACTGAAACTGACAGATTGGTCCATCCAGGACCACAGCTTTGAGGGCTAAAACTCTCTGGGTTTGAATCCCTGTGTACTCAACCGTGTTAGTTCTTCATTAGGGGTGTCACCTCTTTTCTTCTGACATGCTCCTCATCTTTAACACCTACTTGGCAGGCAGGTACATCTTGGAGATAGTTGAGTTTGGCTGGTCTAGATGGTGTACAGGTTTCATTTAGAGCTTCATAGGAGCTCTCCATCCATGGTGTTTCCATGGTGGTGAACCTATTTTGGGGATGGAGTTCAACACCATGGATAGCTCCTATGAAGCTCCAAATAAAACCTATAAAACATGTAATGGAAAAGAGCCCCACCGAAATAGGAGTCACCAGCCTCCTCTGCTGTGGGAAGCTGTGTGGATCTAGAATTGGCCTCCACAGTCACTTACGGACCGATCGCTAGAGTCTACACATTTTTTAGAATTTCCTCTTTTAAAATTTTCTTTTTGTAATTTTATCCTGGAAGACAATCTTACTCGGTCACGAGTGATCGCCTACTACTAGTACTGCTTCAGATTAAAAGGCGAAGAAGAAAAGAATGTGGGGCAAGCCAAAACTGACAGCTTAACACATCCAAATCCCTCCCATTTTCATAGGACCAGGAAAGGATGCTTCGTGAAAATGTGTGGGGATTCTCAGCTGCTATAGGTAGGCACATTTCCCTGAAGGGTTTGTGTGTGGGGGGGAGGGGGTTACCTTAGTTTTCATGTATCATGTGGTCAAGGGTTTCTCTCTCTTAGATTTCATAGATTTCATAGATCTATAGAGTTGGAAGGAGCCTACAAGGCTATCGAGTCCAACCCCCTGCTCAATGCAGGAAACTAGAGGAGGGGTCTCCCATACAAGTAATAACCAGGCCTGACCCTGCTTCGCTTTCCACGCTCAGACAAGCTGAGCCAGCGTGAGCCACAGGCCTGTTTTGCTCTCTGTCACTTTAAAAAACAACATTGCAGTAAGTCATACCACATTCTGATAGGGCTGAGGGGCAGCTGGTGTAGCTATTTCAACATCGCAATACACCACACCCACACACACACATACACACACCCTTTAGTATGGACATGTGTGTATGACAGTGACATGTACACATTGGGCTGAGAGGAGGGAGATGAGAGGGAGCGCAGCGCTTTTCCACCAGCCCTGCAGAAAGGCCGCCCTCCTGAAGGCTCTTCCTCCCTCAGCTGCCTGCCACCACCAGCCATTCCAGCAGGCTGAGAGGAGGGAGATGAGAGGGAGCGCAGGGCCATTCCACCAGCCCTGCCAGAAGAATTAATTATTTTTTCCCCCTTCTGCCCTCCCCATTCCTTTTTCCTTGTTGTGTGTCATGTCTTTTTAGATTGTAAGCCTGCGGGCAGGGACTGTCTTGTTAATTGCTGTGAACCGCCCAGAGAGCTTCGACTATTGGGCGGTATAAAAATGAAATAAATAAATAAATAAATAGATAATATTAATTGATACCCTGCTCTTAAACTGCCAAACGCTGAAATGAGCTTGCCGTTGGGGCATGGGTTTGGGTTTTGTGTGGGTGGAGGGGAGGGGGTGTTATATATTTAATAGAGGTGAAAATTCAGGTGATTTACTTTTCAACTTAACAAACACTCTTACATTTTTTGGAATTAGGTTGTTAGCATTATTGGCCCTATAAAAGTTATTGCTCTGCATTGCTGGAAATTCTGAAGGTCACTTGTTATGTGTTTGCTGCTCGAGATGATAACAGAAATGGCTGAATGAAAGAAAAATGGTAATATGTGTAAGCTAAATGGGAAGTGAACAGGAGATGCTTAGCCCCCATATATATTAGAGGTTACTGTATATCCTGTCAAATAGCTTTCATAATCTGTTGTTCTGTCATGGCATTTAAGCATGCATATTTTGGGCTCTCTCTTGGCCACAAGTTAGGTTTTATTCATTTACCGTACTTTATTTTCATCTCCAGGAAAGCTGAAGTCCAGATACTATCACTAAATAAAGAGCAGAGTATAGGAGGGAAGAGATCACTCCTGGCCTAGGTGATTGCAATGTGGAGAGAATAATAGACCAATGTTTGATGTAGATTTAAAAATACACACCTTAAAGCAGCAGAAAACAAGCATACTGGCAAAATGGGATGCTGATCGAATGTTAGAGCTTCAGGTTTATCTGGGTTATGTATTCAGTGTCAGTCCAAATCATGTGGTAACGTCGAGCTTTAACTAGGCATTTCTGGGAGAAACAGAGCTGCTGTTGCAGCCTCTCTTCCTCATAATAGATTATGGGAAGGGGACATTACTCCTTGATCCATCGCTGTCGCTGGAGGCTCAAGTGACTGTGGCGCCTTGGAGTGCCTTTTACCATCTTCGATTGGTTCACCAGCTACGGTCTCTTCTGGACAGGGATAGCTTGGCCACAGTGATAAAAGAGCTAGTAACATCAAGACTGAATTACTGCAGCGTGCTCTGTGTGGGGCTGCCCTCCAGAAGCTGGAGTTAGTGCAGAAGGCAGCAACTCGGCTGTTGTCAGGAGCTGCCCCTTTTAGCATCCAATTCCTTTCCTGAAGGAACAGCACTGGATGCCTTTTCCTTGCTGGGCCAGGTTTAAGGTTCTGGTACTAGTGTAGAAAGCCCTAAACACAGATTCATAGATTCATAGATCATAGAGTTGGAAGGGGCCTACAAGGCCATCGAGTCCAACTCCCTGCTCAATGCAGGAAACTAGAGGAGGGGTCTCCCATCCAAATAATAACCAGGCCTGACCCTGCTTAGCTTTCCACACTCAGACAAGTGGAGCCAGCGTGAGCCACAGGATACCTGAGAGAGCACCTTCTCCCTCACCAACCTGCCCATTCACTGAGGTCACAAGAGGGCATTCTCCTGGTGGTTCCACATGGACCTATGGCCCGACTGGAGTCCACCAGGAGAAGAGCCTTCAGTGTAGTGGCTCTGCTTCTGTGCAACTCCCTGCCTCTGCAGGTCAGGCAGTCTCCGACACTGTTTTGTTTTCAGCACCTGCTGAAGACATCTTTGTTTCTGGAATCCTTCCTTGCTGACCAGCCACAGTCTTAATATTATTCTGTTTTTAATGCATGCATTGCTTTTATTATTTTATCTCTTTCATCTTTTTCTTGTTCACCATTCTGGAATATGTCTAGCTATGGAGTGCAATACAAAGGCTGTAAATAAATATAAATAAATAGTAATGATTAAGTAAATATGAGATGTGAAGTCACATCATTATGGTGCACGTTGCTCCACCCATGACCAATAGCCATTGATGTGAAGGGAAGGAGCAACAACCCCATGTGCTGAATCCACATAACATGTATCTGGATGTATTTGCAAGCTCGTGTAACAGATGGAATGCTGGCACTAGTTTGGTATTACCAATTATGATCTTATGAAGTACTTCACATTTCCTTAGTGCTGTATCATGGGTGCTGGTCCTTTTTCAGCCCAAGGGCAGGATTCCGTTACAGATGAAGCTCTTGGAAGCCACATTAACAATGCTGGGCAGGACCAAAGACAAAAGGGACAGGGACAGAAAACCAAAAATGTCCGCTTACTTTAGCTTAAAGCTCTTACTGCCTTCGGAGAGCATTTAAAGCTTTTAGAATAGGAGGAAAACTGCACATCAGGTGGGAAACCAGCAAATGATTGGTAGTCAGAGGAAAGGGGGTGGGGCCTGCGAAGAGGAAATTCTAGAGGGCCAGACTGGGACTCCGGGGAAGGGAGTTCTAGCCCCCATGCCCAGGTTCTTTCTGGCATTGAGGGGAAGGGGAGCCAGAGCCATCTTCCTGCAGCTGAACCTTCAAGCAGCCTTCAACCTTTTCAGACTTGTGACCCTCCTTTAGCACAAACATGAGACCTACTTCTTCACTTGGAAGAATGGCAATAGTTTGGCGACTCTGTTGAATGTGGATGGATGTGCTATAGGGATGGTGGCCAATGAAAAGCATCCAGGTAAAGAACACAACCTTTGGAGTTATATACCTGATATCCTGGTGGCTGAGTGGAAGGGGCTATGTGCGTACTGGCCACAAGACATCCATAGATGGGTGTAGCATTCTTAAAGGTGTATGCATGTCAATTCCAGTACACGTAGAACCAGATCACAGGATCGACAATTCTTGCATTTTATCCAGGGCTACTGAGCATAAATAAGCCTTTAAGAACGTTACTCCAGTACATGGACACCCATAGCATTAGCAGTGGGACAGCTGTCCCAGGTGGGTGGAGGAAAGGTGTGCTCTTGTTCCTCACCGTGTATATGTATAGGATTTAGCTAAAGGATCCCCTGATCCACCCACATGTCTAGTTGCCCTTATAATAATAATAATAATAATAATATTTTATTTATTACCCGCCTCTCCATCTAGATCGAGGCGGGGAACAACAGAAAATATAAAATACCTAAACTAAAACAACACAATATATACTATTAAACATCTTAAAACATCCTAAAAACATCTAAAAACATCTTAAAAACATCTTAAAAACATCTTTAAAACATCCTAAAATTCCGCCGGATAGGCCTGCCGGAAGAGTTCAGTCTTGATTCTTTGGTGGGCCTAGGAGGTTCACCCAGCTTCTGGAAATCTCTCACCACATGGTGGGGTTGCTTGAAGTCACTTAAGTAAGCTGTTGTCCATGGCAGTTCATCCTGAAATATGTCAGTAGATCTCTACAGCACCCCAGCACTTTGCTAGTCCCAGTTCTACTGACTAATATATTCATTTTTATGGAACATGATAAACATTGTACTATGGCTGCAAAACGGGGTGTTTTTTGTTTTTTTTTAAGAATGCAGAGCAAAGCCACTGTGAAATAGAATAAAGTCACTCCCCCTGAAGCACAGCAAGGAGAACAAATGTGATGAGGATTCAAGGATATGATAACATAAAAATCCACTGCTAATCCCTTGCAAAAGGATTAAAGTTCCTTATCAAGTTCCCTCCGAAAAAGCTAAGAGAGATGGTTCCCAATTAACAGGGAGAAGAACGTGCCTGGGACTTCTGGTATTTTATTTATGTATTCATTTATTATTTATTTATTCCATTTATCATTGCCCAATAACAGCAGTTCCTGGGGTAACATGAGAAATAAACAGAGGCAAATTAAAAATACAAAGCTTAGTCATGAACCAGTAAGTCATCAGTTCAGCCAGATCTTTCCTCTGCCATTCTCATTGTTTCTCTCTCTCAACCTCATCAATCCGTCTAGTCTGCCATCTTGTTTCTCACAGCGACCAGCCAGAGGACTCCAAGAAGCCCCCAAACAGGAAATTATGACAATAGCCGTTGAGTTGCTGTGCCCCAGAAACTGGTATTCAGTGGCACACTGCCAGTGCCTCTGAACCCAGGGATTACCTACAGCCGTCATCATGTCTATGGTACTTCTACCCACAAAATGTAATTTATTTAAGGAATTTTCTGCCAGAAGATGTGGTGATGGTCACCAACCTAGATGCCTTTAACAGAGGATTAGACAAAATCCATGGAGGATAAGACTATTGATGGCTACTACTCATGATGGCTGTATATTGCCTCCAGAGGGATTATGCCTCTGTATACCAGTTGCTGGGGAACATGAGCAGGAGGGTGCTATTACACTCATATCCTATTTGTGGGCTCCCCATAGGCAGCTGGTTGGCCACTGTGTGAACAGAATGCTGGACTAGATGTGACTTTGCTCTGATCTAGCAGGGCTCTTCTTATGTTCTTGTTTTGTTTTTTTCTCATGCTACCACCAGGAACAAATGGAGTATGCCTCTGGAGACCAGTTGCTGGAGAAAAACAAAAGGAGAAGGTGGTTGCCCTGATGTTCTGCTTGTGGGTTCCCATAGCTACCTGGTTGATAACTAGTGGGATTGGAATAGGCCTTTGCTCTGATCCAGCAGGGTCATCTTGCGTTGTTATCTTCTTAGCCATCGAGGGATGGTGTAGTGGCTTCCTTCTAGAGATGAACAGATCCCCTCAGTTCTACTCCTTTTGAATTCGAGCAGGAATTTCCGATTTCAGACTGCCATTGATAGATTTTCCACGTGCATCCTCAGGAACAATAATTAAAAAGAAGAATTCCCCATCATAGTAGTCCTATGAAAATAAAACTTTAAAAAAAATCAATTTGGTGGGTGTCTTGAACTTCTTTAAAATATGTCATTTATCCTTTTTTCCCCACAAAATGATTTTTTAAATGGTTTTTTGGGCAAAATTTCAGAGATATACCTCCAGAAGAGTAACAGCTTCCAACATTTATATTCTGTACAATAAAGCATAACCTCGACACCTGGGGTGGAGACACACTCCAATTGCATCCCCTAATAGCAACAAGTTTCTCAAACTGAGGAAAATATGTGTAGATGTTGATAGCAGGCAGTGACCATGAGATTAGCTGTCTGGGTTCACCTGCTAAACCAGGATCAGGCAAATTCTGGTCTGTAGCCTGAATTATCTTGGCTGAAATGGCCAGCCATTCCCCATTCCTACCTCTGATCTGCAGGGAATGTTGCCTGGCCTTCTAGCTTCCTGCTTAGAGCCACATAAAGCCAGATTATTTAAACTCATTTGGGTTTCCTTAGCATTTACTGGGCATTTTTTCTTGAGTAGGAAGCTTCAACTTTGCCTCAGCCTTTTCCTTTAGGCAACATGCAGTGTCAACTGGGGATGGGCGGATCTGTGTTTCTCAGTTTCATAGAAGCTCCTGGTTTCCACCACCAAACTCACTCCATCCAGTTCTGAACAAGGGGATATTTTTTTTTTCTGCACAGAAATCTGTGCACTTTTCTTGTGCATTTCTGCATGCATGCTTCAATGGACCAAAGCATGTTTGTGTGCACATTTTTAAAATGTACACATTGGGTTTTGTGCAAATGCGTGCAATTTGTCAAGCCCTTTCTTCCTTTCTTTTCTGGAACACATTGAGAGCCTGGAAATGAATGGATTTCTGACAACAAGTTGCATTTGGTTCCAGGAAGTAGTGGATCATTAAACACACACACACACACACACACACACACACAATTTGATGGAATGAATTTCTTGCCCATCCCCAGTGTCAAAATTCTTCTTCTTTGCTTGCTAGCATCAAATGTTTCTAGCACCAGGCATGTGCAGTACTCACGATGCACCTGAAAGAGAAAAGCAAGTGGCGTATAGTTCAGTGGGGGAGACCATGCTTTGCATGCAAAAGGTTCCAGGTTCAGTCCATGACTTCCTCCGTGTGAAGCCCTGGAGAGCCACTGCCAGTCAGTGTAGACAATTCTGAGCTAGATGAACCATGGTTGACTCACTATCAGTGGCTTCCTGTGAGAGACGAAAGAAGCTATATATGAGACCCAGGAGAAGTGGACTGCACATCAGTGCTCACTGTCTGTTGTAGGTGACACTAAGTGAGGCAGGACCTTGAAGAACACACTGTATGCAATGTGGCTGGAGTATTCTCCCATAAGTAGCTGCTTTTTCAGCAATGGACTGAAGTCACCTGAGGCCTTAAGAAGGCTGATCTTTGAGTAGGCTCCACCCTGCTGGATGCTGACTGAAATTCTTAAAGGGGCAGTGTCTGTTTCTGCAGCCTCATATTCCTGTGTGGCTGAGGGACATAGGAAGCTGCGGGAGAGTCATCCTCAGAGTCTGATGATGGGAGACCCTACATCCTCAGACCAGGAAGGTATAGAAGGGGGTGATGAGTGCTCCCTGGGATGTGGAGGGACCTATGCCCCATTTGAATCTGAAACGGGGTATGACAGAAGTGAAGCGAGATGAGGTATTCTTGTTCTCCATTTCTCTCCCTACCCTTTTCCTGTGGCCCAAGACTTCTATTTCTGGCAGGTAGGGGACAGAGATCAGTATGGAAGATATATCTGGATTTCACTGAGTGGGTACCAATTGCTGACCCCTGTCCTCTAGTTTCCATAACCACAACTTGTCTATCAGCAATGCCACTAAAAATTCTAAAAGCGACCAATTCAAGAAAGATTGCAGCTTTTCACATTTTCATATTGTAAATGAATGACTGCATTATTCAGAGTAATAAACTGCTGACTGCTCAAACTCCTAATAAAAAGCGAAAGGCCTAATGGCTGTTTACTGTATATAATTTATATTTATATTGTTAAATGGTGAATATCCTTGAACTAAATCCTCCCTCCAACATTTTTCTTAGAATACTTCACACTACATTCTTAAGGCAGATCATGATGTTGATGATGATGATGATGATGATGATATAATAATAATAATAATAATAATAATAATAATAATAATAATAATAATAATAATAATAATAATAATAGATTTCATGTCCCCCATTCCGTTATCGAAGATGGATTTTTTGCCTATTAAATATTTTAGTTGTTTCTCAGCAAAGCAGCTTGTGGGCAGGCCAGGACCATCTGTATTCCATGATCCTGTGATTGTTGGTGTGTGTGTGTGTGTGTGTATGTATTAGGGTGAACGTACCCCAACATAAATTGTAATTTGCTCATCAGGTTATAAATTCCCCCCATCCCATCTTGGATTAATGTTCTCCATTATTCTAACATCTTGTTGCGTATATACGAATTACTGCCAATGCCCAGGTCTCCTTCTCACCCACCAGCCATCTACCACAGGCTGCATTACTTCCCTCCTAACCTTCTCCTCTTTGAAACACTGCAGCATGGATGCTCACAGTGACATGCCTCTTCCTTTTCAGATAGCCTTTCAGTCCAGCATCACATCCTGGAATGCCCATGTGACTATGCAGAGCTTTTCTGAAGCATCAAGAGCTTCATGCTTGTAGTGGTGCAGGTCTCTTCACAGATAGCTTTTCAGTCTGGTGGCACCTCCCGGAATACCCATGTGACCACACCGCGTTGCACAGTCACATGAGCATTCCAGGAAGTGGTGCCAGACTAGAAAGCTATATCTGAAGAGATCTGCACTGCTGCAAGCGAGTGTGCATATGGCACTTTCAAAGTTAAAAAAAATAATAGGTACAAGATAGATGCTTTAGTCATGCAGAACATGCAGGAGCTTGTAATAATCAATCTCGATTTGAATAATCGTAGGAATGTATGAGAAATTTGTTTGTTTGTTTTTGAGCCAGATTTACTTTATTCGCACCTTCTGGACTGAACACAGACTTGGAAGCAACCTGTGGTCGAAGTGCATACATTTCCGAGCTTGCTGTGTGACTCACAGACCAAAAAGAACTTGTTAAACAGCATGCGTGCGTTTGAAAAATGTGGCACGAAAAATGCATTCTTTGAAAGATGCACACAAATATGCTTTAATCAATGGGAGACGAATACATGCATTTATTTTGCCTCTTCATTCTATTATTACATATGAATATGAACCCTGCTATATCAGACCAACGTTCCAGCCGGCCCTGCTATCAGTTTCTGACAGGGGCAGCCGGATTCCTTTGAGAAGCCCGTATGCCAGGACATAAAATCTGTGTAGTGTGATGAGTCTTAAAATGAGATTCAAAGGTTGATCTATAGATGTTACAATATAAAATTAAATTACTCTATTTCCCCCAGTTTCATTAATTAAATTGCACTTTTCCAACCAGAAATGCATTTCAAATAACCGCAGTAAGAACCGAGTATATATTATACCTGGTCTATCATCTTATCCAATAATTTCTTGGCAGTATGATAACCAGAACATAAGCATAAGCTAATCTATTTCACCAGCTTCTTCCCTTAACATTAAAGTTACATAAAAGAGTCCAATGATGTGGAACACTTTTCCTTGAGATGTCTGTTAACAAGCCTTACACAGAGCCCATGTTGTAGAGAGTGTTATAGGTAAATGTATTTTATGGAGTGCAATTATTTAATGCCTGGATTGTAATTATCCAGGTATTGCTCCTTTGCTTGTTGGATTTCATGTCCATCCTGGGAGAAGCTCTGACATGAATTCTGCATTCAGAGGATGGAATATTTGAAAAATTAAATAACCAGTGTCATTTCTTTTTCTGCTGAAAGTAATATTATGAATTCAGAAACTGAAATAGTGCTTTTGTTGTTGGCTCATGATATTAAGACTGGACAGTTTAGGTTGGATCTGTTTGGCCCTATTTACTTTAGTGCTGTGCAAGAGAGGCTGGTGACTCCTATTTCTGTGGGGCTCCTATTCCATTGCAGGTTTTATTTGGAAGCCCTATAGAAGATATCCATGGTCCTGAACTCCATCCCCCAAAATAGGTTGAGCACCATGGATAGCTCCTATTAAGCTCCAAAGAAGACCTGCCACGGAACAGGAGCCCCACTGGAATAGGAGTCACCAGCCGCTTCCACGGGTGCTGGAGTATCCAACATGGTGCCTACGGACACCAATCTTGGCACCCCCTAGGCTCCCTGCCCTTCCTGATTTTATTGTTATTTCTTAAGATTTATTTTCGGACTGGGAGACTGGCATGTTACAAAGCAAAGTGCCATCCTCCTGCACCACATAAAATCTGTGTGTGTACATACTGTACACACACAGCATTTGGGTTCAAAAGAGTGTTTTTTCTGTTTTGGAGCTCACACCACAGCTCTGCCTTATAATTAGGTTGTTGGGCAAGATACTTTTCTCCTAGTCTCACCAGTTTGCCTTGTGGGAGATTAGTGTGTTTTGTGACCAGCCATGCCCACCATGGCAGTCATATTATGAATAAGCAGGCCTCCCTCCACCCTCATATCAGCCATTTTGTAAGAGTGTCCACCTCACTCTCTCAAATGTGCCCACTGACTCAAAAAGGCTGGAGAACCCTGCTTTAGCGTCTCATCCTTCACTTCTTCTTCACTGAGAAACTGGAACCTGGATGCTGGGACTATGTAACAACCCCCCTGTTAAATTCACCCATGGGGTGAATTTATATTTTACCCTAAGGGAGAAAAGCAGCTGGGGGAGTGAATTTTGAACAGGCAATTGGCTAAATCAAAGGGCTAAATGGACCCTCTTTCTCTCTCCCCTTTCCTCTCATCCTCTGCTCAATGGCTGCTTTGGATGGGGAAAAAATAGAAAGTCCTTGAGGTGGGGACCACAGTTGCAGAACAATGCAATAACATATGGTTTGACCCTCACTGAGGTGGTAAACTGTTTGTGGAACATGTTTGTGGAATTGATCATTGTCCAATTCCTTTTCTCTTCTCTGCCTTATGAAATTAGCCCATTAACTGTATTGAGAGCTTGTGAAAGCTCCAGAGAAGAAGATACATATCAAAGCCATTCTGAGAAGAAGTTGTCCATTGACTTTGGGAAGACCCAAGCTTGAGCCTTTAGCTAACAATTCAGCCTGGCTGCTTTTGAATGGAAAAGTACACTTTAAAAGGATATAGAAGTGACCGATCTGTAGAACACTGCTAATAATTCAGCATAATTACTAAATGAGCAGCACAAGTGACATCCTTGGTGAAAGAGGATGGCCAGTAGCCTTGGATGAATCTGTCAATTGGATTTCTCTCAGTTTCTCAGTTTCCCAATCTTAAATTTGGTTCACCTCACCTCAAACTTTGAGATTATATGTACAGTATGTACACACACACACACACACATACACACACACCAGTCATAAGCATTTTGGGGCATATGTTCCCCTAATATAAGTATTTTTGAACATATTTTTGCCTAATATACACAATTTTTTTGCAAACAGTGTACCTAATATCATGCCTATTTGAACATTATTTTCTCTAATATGCACATTTTTATACATGTTTTGATAGGACAACTATCAAAACAGTGTGGCGGCCCCCACACTGTGGAACTCTCTCCCTAGTGACCTCCGCCATGCCCCCTCTCTGCTGAGCTTCTGCCACTCACTAAAAACATGGCTATTCAGGTGGGAATATGGGGTGGGTTAAGATTTTAAAATTTTATATTGTTTTAAATGTATTTTATATTTTATCATGTTGTACATTGCCCAGAGTGGCCGGTTTGCCGGCCAGATGGGCAATCCATAAATACAACAAATAAATAAATAAACTCTGCTGCAAAATTTGGAAAACTGTGAATCTCAAAAGACAACTGAGTTTGAGTTGGTATAGTGGTTCAAATGTGCAAAATTAGGTAATTTTGAAATGTGAAGTGAATGAACTTATCCCCCAACTCTAAGGCATCCCCTGTGATCTTCAGGCAGAAGCAAGACCTGGTTCTTTCCCAGTCAGCCCAGGGCAAGGCTTCACTGATAGAACAGGTAGACAGTCCAAGAATCAACTGACCAGGGAGCCCTTGTAGAAAGCGGCCCAAGTGTCACCTCTGGTTAATCCACAGAGTTGGCACTAATTGTCTTAGATATTTCTCATCTAGAAGTGACACTGAGTTAGCTGCTCCTTTTATACTAAGTTCAGCAAAGCCACTGTACGAAGATGCAAGCCACTCCTTATGCTATCCTGCAGTGCTGAGGTCATCCAAACAATGTAGTGATATCAGCAAACCAATCCAGCAGTGTCAACAAAGAAATTTAGTACGTTCAGCAAAACATTGTATGGATCTTAATCAATGTTCACAAAAGTTCAGCAAGATGGCCTAAAATTAAGCCAGTTCTACCCTCTTAGTAATATCTTATTCCATTTCTAATACCTCATAGACTACTGTTCTTCAGGTCCTCTCTTGGTTCTCACCTCTGTAACCCCCTGCTAATGTCACCAGTGGCTCAGTTCATATATCTTTGACTCATTACTGCAGATGTGCATCCCCATGCAAGCCCTGGTCTACTGACAAAGTCTTCTTGTCACACCATGTGCATCAATAGCTTTTGCTAGACAGTGTGAGAGCCACACTTGAGAGTCAGCATGGTGTAGTGGTTAGAGTGTTGGACTGGGCCGGGGAGACCTGGGTTCTAGTCCCCACTCTGCCATGAAGCTCACTGGGTGATGTTTGCTGAGTCACTGATGCTCAGCTTGACCTACACCACAGGATTGTTGTTGTGAGGATAAAATGGAGAGGAGGAGGGTCATGTCAGGTATGCCATGAGCTCCTTGGAAAAAAGGCAGGATATAAATATAATAAACAGATTGGTGATTAATTGATTGATTGCTTGATTGTGCACCACATTAGAGACAGATCTTTGTCAACCAGACCCCCACCCATTCTGTGGAGGCCTCCATTTAGGCTCTACATCTTCAGATTGCAGTGGAGGGGGGGTTACGACTGATTGCTCATGAAGGCTGGCCCTGCCATCAGAATGAGGCAACTGCTTTAGGTGGCTGATATTGTGGGGCAACAGCAGAAGCTTCCCTGGCCAGTCCTTCTGAGTCCTTCGCCATCCCCCTCCATTGGAGGATGGAGCTATGGAGCTGTGTGGAGCATGGCCTCTCATGCCCACCCTAAACTGACTTGCTGCCCTCAACCATGGTGGAGGGCACCATCTTCTCACCAGTGTTGAAGTAAAATTCAACTGCCAGTCCAGTTTGTTTTCGTGTGTGAAACGGGGAGGGGCAACTTGTCCTTTGCCGCAGGCAGCAAAATGTCACACACACACGGCACATGCAAAGCCACCTCATGAGGAGAAGGATTCCAGGGGTCCCAAAACTCATCCTTGGTATAAGAAGTGTGGTGTTAAACACAGGTCCCTTTTCCTGTTTGCACAATACTGGAAGTCATGGCGTTGTTGTACAGAGTCCAGGTTTGAATGGTGATGTCTTCTTAAAAAAAAAAAAAAAAAAAAAAGGACATTGAATTTTGATCATTGTCCAATTCCTTTTCTCTTCTCTGCCTTATGAAATTAGCCCATTAACTGTATTGAGAGCTTGTGAAAGCTCCAGAGAAGAAGATACATATCAAAGCCATTCTGAGAAGAAGTTGTCCATTGACTTTGGGAAGACCCAAGCTTGAGCCTTTAGCTAACAATTCAGCCTGGCTGCTTTTGAATGGAAAAGTACACTTTAAAAGGATATAGAAGTGACCGATCTGTAGAACACTGCTACTTTAGAGGCTCTTTTAACTCTTGCTTAATTGAATTTCAGGTACTATTATTGAGCAGCTCTTTCTCCCTCTCTGTTTCTTTGTGTTCTCCTTTTACCACATTTTTAACCCCCTACAGATGGTCCACTTTTACAGTCACAAATGCATTGTACATGAACTTGCAGACTCTGTACAAAGGAATCCCTTTTATTTCTCCCACTGGCTTTCTGTTGCTTTGATGTGCTAATTCCTTTTAAAGAATGGTGTAGAATGATTAAAACATCTTGTAACCTATTTCTTTAGTTAGAAAGGGAGGAAGCAGCAGGGGGACTGATAGTGATATCCAGGAACTACTGAAGATTAGATCATGCTGGTACAATGTATGGAGAGGAATAAATGGGAAAGTAGGATATAACATTTGGGAGATCAGCCATAATACATTTAGGATAATTGGAGCATTAAATTTACAAGATGGGGAGAGGTCCAGAAGTCTACAACCATCAAAGGGATAAGCAGCACCAGCCATTCAAAAGCAAACAAACATTCAGCAACAGACCAGTGTATATACCAAAGGCCTGCCTCAATAAAAACATATTTGCCTGCTGGCAGAAGGATAACAAAGAGGGAGCCAACCAAGCTTCCCTCAGTAGGAAGTTCCAGAGCATTGCTGATGGTTCTGTGTATCAATTGTATTTCTGTGCATTGTTTTCACTATTGTGTGCATTTGAGGGTGCACTTTTCCATAGCATAAGATTTCTTGTGTGCATTTTCCCCTGAAGGGCACAGTTTATATATGTATTTCTTTTATTTATTTGAGTGAAGAACTGTAGTTCTAAATTCGGGAAAGTGCATGTTGGTGTGGGATTCTGTTCCAGTTCGTTCATTGGTGTGGCAGGTGCAGATTTGATACATTCACTTAAAAAATCAGACTGGAACTAATTTCTCACCCATCCCTACCTGTGATCTATCCCCATTTTTCAATTGTCCATCATATGAACACATGAAACTGCCTTATATTGGGTTAGGAGATTGGTCCCTCTAGTTCAATATTTTCTATGCTTACTCTCCAAAGCTTTTGATATAGATCTTTCCTATCTCTGCCTCCTGATGATTTCAGGTATTGAACTTTGATGCTCTACCACAGGGGTGGGCAACTTGAGGTCCTCCAGACAGTTTGTCCTGAAATTCCCAGCCATCAGCCCTAGCCAGCATAGTCAACCCAGAGGTGCTGGGGATTAGACTTCTGTGTGAAAAGCATGTGTTGTGCAAAGGCCAGTGAGCTGCTGCCCTTCATTCCATAATTAAGTTAGCCAATTAAGACCAACTGAAATCAACCAGTAGTGTGGGGCAGCAGCATAGTGGTCAAGGTTGAAGTGCAGGCCTTCATCATGATGGTCCCCATAGCCATGCTCCCAGGGAGAGTCCAAAAATCCAGGTGTCAGCTCCAGGACATGAGTGGCAAATGTCTTCAACTGGACCAAAGTGGAGTCCAGGATAAGTGACAGTCAAGCACAGGTAGGGCAGAGGCAGAAGCGCAGTCCAGAAACAGGCAAGGGTCAAATACATACAAGGCATGGTGGGGCCAGAAGCAGAAGTGGGCCAAACTCAAGCAGGGGCAAGGTAAGGCAAGGATTAGCATCTGCTGCAGATCAGGAGCAATCTGCAGCCAGCGCGATGACTTGTGTTGCTGTGGCAAAGCTTAGAGGGAAGAGGAAGTCCTTTCATAGGCCTTCCTGAGGCTCCTAGCTGGCCTGCATTAGTGGACCTGGAAGCGCCTGCAGGTCCAGTGCTTAATCCTGCAAGTACTGCAGTGTGATCCAGGCTGCCTTCTGTATCCAGCCACCAGGTGGAGCTGCAAAGCTTCTCAGACTGAGCAGATCCTGACACCAGGCAGCTCTGCTGAGTCATGTCAACAAACCAGTTCTAGCAGTTTCCATCTCCACCAGGAGCAGATCTTCATCGTCCATTCAAGGCCAGGCCACCCCTGAATACTTTGCATTAGAACAAGGAACATCAATACATTGTTGATGCAAAAATTCATGTTCCCCCAGCTTCTGTGAGGATTGTGGCTAAACTCAGAGGGAAGGGGGGAAGTCTGAGGGGGGGGGGGTGGGCAGCAGACATACCTGCTAATTAAGCCAAATTAAGAAGTGGGGGGGCTGGTGCTACATCCCTGCAAGCCCTGGCTCCACTATACCATCGGTGTTTGAACATTATGAAGCCGGCAGGCTAGGTCCAACCATAGCATCATGCCTAGGCATCAACAATGAATGGTTTTATGGATGTCTCTGTTTACTTGTACTGAACACTTTCTGCAGCACAGAGATGTGGGGGAGCCTAGCTGAGTGGCTTGTGGTGCAGATAGTCACTGCAATTCATTTTGAGTCCAGCAATTCAGGTGGCTCTTCTCGCTGCTCTTAGTTTAAGGCAGTGTTTCTCAACCTTGGGTCCCCAGATGTTTTTGGCCTACAACTCCAGCATGCCCCAGCCAGCATAGCTGGCTGGGGCATGCTGGGAGTTGTAGGCCAAAAACATCTGGGGACCCAAGGTTGAGAAACACTGGTTTAAGGTGACACACACACATATCTGTCTCCTGAATGAGTTTGATGGTTGACTCCCACCCACCTCCCTGCAGCAATACTTTTGTCCCCTCCAGTCAATTTTGGTTTCCCTTGGTTCAGAATGCTCGGGCCTGAGCTGGATCCTGTGTGGGGGTGTTCTCATTGACTCAGATTTCAAAGGACATTTTCCGAAGCACATTCCCCAAAACAAAGAGCTCCGCTTAATAACTCTGGTTTTCTTTTGGGAATTAGTCGCATGGAAAATAATTGGAAAGCATCTCAAAAGAAGTGACAAATCATGCTCATTACAGCCACATTTTAATGGTCCTTAATGACACTTTGAATGTAGGCTGCTCACGCTTTGAAAGGAGCAGTTACGGATTCATTGCGGAGCATTCTGTGTCCATTATCCATAGGGCTGAGCCCAGTTTCACCTGCTCCCCCCCCCCCCGAACTGCACTCCCAGTGTTTTGGCAACTGTTCAGGTGAGTTGCAAAATGCAGAAATGACTGCCATTTTAGAGTAAAGGCAGCAGGGCCAGCACACCCCATGGGGTGAACATCCCACTTCAAGGGGCATATCCAGAAAGGCAGCAGATTCTCCAGCCCCACCTGCCACTGAGAGGGCCTGTGCCACTCAGCTGCTGCTACCTGGAGAGCTGCATGCCCCGCAGACCGAGCCTCACTAGTGTCAGGGTCTGTCCTGCAGCGCCATCTGGCAGAAATTTTGCGTATAACTGGCCGCAGGGCTTCGCAGGGTGTGAGCCCAGGCTGGTAAACCCTTGCAGAGTGCAGGCCCAGATCAGCAGACACTCCCAGGTGGGCTAATGCGGACCAGCTGGGAGCTGCCAGGAAAGGGCTATATAAGAGCTGCATTTCACTTTCAGCCTTTGCCACAGTCATAGAATCATAGAAAAGTAGAGTTGGAAGGGGCCTACAAGGCCATGGAGTCCAACCCCCTGCTCAATGCAGGAATCCAGGTCAAAGCATCCCTGACAATTGGCTGTCCAGCTGCACCTTGAATGCCTCCAGAGTGGGGGAGCCCACCACCTCCCTAGGTAGTTGGTTCCATTGTCTTATTGCTCTGACAGTACAGGAATTTTTTCCTGATGTTCAGTTGGAATCTAGCTTCCTGTAACTTGAGCCCATTATTCCGTGTCCTGCAAACTGGGATGATCAAGAAGAGATCCTGGCCCTCCTCTGTGTGACAACCCTTCAAGTACTGGAAGAGTGTGATCATATCTCCCCTCAGTCTCCTCTTCTGAAGGCCAAACATGCCAGTGACGTGGTCTCTTGTGCTAGATGCAGCCTGTTCCTGATTGCCTGCTATATCCATCCTTGCCTCGCTGTGCTTGATCTCCTGTTTGTCCCTTACCAACACTCCGGTCTCTGGCCCTGCTCAGCCTGGTATGTCTTGGTTCCTGTTCCTGCCTCTTCATGAACCCTGCCTGTCCCTGAACCGCGCCTGTCCCTGGACCCTGCTGCTAACCTTGACCCATGCTTGGACTCTGCTTGACCCTGTTGCCTGGACTTGCCTTTTGTCCCTGGCCCCTGTTTAGACTCTCTTGCCCTGAACCTGTGTAGAACCTTGGGCCTGTTGTTTGTATCCACCTTATGGGGGTTACCAGTACCTGTCCACGGCTTGGGGCTCTCCGCAGCTTGCCCCTCCGTGCCGCCGCCGGCCCGCTCTCCATCTTCTGAGTGGTGCGGAGCGTTCTCTGTGCCACTCAAACCATCGCCGCCGCCGCCGTAGCCGGCGTGTCCTGCTGCTCTGGCGCACTGCTAGACCCCCGTGCTATGTTTTTGGTGGGGGGAACCAGGGCAACAGGGCTTAAACAGCCCTGTTGCCCTGGTTTCCCCCACCAAAAACATAGTGTGGGGGTCAAGCGTGCTGGAGCAGGGTGACTTCTGGAGCAGGGCCTGGAAGTGACGCTACGGGACCAGTGTGGGTGGCGCGGGCGGCTAGCCGCACAGCACCGAGACGAGGAGCCGCCGCCAGGATCCCGGTAGGCCCACACAAGCCTTGCGCAGGCTTGAGCGGCGCCGAGTTCGGCCCCGCTCAGCCCGCGTGAGGCAAACGGTTACATCCCTAATTTTTCCACCTCCATCTTTCCCGGCCCCGGCGTTCTAGCTCTGAATCCACGCCACCCACGACCCTGACAACTAGCCACTTCCTTGCAGCTGCAGGAAAGCAGGCTGGCACGGCTCTCCAGGATGGCTACTGCAGTACTTCAGAGTAAGGCAAAGGGAGGGCAGGCGGCTGCTCTGGAGAGCCACAGCAATGGGCTTGAATTTGAAAGGGATTTAGGTAAATGACTTAAGTTGAAGGGCTTTAATAGGAGAAGGGGTAGCGAAGAGGCTGGATCTGGTAGAATAAAGTAGGGTTATAAATGTATTAGTAATAAGTTGGTGTTAGTAATATGTTAGAAGGCATGTACTTAATTCTGAAAAAAAAAGCTGAGCTTAAAATGTGGGGGTGAGGTTTTGTTGAAACGGTGGAAAATATGTGGTTAAAAGTAATATGAAGTTTAGTCATGCAACTTTATTAATATATGAGTAGAAAAACCTAATATTGCTTACAATAGAAGAAAGGTTAGTGAAGACAGTGGATTAAGCTGAAGGGGGTTAGACTTTCTTTGTTATTCTGTTGATATAGAAAAAGGCTAATATTGTTTTAGGCTTGAGTGGAAACCTCTAATAGACTTTTTGTAGAATTTAGGAAAATAAAGATCGGTATATGTGTGAGTTGAATGAACTAGAAGAAAAATATTGGACAATAGAAAGAGTGAGGGTTTCTTTTTTTTTTTTGTATCTATAGAGTAAGAATAACTATTGTTGTTTATATTTGCTGTGGAGAAGATTGGAAGTCCATTTTGGTTTAGTTTGTTGTTGGTTATGTGTTTTGTAATGTTTGTGTTTTAATTCTCTCAATTAAAATTTTAATTTTTTTTTTAAAAAAAATGGAGAGCCACAGCAAGGAGGAGGGCTGGCACAGCTCTGCAGGGCAACTTAAGTGACGCCTTGATGCATTGGCCCACCCGGCACTCTGGAGAGCCATGCTGGCTGTGCTCCTAGACTGCTCAGAGCTAGGCATTGGGCAGGTGAGTGGGCTCCCTGAGAAGCCCCACCAGCTGCTTCCTGGAAAGCAGCTAGGACAGCATCTCCAAAGAGCCCAGTCCAGCCAAAATGCTTCGCTCTAGGGGTCCTTCCTCATAGCAAGTGGAGGAAGGAAAGCAGCGAGGGGGATTGTCGCAGCTGGTGGGGAGATGGGGGGGGTGGTAGTGGCGGCCAGTGGTGGGCGAGGGTAGTAGTAGTGTGTCCTCCCACCTCAGGTGGCAGGATATCTTGTGCTGGCCCTGAAGGGGAGGGGACACTGCATTCACTCCAGCTGGCTATGTGACATCACCATCAAGCCTCTTCAAAGTGAGGGCAATACTTCCTGACCTTACTCTGATTTGGCTTTGTGAACTCATCACCTAGCTATGTCCGGCTAGCGGTGTGATGGAGAAGCATCTGTTTGCTTGTTTTTTTTTTAAAAAAAAATCAGGTTCAACCTGCCTACATGATTCCTGCCTGGCTGGGATCACCTCAAGAAGATGCCCCTGTATAGAAGATAAATCTTGGAAGCCATTTTCTATGAGGGATAAAAAGCCTAATCTTCTAATGAGAGTTTTGAAATGTCTGTCACATTTGTGTGCACGTGTGTGTGTACAGAGAGAGAGAGAGTCAGGCAAAGCTGTTCATTTTCTCCTGCTGTTTCCAACTCAGAAGATATGTGCTAAAAAAAACCTTCGAGTTTCATTTTTGTAGTTTATTACATAGAGACAAAAGGCCCTCATTTAATTCCTTCTGCGTTCCTGCTCAACATGCAGTGGCGCTCATGCCGAGTGTGCTTTCTACATGTGCTTGCAGGTATGCACGGGTTTTTATACGTATCGTTAAGTGCTGCTTCTTGCATTTGCTTTAGCACAGCTATAGGGTCCTTTGATGCATGCCAGTGATATGGCACAGATACAGAGTGGAGGGATATATTATATATATATATATATATATATATATATATATATATATATTAGAGAGAGGGGGGTACTTCTATTTATTTATTTTTTTCCTCCTGTGTGGAAATAAAGCTTACCCCCTTCCTTGTGAGCTACAAGTGGTGCCTTTGCAAATGATTCCTGTGGCAAGATGTGTTAATGCCAAACGGGATTTGTGGACTTAATTTTTTGCACAACTGTGTTGTTCTGCTTCTGCTTTTGCTTTTCAGGGTTGAAACAAAAGCACAACCTGCCAAATTGTTAATGGGACTCCGTGTGTCTGTCTTTCAGGAATTCGTAAACAGACAAAGTTCACCAATATCCAAATTATCTTCAAAGTCTAATGCTGAGTGACATTTTATTCATTGCTTTTACTGCTGAGAAGCCATGATAGCTCCTAAATCCCATGGAATGTATTTTGCCCTGCAGGCTTCCTCTCTGCCTTCTGCAGGCTGGTGTGATTCTGTACAGGACTGAGCACCATTCATGTGTTACAAAGAAACAAGCAAGATTGAACCTAGAGGGACTTCTTTTTATGTCATTCTTCTAAACATAGTAACTTCTTTCAAAGTTATATCTGTGGATTGAAATGGTATGCAAATGCCTTGCTATAAGCAGGGTAGGGAAACTCCAGCCCTCCTGGGTTCTGCAGATATCTATGGCACTTTTTCTGGCCACACCCTCTTTCCCTGATCACCAATCATTTGTTGGTTTTCCAGCTCCTGCATGTCTCTTTTCCCCCATTCTAAAAGGTTGCAATGCCTCTCCTAAGGCTTAGTCACTCACAGTAAGAGCTTTCAGCTAAAATATGCTGGCAACTTTTGGTCCTGCCTCTCTTGCCCTCTCTCCACTAGAATGAGCCCTCCTAGAGCCATTACTGGCTGACTTTATGGCCTGTTCGGATGTGGATCTGTTTAACTGCTTACTTACCTGCTACAAAAAGGGTGGCATTCAAGCCATCATTTCAACTCCTTTATTAAACCCCACAATGTCCCTTCACAGCTATTTGTCTGCCTGTTTCAGATGAATTGAGAACCAGCTTTTTTATGCCATGATAAAAAAAAATTGCTATCCTTGTCCATGGAGAACTTTGAAGGGGTCCAGTATCCTGATGTCAACATTAGCTGGGACAAAAACATCATCATCCTAGTGGCAGTAATCAATATATTTCCTCCATCACCACCACCCAGCTTTTTTTTTACTTTCAGAAAGAAAACTCGTGTATGGGCACTCAGACCTGCTTCCCTGGATCAACATTGGCTAGTGAAAATTTACCCCAGTGTATTACATTGGCTGGAATAAAACAATATCCCCAAACCAAAGTTGCAGTTGGGTTCTTGTTTTGTTCAGTGCCAGAAATTATTTATGTACAGAAAGCAAACTGTCAGTGGCAAGTGGCTGAAATCTGGGGACATTGTTTACTCAACTGCTGGTGAGAATCCCACCAGAAGGGCTACAATATAGGTCCTACTTCTCTTTAAATTCTACAATCTACAATTCCACTTCATGCATGCTATACCTCACATCTGATGGAGGTTTTAACCATAAGAACGTATTTGCTCCCATAGAAATGGGTGTTCAACATCACTGAACACAGTATCTCTGCTGAATATAATGGAATCTTCATACATTCCATGTGTGAAGTCTCCATTATATGGAGGATGTTCCCCATGGGGAAAATCCTGTCGAGCTCAACTCCAGGTTCTCAAAGAAGCCAATCCAAAAGCAACAGCACTTAATAGAAATTAAGTGGACACATCCAATGAAGCAGAGTCAAGTCGGGCTATTCTGGGTCATAAGGTCAGGCCAGAGTTTGTCAGAACCCTGGAGAGATCTGTGCTGGCTGGAACTAACTTAAAATAAAATAGCAACATGCAGAGGCCTTCTGAGGCTTTCCGAAGGCTGGCTGATCTGGGCTTGCTGTTAACCCTACCCACTCTGAGGAGCAGTGTCTCTTAAAGGGCCGTTAACTGATTCTGCAGCCACTGGTTCCTCCAGCATGATGGTGGAGAGGACTGCATTGGGGTGTCCTCTGAGTCTGAAGAGACCCATAAAGCCATGTCCTCTGGCCTGGAAGGTCCAGGTATAGCAAACAATGTCTCATTGAATTATGCCTCCTCCACCTCTTAGTTTTCCTTTGAGCCGGAGGGAGATCAAGGCCATAGAATATGACAGGGAGGGGCAGGATTGCATCTTCTGGCCTCACCGGTTGCATGCATTCAGCTCAACCTGTGAAACAGGCTACATATGTACAAAATGCACAAATGATCTTGGTCCCTGCCGGTAGGGAGCCCCATGCATCTATACTGTATATGCATGCAGGGGAAGGGGCCAGTGGACACAATTCCATTGCACCATACGTTCATGTTCAACTCAGCCTGCTGAAAGGCCACCCTCCTGAAGGCTCCTCCTCCCTCAACTGCTGCCACCACCAGCCATTCCAGCAGGCTGAGAGGAGGGAGAAGAGAGGGAGCGCAGGGCCATTCCACCAGCCCTGCCAGGAGTATTCATTTCCCTCCTTCTTCCCTCCCCATTCCTTTTTCCTTGTGTGCCAGTGTCTTTTTAGATTGTAAGCCTGCGGGCAGGGACCGTCTTGTTAATTGCTGTGAACCGCCCAGAGAGCTTCGGCTACTGGGTGATATAAAAATGAAATAAATAAATAAATAAATAAAACTTTATGCATGGAGGGTATTAATGAAGACTGGATTAGACATATAAAAAATATCTGTCCACTTTTGCTTTACTTATTTGCCCATTTCATTCCAGTCACTTCAGAACATCAGCTCTATACAAAGTTATCCAAAACTGATCTTTTGAATCATATCATTGGTATGATCCCCCCCCCAACATTTAGGAACTTTTAATGTCCTCCCTCCCTCCCACCCACCCCTTCCCCTGCAACAGTAATTTGTTTCATCAAGGTTTTATGACAAAGGAGATGGTTTTTCTTATTACTCTATATGATGAAAATGCATTTTCAGGCATTCAATAGCATTCTCCCCTAAATAAATAAAGCAGGTGGAGACCCGTGCCAATTCTAAATAATTGGGTAGTTTATATTCTAATTCCATTGTTTGTTTCTGAAAATGGTTTGAGAATTATAATTCACAAAGAACAGATATGTGTTAGTTTGCCCTTTTTTTAGCTCACTTTACAATATGTTCCCCCCCTCAACACCTAGTGTGCCATTAGTTATTCCATTAAGCCACATCCAATTTGTCCTCTTTTGTTTATTCAAGGTTTTTAAATACTCTGACATTTTCAGGAAAATTTATATATATAGAAATTTTGTTGTGCCCATTTGCTTTTTGTGTTCAGGAGAGTGAATACGCACACACTCTCTGCTTTGATCTGTGTGTACACCAGGGATGGCTAACTTGTATATCTTTAAATGTTCAGTTTCCAGGCTCTATACTAAAGTTGATGCCAGATAGCCTTAAAGACTCCATCATTGTACAATGAGGCACTCAGGCATGTTCGGGCTATGCATGAAAAATCCAAAGGGAACTGTCACATATCTGTCCTCGCACAGAATGGAGAAGTATTTGTATGCCCTAAAGCAGTGCTCTCCAACCTTGGTCCCTCAGATATTGGCTGTGGCATGCTGGGAGTTGTAGGCCAAAAACATCTGGGGACCCAAGGTTGGAGAGCACTGCCTTAAAGCATCCAGTATGGTGAGGATCTGTTGACATCGATACAGGCCTGTGGCTTATGCTGGCTCAGCTTGTCTGAGCATGGAAAGCTAAGCAGGGTCAGGCCTGGTTATTACTTGGACGGGAGACCCCTCCTCTAGTTTCCTGCACTGAGCAAGGGGTTGGACTCGATGGCCTCGTAGGCTCCTTCCAACTCTATGATCTATGAAATCTCATAACTCTGGTTGCATCTAGGGCACGGAGGGTGGCCACTTATGAATTACCAAAAAAGAGGAAACATATCATCAACAAAAAAAGGACACAACTTTGCATAAAATATGCATATGCTAGTTTATATGCATGGGTGCACATTTAGAAATAATAATTTAAATAGAAATACACTAAATCTCACTGTAGTGTGGAAAACTCTGACTCAGTGTGCTCAGTCTGTCGTCCAGGTGCTCTTCAGGGGCGACTTAATGGACCAGCGCTCTTCCTGCTGATAGTTCTTTATCTTTAAACTGGACTTGGACCGGACAGCCCTTCAAAAAGAGGACACCTTCAAAATGTGAGAAGCGTCCTCTGGCAGCCCTTCAAATAAAGAACTGTCCTCTGTAAAGGAGGACACCTGGCCACCCTAACTGTTAATCCAAGTTTTAAGAAAGGTTCTTGAAGCCGTGTCAGTTGAGGATCCATCTAATGTTCAACATTTTATTGGGTGTGTTTTTTAACAGGATGAGTTTTTAAATTATAATTTTGCATCCCCCGCCCCCCTGTATTTTATTGTTAGTTGCCTTGAGCACTATTTTAGTGCAAAGGCAGAATGTAAATGTAATAAAACAAACAACATCTCACACTTTAACATGAAGTGTGAAAATGAACTCTCTCTCTTTTCTTTTCACATTGTGCACTTTTAAAGTGCACGTGTTTTTTCCTAATGAACACATTTTGCAAACAACACCATCCCAAGTTTAGGGATTATGTGAGCCTTGTCTGGAAAAAAAAAAAATGCACTCACATTCAGGGATGCAAAGGGGGCAAGTTTGGATGTTTAATGAACTGAACTGAAATTCTTGTGCATCCCTAGCTGTCACCAGGAAATGACTATTTGTGTGAAGGGCTAAGTTTCATAACCATTTTCTTGTGCGCTCTCTCTCTTCACATTAGGTGCAACCAGCCCCCCAAACACATCTGCTTTCACTCCCTTCCCCTTTCCAATTTCCTTGAACTGCATTGTATAGATTCCCCACCCCAGTTTCTTGCCCCTGTCCCACCTCCACCCATATCTCCTTGCCTACACTTTGCAGCTGCTACGTTATCCTTTTCCAGGCAAGATTCCTTTTGCTACTTCCATGCTCAGTGCAAGGGAGCTTAGCCCATTGACATTCCTAGAGTTCTCACAGTGACAATAGCTCTGTCAGGTTTTTTTTTTGTCATTGCTGTTGGCTTTCTTCTCCCTCCCCCCCCCCCCATCTTCAGATGTCTCAATCCAAGCCCATGTCATACTTTCATGAAAATACCACTCAGAGAGCTTTTAGCTCAACTTGCAAAGGAGCTCTTTCTCGCACTGGCTAGCCAGCTATGTTGTTCACAGTTGTCATGGAAATCTGCCTCTCCGTGGCTGTATCTATCCTCTCCAAGTTCTGCTGAGGGAAAATTGGAATGACAGCAACAGCACAAAGATCTGCACGCTGTGCTCATGTCTCTAGTCTCTCTCCCACTCTTACAAGTTGGATACCCATTGTGGCAGCTCATGCAGAAAGCAGCCAGCCACATCTAGTGATGGGTGATCCGCCAGCGACCCGACCCCGGCTCGGCGGACGCCACTGCTGTTGTGCCAGCCGAGCCAGGGAAGGAGGTAAGTGGGACAGAGTTTGGGGGGGGGTCCGAGCCTGGCCAGTTTGGCGGATTTCCACCCCCCCGAATGAACTCCTCACACATCCCTAGCCACATCTGACTTGTGATGACCCTGAAGGCTTCCCTTCCCACAAGCGAGAGGGCCTATACCTCAGTGATAGAGCCACTGTTTTTGTATGCAGAAGGTCCCACATTCAGTCCCCAGGAACTCCAGATAGGGGTGGGAAAGACACACTCATCTGAAATTCTGGAGAGCAGCTGCCAGTCAGTCGTAGGCATGGATTACCCAGCCTTGATCCAGTTCACATCCCATTCATGTGTGTTCACCTATTTGTCCATCCCATTTCCATGGATTATTTGTCTGGAACAATCTGTGCAGATTTAGTAATTGTTTCAAAGTACTTACATTACAAGGTGTCCGAAGGGCTGACTTTAAGACCCTTCCTTCCTTCCTTCCTTCCTTTAAGACAAGTAGCCACCTGGAATAGCTAAAAAGCATGGCTGCCACCACACACATTCAAAATGGGACTGGAAATGCCCCGTAAGAGTGACAGCACTATATGTCATGTCGTCCAACCTCAGCAAGGTGGTATGGGGAAAAACACAGGGCAGACATAGTTTTCCCCCATACCATTGGACATTGTACAATACAAAAAAGGCTTCCCTCCTGTCTTTATGTTTTGTTTTCTGTACAACCTTGTTGAAAGGGATGGCATATATTCCCAGGGGGCATTTCTGGTCCCATTTTCAGTCCTCGGAATGACCTTGTGGAATTCAGTGGCTATATGGATTCTGAAGTGGAGCATGCTCTGATCTGCAAGTTAGTCTGGGAGGTGAGGATCAGGTGAGTCTGCTTTGGAATTTAGACTCACCAAATTCCTCCTCATTCCTATGTCATTGAAGTCTTTGGAGGTAGGGACTCATGGCCAGATTTTATGTGGGCCCCCAGTGGTGTCAGGTTATTCTATTCCTTTCCTTACCCGTTTTTGAATTCCATCCACATTCTTGACCCCCTGGTATCATCAGACTCGGCTTTGTCACCTAGGTCTAAGTGCTTCCTCTTCTCTGTGTGTGTTTGTGTGTGTGTTTGAGAGAGAACAAGAGAGAGAATGAGAGAGAGAGAAACCAATTTTTAGGTGTTGGTGGTAGAAGGTTTTTGTTTTTAAAATAGAGGGATTAAAAATTGGAGGGATGGAGATGGTGGGGGGAGCTTGAACCCTGTCCTGGCCTCTTCTTCCTCCTCCGTGTCTTCTCATTGTGAAAATAAACATGCAGAAGGGTGGTGGTTGTAAAGAAGGGAGAGGTGCAGGAGGCCAGCTATCTACTCATAAGTATGTTCCTTCCCAAGAGATCAATTCATATTTGGACTCTCTCCTCACACAGGGAGCTCCATTTTGTGCTTTCCTCCAGGCAGCAAAATGTCTTGGGTGCGCTACCATGTAGGGCTGGATGTGAATTTAATTTCAGTTCAGTATTGATAAAGAAAATTACCGACATTTGCAATGTTTCCCATATGCATGGCGAAAAAATAATTTGAGATTATTATTTTTTTATCTTAAAAAATGAATGTGGGAGAAACCCAAACCAGCAGATCCATCCATCCAGGGCCAGGACTTCGAGTGCTTTGCACTTAGAGAAGTCTGGTTCTGAATGCTAGTGCTTTAGGGTTGCTGCCTCTCTTTTGTCTGACAGGCTCCTCTTCTTCATCAGCTGTATGGCAGGCAAGTGCATCTTGGTTCTCTCCAGGCTTGGAATAGCTGTACTGTAGGGATTGGGCCCAGCACCTCTGCAGAGGTGTCTCAAGAAGACCTGGGAAGTGACTCTGACTCAGACTGGGAAGAGGGGCCGAGGGAAGAGGCTGTCGAGGGGCCAAGGACACAGGAGTGGGAGATGGGTGAGAATAGCTGTGATAGCCAAGGAGGCTTTTCTGAAAGTGTGGGAATGAAGGCTTCAAGTGAAGGGGAGGAGGCCACAGTGGGAAACAGGAATCCAAGGGTTAGGTGTCAAATGAAGAGGGAAGAGTAATGTAGAGTAACATAAGAGGAGCCATGCTGGATCAGACCATGGGTCCATCTAGTCCAGAATTCTGTTCACACAGTGGCCAACCAGCTGCCCATGGGAAACCCACAAGTGCAACAGCACCCTCCCTCCCATGTTCCCCAGCAACTCATGTACATAGGCACACTTCCTCTGATACCCGAGGTAGCATACAGCCAACAGGACTAGGAGCCATTGACCGCCTTATCCTCCATGAATTTGTCCAATCCCCCTTTAAAGTCATCCAACTTGGATGTTGCAAGTGACTGGCTGCCAGGGATGTCACCACCTGGAAGGACTCAGCTTGAGGGCAGGGCTGTTGGTAGCCCATCCGCCTTGAACAGGGAGGGTCATAATCCTCCAGATTAATTTTGTGTCAGCTTTCGTTTGTGATGTTGTAACCTGGAAAACCTACTAGAGAGCATAGAGCACTAGTATTAAGCTATGTGGCTTTGATCCATTGTCTCCTCTCCTGTGCTTGTATGGGGATTCCACTCTGTACCCTGAGGCTATGCTTGCTTGCCTGGAATGTCTACATAATAAAAGCTGATTGATTGGAACTGCAACTGACTAGCCTGTCTGTCCAAGGAGGAGGGTGAGGCATCTGGCATGTACCAATTGAATTTGGCTTGTGTGGATGGGTGAGAATTTCCTATCAGTTTGGTTTTGAGAAGAATTTACCCAAAGTTGCAAAGTTCTTCATATTTGGGATGGAAAGAACTTGCATTTTTAAAATGAATTTGGGAGAAAGTGAAACTGATGGATTTGCCTATCCTCGGTTCCAATGTGACTCTTAAGTTCAGGCAAGTCTGTATTCCTACTCCACTGATTTACTCCTTCCTGGGGAGGTAATGGAGTAGGCCTGCTCTTCAAGCTAACGTCTGTTGAGATAATTATTGTTTGAGATACTTAACCATCAGAGCCAGCTGCTCCCCACATGAGCAGAAGTAACATATACCCCAGAACAGAAGTAAGCCTGTAGATTCTGTCCCTCCTCCCCACACCTCCTTTAACTTGCTGGAAAATTATTTTGACATTGTTCCAGCATGCCTACTTATTATTTTTTTCTGGTGCTGGAGAACATACAGGTGGCCTAGGGGTGGGCGATCCACCCACCACCCGGCTCATGGCATGCTCAGCGAGCGCTGCCACCGTGCCTGCCAACCTGGGCCGAAACTGAGCACCAGCCGAGGTGCTCACCGGACTTCCGGGTTCCTGGTGCTACATTGTTTAGGTAGAAAATGTTGTAAGATACGTTAAAAGTGGATGTGATTTGCATAACTTGTGTAAATTGCGGCCATTTTTAATTTTTCTTTTGCCATTTTCTACATAGTTCCGGGAACCCAGAAGTTGCTTCCCTGGCTCGTCTCACGAGAAACACAAGTCGAGCTGGGGAAGCAGGTAGGGCGAGCAGAGCTGGGGGGGGGGTCGAGCCTGGCAAGTTCGATGGCCTTCCACCCCCCAATCGAGCTCCGCACGCATCCCTACACATCATCAAAAGTGAAGAGTAGCACACCTTGATCTTTAAATGCACGTTTCTAAAATGCAACACCTTACATTTGAGCAACATGTCTCTCATCCCAAAAGAAGGGCTTAGAGAACCCCTGTGTGTGCTGTGTGCCGCCAGGAAGCCGACAGCCTCAACAGAAAGCTGGGGGTTGGAAGCCTTGGAAAGATAAGGCAGTTGTAAGGTTGCCTAAGGAAGAGGAGCCAAAGTGTAAATGTATGGATCTGCCTTTTGCTGCAATTCTCATCAGCCCCAGACTGCATGTCCTGTGGTCAGGAATGGTGGGGGCTGTAGTTTAACAACAGCTGGATGGCCACAGGGTTGAACAAGCCGGGCTTCAGGCAGAGAGAGAGGGAGAGAGAGAGAGAGAGAGAGAGAAGCATACACACTATCAGAACTCTAGTTATCACACTGATGGCCCTGAAGACTGCTACATTTCTAAACATAGAAAATTTCCCATGAATATCCCCAGCCAAAGTTGCAAGTCTGTGGGTAAAACAAGTGGTCTGAATTGTCAACAACCCTTCACCATGCTGAATACCTGGTGTGTACCCAATACATCAGTAATCATTCATTCTTTTATATATATATATATATATATATATATAGAGAGAGAGAGAGAGAGAGAGAGAGCCCCACTAAGGAAGGATTTTTGGAAATTCCGTCCCTAAGGGGGTGAAAAAAGGGGGGGAAATCACCCCACTCTCATATCTCCTATGGGCAAAACAACAGGGCAGCAGTTATGCAAATCAGCCTCACCTCAGAATTGCTGCAGGAGCCAATAGGAACAATTATGCAAATAGTCCATAGGACACTTAGAATGTTCCTATGAATTCCTGCAGGGGCCAATAGGGGTGGGTATGCAAATCTCCCCTAGGCCATATAGAATGTTCTCTGAGGAGGTGAAAAGGGAGGGAAACTTTTTAAATGCCTGACTGACTGAATGACTGTTGTGTGGGGGGCGTCGATGCATAGGTTCCACTCCATCACGTTTTGACAGATCTACCCCAAACTTGGCACGGTCACTCTTCATCACCTGTAGACTCTCAGGATTAACCTGATTTTTCTTTAAGATCAGATATTTCTGTCAGAAAAGTTTTCTGCTGCCAGCACCCACTTTCAGACAGAGACACTATCTTTTCCATTGTACCAAATCCTAAAATCCACACGAGCGCAGCCACGGGCAACAGCTTGTGTGTGTGTGTGTGTGTGTTGCCTGAACATAAAATTAGTATGGCCAAATTAAAAAAAAAAAAAAATGAAAACACAACAATTAATTGGAGAGGTTGTCTCAGTTTATGTACCACCTTCTGGCATGCTGGATATCAGACAGAAGAGACTCAGTTAAGATAAGATGCTACCTTAAGCCATTATGGGATATGTGCTCTATGAGTAAGGTGACCATTTTTTTCAAATTTAAAACCAGGACATTTATTTATTTATTTATCTATTTAATTTCTATACTGCCCCACAGCCGAAGCTCTCTGGACGGTTCACAACAGTTTGTACATAAAAACAAAAAAAAAAAACATACAAAAAAAGATTAAAAACCAAATTAAAAAGCACAGTTTAAAAAACAATCCAAAAGTTAATAAAACTAAGTCTACAGGTGACAATCCCCCCCCCCCCGTGCTATTTTGAGCTCTTAACTATTGAATGCCTTGGCATAGAGGTCTTAACCTGGCGCCGAAAAGATAGTAAGGTTGGTGCCAGGCGGGTCTCAGTGGGGAGCTTATTCCATAATTGGGGGGAGAATTAAAGAAGGCCACTGAGAAGGCCCTCCTCCTCGTTGCTACTAACTGAGCCTATCTTGGAGGTGGCAGTTGGAGGAGGGCCCCAGATGTTGAGCGTAGTGTCCGGGTAGATTGCGGTTGGGAGAGACGAGACGTTCTATCAGGTATTGTGGTCCTAAGCCGTGTAGGGCTTTTTATGTTAGAACCACCACCTTGAATTCAGCTCGGAAGCATATTGGCAGCCAGTGCAGATGGGCCAGAACCGGTGTAATGTGCTCGGACCTTCCGGTCCCCACAATAAGCCTGGCTGCCGCATTTTGCACAAACTGCAGCTTCCGAACAGTCTTCAAAGGCAGCCCCATGTAGAGTGCATTGCAGTAGTCTAGGTTAGAGATCACCAAAACGTAGATTACTGAGACCAGTCTATCCCTGTCCACATAGGAGCATAGCTGGGCCACCAGCCGAAGCTGGTAGAAGGCACTCCTTGCCACTGAGGCCACTTGAGCCTCAAGTGACAAAGATGGCTCCAGGAGCACCCCCAAGCTATGAACCTTCTCCTTCAAGGGGAGTGCAACCCCATCCAGAACAGGTTGAACACCCTCCATCCGGTCAAAGGAACCACCCACTAACAGCATCTCAGTCTTGTCTGGATTGAGCCTCAGTTTGTTAGCCCTCATCCAGTCCATTGTCGCAGCCAGGCACCAGTTCAGCACATCCACAGCCTCACCTGCTGTAGATGAAAAGGAGAAATAGAGCTGCGTGTCATCGGCGTACTGATGGCAACGCACTCCAAAACTCCAGATGACCCCACTCAGCGGTTTCATGTATATGTTGAAAAGCATGGGGGATAAGACTGACCCCTGAGGAACCCCATATTGGAGAGTCCACGGGGCCGAGCAATATTCCCCAAGCACCACCCTCTGGAGCCTGCCATCCAAGTAGGTGCGGAACCACTGCAATGCAGTGCTCCCAACTCAGACAGCCTCCCCAGAAGGATACCATGGTGGATGACATGTTGGGACAGTCCCATGGTTGTCATGGAGTCCATGAATTCCTGAGCCACACCAGACAAGGTGCCCTCAGCATGGATGTTAACATCCCCCAGGACCAACAGCCTGGGGGACCTCAGCATCACCAGCGAGACTACCTCTGTCAGCTCAGCCAGGGAGTCTGTTGAGCAGTGGGGTGGGCGGTACACCAACAGAATCCCTAATCTGTCCCGCTGGCCCAACAAAAGGTGCAAACACTCCAGACGAGTAGTCAGACGGACAGGGAGCCTGGAGAGAGAGATAGAATTCCTATAGACCACGACAACCCCCCCCCCCGCCCCAGCCCTCAGGTCTACCCTGATGCTGCACCAAGTACCCCAGTGGGCAAAGCTGGGAGAGACTAACTCCTCCCTGTTCTGCCACCCAGGTCTCGGTAATGCATGCCAGATCAGCCGCCTCATCCACTATTAAATTGTGGATGAGGGAGGCTTTATTTTGTACCAATCTGGCATTTAGAAGCAGCATCCGGAGACCCGAGGGCAGGCTGATAGGGCAACCACCAAACCTGCAGGTGCGAGGAGGACCGGAACAAGGCACAGCCATTAAGTGCCTGGGCCGTGTTCCCCTTACCTGGCTAGTCCTCCTCCCAATGCCATATCTCCCTCTACCCATCACTACACTAATTGGGGCCCCCACAGAACCCCCCACTTGGCCCCATGACTCCCCTCCAAGGCACATGTTCCGGCCCTAGACAGGGAAAAACAATCCCGCCCACTAAGGGCACCGAGCAACAAATAGCAGTGTTAGGGGGGTGGCCCTTGCCCTTGTGGCACCCCCGAAGTCACAAATGCCCCCTCCCCTCCCATCAGAAGATATTTGGGCCTTCAGGCTTCAACCTAACTCAAGCCTGGGTAGGCCTCAATCCTTCACAGTAGTCCAACAAGATCTGGAAGGTCATAGGTTCCCCACACTTGATCTAGCTCATTGTTGCCTACACACTGACTGGCAGTGGCTCTCCAGGAGTCTTTCCCAGTCTCACCTGGAGATACCAGGGATGAAACCCAGGACCTTTTGCATGCAAGATGGTTGCTCTGCCATTGAGCAATGGCCCCCTCCCCTCTGATAAAGAAGCCATGGTGTAGTGGAGTGGGAACACTGGGTCCCAGAACTCTGGCACTTTTTTCAGCTGATCCTAATAAATTAGCTAGTATGCTATGGACTGATTTTCTTTGGGCCCGGGTTCGGCGCCCGCCAGAGAAATGCAGGGCCTGTCTGGCTGGATGCTGCTGCTGGCGCTCGGCAGCTGGCTCCGGCTGTGGGCGAAGGGCGCTGTGCCCCTGCCTAATTTCTACCCCTTCAGGCTTGCGCAGGGGGATGCGGTTACCCTGCAGGAAGATGACAACGGTTCTGGGCTCTGGCCCATTGCCATGAAGTTCTCTTTCTTGGGCGTGGCTCACACGGCGCTCTAGACTATGTCAGTAGTCGCCCTGTCTAAGGGCTAAGGAGAGCGCGGGAGCAGCTCCGCATGGGGCTTGGCTCCCCCCCCCCGAGGTTTCTTAACGTGGAGAGTCTTATGAGAAATAAACAAGCCGCGTTCAGTATTTTACAAAAAATTGAAAACTATATATAGCAGGGATGGGGACTCGGACTCCAGGACTCGACTTGTGCGTCAGACTGAGTCCCCCCTCTGACTCGAGTCAGACTCGAGTCCCAATATTTTTAATGGGACTCGAGACTCGACTTAGGACTCGAGACCAAGGACTCATGTTCCAAAATCGTGTTCCTCAAATGCAACATGGATAGGTTTTAGGAAGTACAGCAAGTTTATTTTTTAAAATCATTTTCCTAAAATGCAACCTTTCAGACATTTTGGGTTTGGCTGTCTCTGCCTGCCTGTTTGGGGTTCCCAGCTTCCTCTGCCTGCCTGGTCTCTTCTTAACCAGTTCCACAGTTTGAATTGTCCAAGACAAAGACCTCTGCCTGCCTGTTTTGGGGTTCCCTGCCTCCTCTGCCTGTCTGGTTATTTTGGGTTGGGTCTGTTCTTGCCAAAATCAGTTGCAGAGTTTTGAAATAAAAAGGCACACTTGTGCCTAGAATTTATTTAAGCCACCCATCTGAAATAGCCTTATTTTGTTGGGGAAAAACCCCATTGATTTTAATAGGGACTTGTGGAGTCAGCTTTGGGAGTGACTCGTGACTCGTGAGTCACCATTTTGGACCAAGGACTCAGACTCGGACTCGAGACTCGGGTCCAAAGATTCGTGACTCGACTCGTGACTCGAAACTAAGGACTCTTCAACATCCCTGATATATAGTTTACTAAAAACGGGACAAAATTGACATTTATATTAAAAAGAAGGGACGGTCAGGAAATATGAAAAAAATGGGACTGTCCCTTTTAAAATGGTACGTATGGTCAGCCTAATCCTGGCGAAGCAGCGAGGTGCACTGTGAAAACAGCGGAGCGAAAAGCTCGAGTAACCGAGAGAGAGTGGAGCTCTGAGGGCCAGTGTCACGGTCCGAAAATGCCAGATCACTAGTGCCTGTCTTGTGCTGCAAAGGGCCTTTTATAGTCCGAAGCTAACACTGAATTGGTCGATTTTGGTGGGCTCTGTGGGATGACATCATCATCGAGTTCCCACGGTCGGGCTGTATGTACTGCACGGGAGTATTATCGAAGAGTTGCCGCAGCCACAATATAGTGAGAGTGCATGTGCTGAATGCCGAGTATTGCCGAGATACAACAACGAGAACCATCGTGTAAAATAAAACTAAAGCTAGGATAAATTAATAATTGATTTAGGTTGGTTTATCAAGGATTGATTTGATGTACTCAATCTTTTGATAAATTAATAATTTTTGATTTTGTAGTCCTAAACTGTACTGGTTACATCTCACGACTAACCAGGACAATGTCCAAAAAACCAGTACTGTACTGGTAAAACCAGTACATATGGTCACCTTATCTATGAGGCTGGTTTCTTTTTGCTGCCCTGAACTCTGCCCCCTACATTGGTGAAGTTCTTCCTTCCCAGAAGAAGAGGCATTACTTTTCTGACTCTTTTACAGGGAGGGGGAGAATGTCGATGAAATTTCTAATGGGGACTGGGGAGGCAGGGATTCTGTTTACCTTGTAAGTGTAGGAAGTGTCCAGGGGATCATCTTTCTGTTTTTAGATTCCAAAAATGTCCCACAGACAGGCTGTTGCAGTATGGCAGGGCTCTTCCCTAAAACTAAAAGAGTGGGGGGCAAGCTAAAAAGGAGGGAAGAGAGATTTCCTAAAGCTCTAAAAGCCCCTTTCTTGCTTGCGGTAGGGTGTGGTTCCTAGAACAAAGGTTTTCAGCCCAGCAGCAGTTCCTGAATGATCAGGAAACCGTACAATGTCATGTAGTTTCCTGGGCATTCAAGGAATTGTTACTGGGCTGAAAGCCTCTGTGTGAAGAACCCAGGACCAAAAAAATTTATCCCCATTCCCATACAAGATTTCCCCATAAGGAATTCAATAATGACACACCAGCTGCCTGAAGCTTAGCTTGCCTGCCACTACTGACCACCTCTGTAACATCCATCAAAGGAAAGGGCTAGGTGTGTTAGGAACTGGAAACAAGAGTGAGGCCCAATTAGCCTGGCCATAGCTCCACATGAGCTCAGTCTGCGCCCTCACACAAGAGTTCCACAGCAGATATGCAGAGAGGATCCTTAGCACACAAGTGAATGTAGCACGGATTCTCTAAAAGGTGCCATTTTGTAAATTGCTGCCTTAAAGCAATCAGAGGGTTAAATCAAGTGTTAGTCTTGCTTAGAGAAGACCCATTGAAATTGATAGGGACTGCTCTAATTTGGAATAACGTTGGATTTAACATACAGTAAGGTTGCCATCCTACACAAATCAACTTGAGAGTAAGAGCAATTGAACAGCAGGATTTACTTTTGAGAAAGCTTACATAGATTGTGTAGCACATCCATTTGCTAAATCCAAAGGGACAAAGATATTTATGGGGAGGAGATGATAGACCATAATCGCATGGGAACAGTACTGTTAAAAACAAAACAAAAACATAGTTTCTATTTTTGATATTCTCTCTCTGACAAGATGTCTGTCTGTTTGATCTATATTTTCCAATGGATTTGGGTTTTAAGGGTTTTAAGGCATCTATCGTATCTTTTTACATGAGGCGTTTCTAAGAAATCCGTTATGAATCAGCCAACTTGAATCAAGTTTATGCTGATTTATGTCAGCTTAAGATCTCTGAGTGTCAAATTACACTTGTGTATACCAGCTGGAATTTTTAAAAAAGTGTAGTAAAGTATCAGGAGAAATAATAATAATAATAATAATAATAATAATAATAATAATAATAATAATAATAATAATAATAATAATAATAAAAACCAACTTTTGATGCTTTCAGGCTTTAGTTTTCATACAGTTCACAGTTTCAATTAAAACAAAAAACAAAACAAAAACAAAAAACCCTAGGGTATTATTTTTTTTTAATAAACAGATTCTCTTAAAAAGTTTGTTTGTTTGCTTGCTTGCTTTTTAGGATTAAGCAAATTGAAGGACAAAAGGAGATCAACCTTGGGCCCAATCCAGCAGGACATTTCTGTATTGGACACCTTTCTCAAAAAGGACACATGGTGACTTGCCCTGGGGCCCCCTCAAAAACCTGGAGATAACTGCACCTAAGTGTGTGTAGGTGGAGAAGAGCCAGAGGGAGAGAGTATCAGGGCAAAGTAACATGATACACTGTCTTTGTAAATGCCTTACAATTAAAAAATAACCCTGACTTATTAGCTTCATAATGAGACCTGTTCTTCAGATGGGAATAGATCATGGATTTCAGAGTGCCTGGCCAGAGCTGATTCCAGGTTTCTGAGGACCCTTGGTCAAACACAGCCCTAGTGCCCTCCTGCCTCAGTGAGTCTACCTTCTCCCCACCATTGTCATCACTATTGCAAGAGGCAGGTGAACAAGCAGATTGCGATGGTGAAGATGAGAAGCAATGCCAGGGGGCTCTTGTCAGTGGGCCCCTGCTGGGGAGTGGGCCATCAGCAGGTGCCCGAACCATACCTACCCTTGATGCCAGTCCCGAGTCTGGCACATGTAATGAAAACAGAAGGATTCTGTTGCAGTTGTCCTTGTTAAAGATACGTTGGGTTTCTTGTAATGCAGCTGCAATTTTGAAAACAAGTCTCTACTGTTTAGCTGCAAAGCCATGCAAGTTTAAGCCCATTGTAATCAACTTTGGCTGGTATGAACTTGGAGGAACAGAAATAAATCAGGCCCTGTTCCTTTGGCTTTTAGAGTGCCCCTTGGAGATTTTCTCTGCAAAGTTTAAGAGAATTTAGAAGCATTGCCCACAGCAGCGTTGCATTTTTTAAACACAATCACACTTCTGGGTCCATAGAATATTGATTTTTCTCCCTCCTTCTTCTACAAGTTATTAGTGGTGGGGTTTTTTCTTCTTCTTTTTTTGAAAAAGGAACTATGTGAATCCATGATCAGAATGCCTTAGCAAGCTGTTCCACTCTTCGGGCTTTAAGATGCATACAGATGTCGGCTCTGACTATTTAGAAATTCAATTTCTTTCTGTAGAAACACGTGTGCCCAGTTTTGGCAAAGTTCTTTTCCTTCCAACTGGGATCAAGGACAAAGCACATTCTGACTTGCATTAGATACAAATTGAAAAGGCCTTCTAGCAAGTGCACAAAAGTGCTGGAGAGCTGCTGTGACAAGAGGTGCACTGCGGCTTCTGAAGCAAGGCAAAATCTTTATTTACTTTAGGAGGGAGGGAGAAAGCCACCAGAGAGGATGCCCAGAATAAGAATGATCTGTCTGAAATGGCAGCAGTTGTCACATGTGGGGGACTGGTGTTATTAACCACTTGCCTCACAAAGAGTTTGAGGACTGATGAAATATATATGCCTTTGTCTGTTGCTTTGCTGCTATAGTGTCCTTTTAAGGCACTTTGCTTGCTCAGCCGGATGGCATGACATTGAACTCAATGTACAGATTGCATCTCCTTCCTCCATCTCCTCTCCTTTGGTACATTTCAGTTTGCGAAATAATATCCATTTACTATGATGATTGGCCTCCTCGTTGCTTGCAGTTGTGCCCATTTTTAAAGACAGGGGGTCTGAGGGCCAGAGATCAATTTGCCAAATATCGTATTTACTAGACTCAATCACAGTGAGTCTTCAGCAAAAGTAGGACCTCTCTCCAGATCATCCCTCTTGAACCTCTTTCAGCCCAAGGACTGAATTTTCGAGAAACTCTCAGGGGCCACATTCCAGTGATGAGCAGGGATGAAGGCAAAAGGGGCACAGCCAAAAACAAAAAATGTACCAGTATGTTTAAGGTCTTGCTTCCAGCAGCTAAGGCCCAAACTAAACTTTTGGGTAATCACACATATGTGGAGTTAGTTTTCTTTACCTTTGTTCAAGTGCCTGTGCCCTTAATGCAGATCAGGACAATGTTGCTCTGGGAGAGGGATGTTGAACCTTCTTTTTGTTTATTCCTGAACACACACACCCCTTCCAGGCGTGACTGTTACAAGGAGAAGAAACATTACTATTGGAGTCAATGAAGGGTCCCCCCCCCTTATTTAACCCCCTGGGGGCAGGGACAAATGGTTTAGCCCTCCCCCTTTGCTGGAGCATCATGGTGCCAATCTGAATTCGGGCCACATGTACTTACACAAGGTAAGGAAACTGTTCAAGATGGCTCCACCATGCCTGAGTCCATGAACCTTTAATTTCAGCCCAGGCATTTCAACCTTTTAGAATGGGAGAAAAAACTGCATGGAAACTGGAAACTGTCAAACCATCAATGGTTGGGGGAATGCGTGTGTCCATCTGGGGAACCTAGAGGGCCAGACTGGAACTCCAAGTGAGCCAGATTGGGACCCCGGGCCTGAGATTCTGCACCCCTGGTGTAAATCCAGCTGGGGGGGGGGACATGAAGAAGGGTCTCAGAGGGTGGATTGTAGTATTCTGGCAGGTTCATATGGGGAGAAGGAATTCTTAAGAGATACTTCCAGGCCATTGAAACCCTTTTAAGTGGAGCATCTCTCTGTTCGTTCTGCTGCTGAGTTTTATTTCACTGTAAGCATGTTTTCTATCTTAGCAGTTACTGGAAGAAGCTGGTCCAGGCATTTGTCATCACCTAAGTCCTCACCGCCAGGGAGAGAGAATGGTAGCTATGTGGAATGAGAGCATTTTAAAGTTCCCTTCCTCTTATGCTCTTGATCTGATGTGCTGCACTGTAGCCCCAATCCATTTTCTAAGTGCACGGACCATCCTTGTGATAAACGGGCAAATCATAAACAATGCTAGAAGCAAGTGTTTTAGAGCCTTTCCCTTTACAGTGGAAGGCAAAGAAGCCCACATGATCTTCTATAAATCATTTCATGACACTGTATTTTGCCACCTTATATTGGAAGCCGCTGACCCATGAGCCTGTCATCCTGCAAGACCACATAGCAAAGGAAGCTGAAGCAAAGCCAAGGGAAAACAGAGCTTTTTTTTTTTACAGCTCAGCATGCAAAGAAGGGATAATAGAGGAGCATGTTAATTAGGATTGCTAGCATCTGTTCCTCTGATGTTTTCTTAAAGTCTACATGTCTGCCATATTTTGTGTGCGTGTGTGCACCATCTTCCCTCAGGTTTATACATCTTGTGTTCCTGGCATGTCATTAGTAGGGAAGCTTGAGTAATATGAGATCTTTCCAAATTCTTATATGAATTGACTGGATAGGGAGACATTTTTCTCCCTCTCCCATAATACTAGAACTTGAAAGGGTTATGCCATGAAATTGGTTGCTGGGAGATTCAGGTTAGATAAAAGGAAGGACTTCTTCACACAGAACATAGTTAACTATGGAATTTGCTACCACAATATGTAGTGATGGCCACCAACATGGATGGCTTTAAAGGGGGATTAGACAAATTCATGGAGGAGAAGGCTATCCATGGTTACTAGTCATGGTGGCTATACACTACCTCCAGTATCAGAGGCAGTATGCCTAAGTACACCAGTTGCTGGGGAACATGGGTGGGAGGGTGCTGTTGCACTCATGTCCTGCTTGTTGGGTTTCCCATGGGCAGTTGATGGCCACTGTGTGAACAGAATGCTGGACTAGATGGACCCTTGGTCTGATGCAGCAGGGCTCTCCTTATGTACTTGTGATCCTCACGTCCCAGAGACATGTAAGGATCAGACCTATGCTATCCAATGGCTTTTGCCCTTCCTGGGGATTCTGACACAATTCTTGGTTCAAAAACACTGTATCAAAAGGCACTTAAAATGCCTGTTTTGAGATAAAATAACATTTAGGAATGCATATTTTGAGATAACACATATTTAGAAGTGTGTAGTTGGAGAGAAGATGACTCAACATGTGTATTTATTTACATACGTATCAATGTGAAATTGCATTCACATTTAAACAGAAATATTTGCAGATTGATGCAGAAACCGGACAAAATGGATTTGTAAGTGAACACACAGGATAGTGACCTATACTGGAAATATACTCATTCACCCATCCCTAAATTAGTTTGCAAAAGCAAGCAGAGAAAGCAGCAGGCGTTGTGGGTGTGGGAGGAGAGCGCAGGCTATCCTGGTGTTACAACTTCAGCCTTCATGCTTAAGTTTGGGTAACTGGAGACATTCCCCTGAACTTACTCTTACCTTTTGGGACACCGGTTTCACTTTTCTGCCTGGTGATGATCTCAGTCATGCTTTTCCTTGTGTCTTAGTCTTTGACCATGTTTGCATTCTGCCCTTCCACCAAGGAGCCCAGGGCTGTATCTGTGGTGCCATCCTATTTTATCCAGACAATGACCTTGTGAGGTAGGCTGGGCAGAGTGAGTGAGTGAGTGAGTGAGTGAGTGAGTGAGTGACTTCCCCAGGGCCACACAATGAGCTTCCTGATTAAGAGAGCTGCTGCCGGTCAGAGCAGACAATGCTGGATGACACAGATGACAGTTGTCTAACTCAATGTAAGGCAGGTCCATGTGTCCTTATGGCTCCCACAGAATTCTCTTTCTGAACTATCTCTGACCCTTCTTTGCAGAGCAACAGTTGACATTGAGGAAGTCTGTTTTCCTCTAACATGGAATGAATACTGTGAGGTTATAGGAATTGCCAGGGTAACATAATCAAGGCTTTGGTTTGAGAAACTGAATGACTATATTAAGAGAGAGGGAGAGCAAATTGAAATTAGGCACTTGAGGGAGGGACCTCTCACATCTTTAGTGCAGCTCAAGTACTCTTAGCACATTAGCAAGTAATTTCTTTGCTGTTTTCCCCTCAATTATGGCTATTTCATGTATGTATTAGATGAGGGCATTGTACCAGCCAGAGACCAATTTTCATCATAAGGCTGATTAGACATTTAGCTTTATTCCGCTTCTGAAATGTCTTTCTTTTCTTTCTTTTTTTCTTGTTGGGCTTTGTGTTTTTTTGCTGCCTTGTTCATCCCTTTATTGACTCGCACATAAGTAAGGATTTCACCCGATTCATCAGCTTATTCCATTAATGAACACACGGTTGCATTTAACCTCATGGTGCAAAAAGAAGCAGCAGCAGCTAATGTTTTACCTGATCAATGGAGTGTTTTTCTTCATTCCTGCAGGCCTGGGGCCCACTGGCCCTAGCAGGACCCAATATTGCCACCAGGCACACAGCCACCTTCTCTGCCTCCACTATGCCACTGCTGCTGCTGTGGCCTCCCAAGTGCTTTCATGACCATGGTGGCTCGCAGGGACTGAGGAGGAGGGGTGACACTGATTGGAGTTCTGGGTCATGAACATCTTGATTAGGCTAGCTCCTCCCCAACATAGACACATTGGCAGTAGGACCAGAATACTTAATATAACGGGCCAGCAAAGTGGAATGTACAGCCTGGGGCTCCAATCACTACCTTGCCATCATCCCCTCTGTAAGCAGGAAGTCCTCCATCCTGCCTAGAAGCAGCAGTGCCACCAGGCGGCAGCCTTTTTTGTGTGGTGGCAGCCATGTTGTTTTCCCACAATGCCCCCCAAATGATGGCATTTTGGGGGCATTGCATTCCATGGTATAGTGAAGCCAGGGGCTAAGCGTTGGACTTTTTGATTAGCGGGGACAGTTATGTCATCTGACTGCCACCCTCACTCAAGCTTCTCGGTTCCCTCTGATTAGGGGTGGGTGATCCTCTGGGACCCGACCCATCTCCAGCTCAGTGGACACCGCTTCTACGCTCACTGAGCTGGGCCAGAAGCAGGCACACGCCGCTCACTGGACTGCCGAGTTCCCGGTGGGCTACTGTTTACCTAAAAAATGCCTTAAGATACTTCAAAAGCGGCCGCAATTTGCACAAGTTACGCTTATGGCGACCGCACCACTTTGGCTGTATCTTAAGACATTTTCTATGTAAACAGCAGCCTGCCGTGAACCCAGAAGTCGCTTCCCCAACTCAACTTGGGAGAACATGAGTTGACGCTGGGGAAGAGGTAATCAGGATAGAGTTTGGGGGGTCAATCCCAGCTAGTCTGCTGACTTTCCACCCTCCAAAAGAAATCCTCACACATCCCTACCTCTGAGCTTAGCTTCAATCCTCACAGTAGCTCTGGGGAAGGATGGATTTTCCCAGCAACAATACATTGCTGTGAGCTATCCCTGCCATAAATACAAACTATTTTGGGCTGGCTTGGTCTTGAATGGGTAATTAAGAGCCTTTAGCTTCACAAAAAACAACACACACACACACACCCTCAACAATGATGCCTGTATTTTTGGACTCTCCTTGGGGACCTGGCTATGGGGACTGTCCTGATGAGTGCCTGCACTTCAAAATTTACCACTGCATCACAGATTACCTTTTGGGAAAACCAAGATGGTGACCATAAATGCAACTGCCAGGGGTTCAAAGCAGAAACCCCAGGAAGATGTCCCTATTAGCAGTGGGTCCCAGAACTTGTGTAGGGGTGACATCAGGCCTGTTTGTAACCTCTGGTTCTGCTGACCATACAGACTCTAAACATGTTCTGGTAACTAGCTCTCAAGTCTCCTTTGGCTCCAAATGGCCATGATTTCCAGCTCTTAAGTTGGGAATCAGTTATTGATCTCCTGAAACTTAAGAGCCTTTTTTGGATTAGACATATAATTGGTCTTTCCCACAGTGGCAAGCCAGATGCCTCTAAGAGGCCTATCAGCAGGAAGTGAAGGCAATAGGCCTCTCCCACTGTTCTTCTCCAGCAACTGGTATTCAGAGGCATTCTCCCTCTGCACCTGGAAGTAGCATGTAGCCATCATCAGGACTAGTAGCCATGACAAAAAATGAGTATGCACATGATTGCCACAGTCACCCTAGTGCAGGCATGTTGTACCTCTGATCTGCAGGACAAATCCAGCCCACAGGGGGTCCAAATCCAGACCTCCCCACCTGGCCACAATGCCTTTCCCCAACCACAATCATTTCTTTGCTTCCCAGCTTTTCCATATTTTTCCCATTCTAAAAGGTTGAAATGCCAGTAAGACTGGTACTGAGAGCTTTAAGCTAAAATAAGCTGGTATTTTTGGCCCTGGCCCTTTTGTCTTTGCCCCCCACCCACCCCTGAGATAAGAGATGGGTGAATGAGCAGTGTTCGAGATGGCCAGGATTCTGCAAACATCATCTTGCCACTCATCAGGACCGGTGCAAGGCAGTTTGGTGCCCTAGGCAAGATCAGATATTTAGCACCCCCCCTTCCCACTTGAGAGCGCTGCATTTTTTTTTCAAGGTGTTTCTGGCGCCCCCTTTAGCCCTGCGCCCTAGGCAGCTGCCTAGTTGGCCTAATGGTAGCACCGGCCCTGCCACTCATCTCATCCCCAATTCCCATTAGCATTTGTGATCACTGCTCTTTTGAATGGGAAACTTGTACAAACCAAGCAGCGGTCGAATGGCAGATTTGCGCAAATCTCCCTGAAATGTTCACAAATTTCCTCCATAGACTAAAGCGGGGCTGATTCAGTCTACTGAGGAAATTTGTGCAAATTAGGAAATTTTGCAAATCGAACTGGGGAATCAGGAAGGAGATGAATGGATGCACATGTAGGACAATTTGTGAATATTTTCGGTGCTTGCATGCTTTGTGAGCAAAAATAAAATTCTCACACATCCCTACGGCGGAGAGCTTCTCTGAAACTGAATTTGGCCCTTGGCCTGAAATTGGTTCAGCACCCCTTCCTTAGAAGTGTGTCTTCACTAACTCTTCCACCTGCCTTTCCACCTTGCGAGTTAAAATTGCACATGACAACTACTGAGGGGCAAATGTGCGACAATGGCTAGTGAAGCATTTGGGAAGTTTACTGTAATATAAATACAAAACTAAAACATTGCCCATCTGTGCATGCCATGATGATTTCTGGTTTCCCACTGATGAATGTGGGCTCACATTAGCATTGCGTTTCTTTTCCTGCCTCTCATCGCTTCCTTTTCCTCCAAAGTGCACTGATAATGAAGTGGCTGCCTTTTCACTTTGTGCAACTCTATCCGTTCGAGACTTGAAAGACCAATAACCATTTTCAGAGTACGTTCGGGTGCAGCGATTCACTGTACTCTGTGACTCCTGCATACCTCTTGGATTGATCACATCAACGATGCTTCATTCATTCCATTTTTTTTAAAATGAGAAAAAGTGTCCCATAAAAGCTAAGTGAGGGGAAATAATCTTTGCTTCCAGAATTGGTGTGGCCATTGGGGTTCACTTTTAATGGCCCCAGTGCGAAGTCTGTTTAACTTTCCAGTCATTCTGCTCTAGAAGCCTGACAGTGACTCCCTTCTATGTTCAGCAGCTTCTGGACCTGTCGCTTGATACCGTTTCACCTTCCCAACCTCCTATTGCCACAGCAAAGCTTTTTAGTCTCCCGAAGCAGGAATAAGGACTGTTCCGGTGCTATCTCCTACTCCCCTTTGCCACTCCATTTGACAGCTGAAACATACAAGGAAATTAACCAGGCAAGACTATACGTATCAGACAGCTATAAGTGTGCACTTGTGAAAGACTGACCAAACAGAAATGCAACCCCAACTGCACATTTTTGAAGCACCCAAATTGTTTTTTGTTTGTTTGTTTTATTTAAACCTGGGGAATGAGTGCCACTTTGACATTGGTGGAAGGACAATCACTAGTCAGATCATGAAAAGCGAGTGGAACAGGCTTTTTCGCCACTCTTGCTGAGTGGCTCTGTAGCTGATCATGGCGACACATGATAAAAGCAGTCTCCAAGGTTTGGATGATATGACAATCCATCACGGGCAAGAACAACCCTACAACAAGTAGGGATGAGTGACCCGCCCAGCACTCAACTCGCAAAGCACTCCCACTGCACTAGCACCAGCATCAGCACCAGCGATTTGTGCAAATTACATAAATCACAACCATTTTTAATGTAACTTATGCCATTTTCTATGTAAACAACGTAGCGCCGGGAACCGGAAGTCGAGTCAAGCCTGGGAAAAGTTAGGGCGAGTGGAGCTCAGGGGGGGGTCGAACCTGGTGACTTCGCCGGACTTCCACCCCGCAATCGAGCTCCACACACATCCCTACAAGCCATGGGTTCCCTGTGTGGCCTGTTCCTGCAAAATAAGCCACCCTATGGAAAATGCTCCTGGTTCAGACAGAACAAAACAACCCACCAAGGCTGGCTGCTCATGGTGGGTTGTTGTGTCATGTGAACCCAGCTAGTATAAGGAAACATCCTATGGTCCACCACAAGTGGGGCAGATAAGGTCTGAAGGGTGAGACTGATGTAATTTGGAATACCCAACTTTCTGAGGTCTCTAATACCTTGCTGATCAGGCAACCTGTGGGTCCAGTTATGGAGACTGGGTTTCATAACTCAGGTAATCATTATTATACCTTCTGTGTGTTATGTGGTGCTTGTGCGCATGAGAGAGAGAGACACCCAGAGGAGAGAGAGAGAGAGAGAGAGAGAGTTGAATGTGCCGCAGCAGCAAGCATTCATGCAAAATTGCAACCAGGTTGCCTCTCAAGCTATTTTTAGTTTGCCTTCTCAACCAACTGGCATAAACAACCTCTTAAGGTGGTAAAGACCATCACAGTCATAAATCTCACCCTGTTAGGTGTTCAGACTTGTTCCATTACAGAAGCATAAACCTCTTGCTTATGAACTGACAGACAGGAACAGTGCATGCAGATGCTCTCGGAAGCACAGACAAAGCAGGTGTCTCTGGTGCTAGAGAACTCAGCACCAGACCACCAGTATACCACTAGCCCTTCTTGCCACCAGGAGCGAGTGATTCAGCTTCCCCTGCCCCAATACAGCCATAAGAAGGTTTTGCCTCTCCAGCACTACAGAACAGGAAGCAAAAGTCAGTTATCCCCTGAGCTCCGCTTGACTTATCTTTCCCCGGCTCAGCTTGCGTCCTTGCGAGCCGAGCCAGGGAAAGGAACTTCCAGTTTCTGGCGCTATGTGCTTTACGTAAAAAACAGTGTAAACTACGTTAAAATGGCCACAATTTGCATAACCAGTGCTACGTTTTTAATGTTAAAAACAGGGTAAAATACGTTAGAACAACCACGAGTTACATAGTTTGCATATGCCTCACAAATCACAGGTTGTCCAACATACTTTACGCTGTTTTTAACGTAAAAAACAGTAGAGCCGGGGACCGTGGAAGTCCGGCAAGCGCCTTAGCTGGTGCTCACTGGAGACTCTGCTCAGCTCACTGAGCGCCCCGCAAGCCGAGCGCCGGGCTCAGTGCCCATCCCTAAGGGGGGAAGGGAACAATGTTTTGTTCTTGTTGTTATGCCTGAAGTGATATGAAACCTGATTTAACCTGTAAGCAGTTGTGACTGAATTCCATCCTCCGTTTCCTGTAAATATATCTCCAAGTTAACAAATTTGAAATTGGAAGACATTTGTGAAACCGCATGTTGTTTTGCATCACAGCAACATGTGTTCAAATGTGTGTTAACCATTGTGGTTGCTATGGGCATTTGAGGTGTGTACTTGCTTGCCTCTGTACAGCAGAACACACACACACACACACACACACCTCTTCTGGGATAAACGATATGAAAATATAAGAGCTGCTCTTGTTTTGTTTTGTTTTTTAAAAGATGTGTCTGGGAAATTGCTTCAATTTAGCTTAACAATCTTTGGTCTTTGTGACAATCATATAATCATCTGCCAATATTGTGCCATTCTGTTTGTTTTATGCCATCACACAATTGCAGGGTGAGGGGAATGATATTCTACTCTCCTTTTTTCCTCTTTGGTAATTATGGTGCAGCATTCAGTGGGATCGGCCCCCCCCCGCCCAACACACACACTCCCACACACTCCTAATTGCTTTTCTCAGTACAATATAACGGGAACAATACAGTTGCTGTATCTGCACTGAATATTGGCTAGTTAATGTATCTCTCTCCCTCCCTCTTCTGTCTCTGCCCTTCACACCATTCTGTGCTGTTAACACCAAGTGTTATTGGGTGGCGGGGGAGTAGCATAGATAGAGCACTTCCAGTTGGATTCTGATTTTAAGTGCAAAACTTGAGGACATGCAATTGGGGAAGGTCCCACCCTCTATGAACTGCTTGTGAGAGCATCCCAAAGACAACTGGGCTGGTCACAGTTGGAAACAGAGGGTTGGCCCCAGATTTTGGCACTTGCAACTGGGCTGGCCAAAGCAGACCTCCCTGCTTCTTGCCCTTCTGTTCTGTAAATACTACACAAAGGGTCAGGGGACCCTGCTGGACGGTCTGAGCTGGGCTGGGGTACCCTGGGAGGAGGGGAGATCTTTCATCAGAATGCAGATCCTGGATTCCACCCAGAATCCAAAACTTGACACACCTTGTCCTCATCTAGGGATGCACAAGCATTTTATTTCAGTCCATAAAACACCCTGACTTGCCCTGTTCGCAACCCCAAATGCAAAAAGAAAAATGTGCACTTTGAAATGCACATGTAAAAAATAAAAATAAACAAACACGTTTTCATGCTTTAGTCAATGAGAATTTTTTTTAAAAAAAAATACAGATTGCTGCAGCTGATCATTCAAGGTAAAATAAATGGGAAAAGAAGTGTAGGAGGAGGAGGAGGAGGAGGAAGAAAGACCTTGGCTGAAAAACCTTAGAGAATGGGTCAGGGGCAATACTATATCATTGTTTATAGGGGCCATATCTAAAGGCAGCCTAGCCATGATGATGTCCAACATCCGGTAGGAGAGGAAGGAGAAGGAGGGGGAGAAGGAAAAGGAGAAGGAGAAGAAGGAGTCAATGGCGAGAAAGTATGCATTTTTGGAAAATGCACACATTGGCCAGTGTCTAATAGGGCACTTTTATATCCCTGCCGCGATTGTCCTCCTGCACCCCACCAATTCCATTGTGCAAGCAGCCCCCACTGCTTGCACAAGGGAAATTTAGCACTTCTATAAGCAAGCCAAAATGAGCAGAAATGCAGATTTCAAATACAGGAGCTCCACCAACCTGCCTCCTTCCAGAAATGAGCATTTCCACCCACTTTGGGGCTTCCTCTAGGAAGCGCTGCATCTCCCTTGCCTAAGCAGCTGCTCCTTCTTGCACAATGGACTTGGCAGGACCCACAGCTTGTGGGACAGAATTGGTGGTGCAGAAGGGAATCTGATGGGGCATAAGCACCCTGTTGGAAACTGCCCCCAATGTGCACTTTTCATGTTTGAAATGTGCACTTTTCCCATTTGAATGAACCAAAGAACAGGTTGCAAACAAACATAGGAGCAAACCAAACAGAGCTTTAAATAGTGAAGTTCAGAGAATTTCTGTGAGCGTATAAACATCCCTGGTTCTCCTATCTCTATCCAGCAAGGCAGTTCTTGTGCTGCTAGTGGACTGAAAGATGGTCCTTTTATACGTGTCTCTTTTGCCCTCTCCCCAATCATGCAACTGGGTGCATTGACAAGTGTATGATGGGAGTGGGGAGTGGGGAGCTAGTCCACCTCACCCCATGGCCTCACTCCTGCCTCTTCCAGCCTCAGCTATGGAAAGGGAACTGATCACCCCGAGTCCTTCTCCTGAGTGCATGCCTCTACTCTCCCTCCTCTCTCCCGGGGCTGCTGAATAGTGCTTTGGAAGAGATCCTCCTTGGCCATTGTCTGGCCAAGTTATAAACAGCCAACTGCATGCGTGACAGACTGCGTGAGCGCATGCGTGCATGCGTGCGCGCACACACACATCCTGCCTGCTGACCATCCCCTCTGATATGTACAAAGTCTTCTTGACCAGGGAGGAAGTGCCATCATCAGCTTGGCAAAAGAGCCAAGAGCCTCCCCATCATGTCACTCTCCCCCCCGGCTCACCTTCCCTTTGGCTCTTCAGCTAGGGTAACTGAGATGCTCCTTTGTTGTGGGTGCAGCCTCCTCTGCTGTGCCCGGGGAGTGTTCCCCAGCTGGTCTGCAGGAGACATGGTTGGGGGGATCCCCAAAAGTGTAAACTTGGAGTGCTCTGCTAAAGTAGCCGTCCAACCGGAGTCATTATTCTGGCATGACTCTGCTGATCTTTTTTTCTGTGCCACCAACAGTAAATATGGCTAGGTGTCATCTAGGTTAACATACATACATGCATGCATATACCCATAGCAAAAGATCTCAGGGTCCACCCCCTGGGTTTGAGCCTATTATCAACTGCCTCCATTGGGGGTGGGGAGATCTTTCCTTTCCCCCCCCCCAAATGAAATAGAAACCCACCCACCCCAAAACCCTCTCTTTCTAATATTGGATCTGTGGTGGTTCTTTCACACATGACAGTCAACCCTTGATATTTCAGGGATATTGCAGATGCCAACTCAAGAACTCTAGTAACAAACTGTAATCATCACTTTCATGAATCGGGCTAGCCTGTTTTTTTTCCTCCCCCAAACCTAGGGTCAAACTATACAGGACTATCTGCTAGCTTCTACTACTGGCACAGAGGCGTGCACTGATACCCCAGGGATGAGCAAATGGCATGGAGTGAGGCAAATCAAGCCCCTGCCCCAACAGCATGATTAGTCCACTTGCATGTTTTCCACTGCCCGGTATCGGTGATGATGCTCACAGGCTCATGGATAAAACACTGCACAGAAACCCAAACAGTCTAGAAGAGATTAGTGATGATTTTGGTTCTATTTAAAGGGGAAACACCTACTGAGGTTTGGATATACGGGGCCTGGGGTGTATGATTGACAGCTGGAGTGGATGGAATGTTCAGATGGAGCTTCCGTGTGATTGGCTGGGGAAGGAGTGACTGGATTTTTAAAGGGAGAGAGAGGGGGGCAGCTAGACAGAGAGAGGGGGTTGGACTTGGAAGGAGGGAGGTGGGAGGCGAGGAGATAGGAAGGTATTAGAGATTAGTCTGTCAGAAGAGTGAAAATTGTATTTGTGTTTGTATTTATTATATTTATACCGCGCCTCCCCCCCCCGCAAGGAACCCACGGCGGCTTACATAATCCTCCTCCTCCTCTCCATTTTATCCTCACAACAACCCTGTGAGGTAGGTTAGGCTGAGAGGCAGTGACTGGCCCAAAGTCACCCAGTGAGTTTCATGGCCGAGCGGGGACTAGAACCCGGATCTCCCGAGTCCCAGTCCAACACTCTCACCACTACGCCACACTAAGTGCTATATCTAGAAAAATACTTACTTACCTGTTATTGCCTGAAATCTATATTTGATTCTTGAATCCCTGATGTTCCCTGACCCTGATTTCCTACCTGTGTTCCCAAAATAAATCTCTGTGTGTGTGTGTGTGTGTGTCTGTGCATAAACAGCCTGTTTCCCATTTCTAATTGCAGATAAGGCTTTAGTTAACCCCACGTGACCCCCAAGGGACACGAGCTACTTAGGGGTTTGTGGCAGCATACCCGAAGGGAAAAAAGCACAATAGGAGGGATAAATAAGTGGGAAAGAGCAGCCTCTATTCAGTTTGCCAGGCTGGGTGGCACGAAAGCCCCAGCGGTGGTAGCCATCCCAATAGCGGTGCGGTGATAGGCACTGGCTCTCTGGGAGGTGCACCTGGGTGGCAGGGCAGATCCTGAGTGGAGACAGGTGTCCTTGGTCACTAGGTGAGGCGGCAACACCCCCGCCTGGGTATAGGGTGAAGGGTGGTCATCACAAGATTGTACACAATTGCATCAAGATTCCTTTTGTGCAGTGTTTTACCAATGCACCAATATGCATTGATAAAACATCACACACACCCATACATGTACAATCAGATACAGATTGCTTTTGCAGGTTTTTTTTTTCTTAATCAATGCACACAAGTACATATGTGCAGCAGTTAAAAAATGCAAAAGGATTCTTGATGCAATCATACATAATAGAATTTCATTTCAGTACATTTTTGATAAAATTTACAAAGTAATTCAAAGTTCTTCATATTTGGGAGAAAAAGAGCTTGAGGTTTTCTCTCTCTCTCTCTCTCCCTCTCTCTCTCTCTCTATTAAAAGGAATTGAATGCAGAAGGCAAAACTGACAAATACGCCCATCCCTAAGTTTGTTTTGCTTTTCCAGTGTTTTATTTATTTATTATATTTATACCCCGCCTTTTTTCCTGCAAGGAACCCAAGGCGGCTTACATAATCCTCCTCCTCTCCATTTTATCCTCACAACAACCCTGTGAGGTAGGTCATGCTGAGAGACCGTGACTGGCCCAAAGTCACCCAGGGAGCTTCGTGGCCAAGTGGGGACTAGAACCCCGGATCTCCCAAGTCCCAGTCCAACACTCTAACCACTACGCCACACTGGCTTGGGGTGTGAGTGGGGAGAGAGAGATAGGCTTGAACTAAAATGTGCATGAAATTGTGCTGCACAGCGCTAAGTACTGTGTGTGTGTGTGTGTGTGTGTGTGCGTGAATGCCTAAGTTTGCACATGTAATAACACCATCATCTGATTTGGAACTCAAAAATTATGGGAGAAACTTTGATAAGGAGAATTTTGGAAGCACAACGGGGTGGGCGGGATGTAGGAATAACTTCATTTGACTTTGACTCATATAGCTGGAAGGTGCTCTAGTTGGTTTTCCAGGGGCTTGAAGATTTAAAGCATAATTTTTCAAATCTGACACATAATCCATAGATATAAATCATGAGGCTTACTATTAGATCACAAACTGTCATTGGCATTTCTTTGTGGCTAAACAGACGTAAAATAATAATGTTTAAAAGTCTATCAAAGTCAATAAGTTATTTATGGGTGTGTTCATACCCCTCCCCTGCCAAAACCAAATTATAGGAAGTAAGAGTAGAGCTTGAAGGGAATACAGTCTTTGTCTCTTCTTGAGATAGAGAATCCATAGGGAGAAAAATTATCAATGCAATCTCCTCATTCTCCTGTAATTCTGAAGAGCACAGCAAATGCCTAGGAAAAAATAAATATATATCTTGAGTAGTTGTCTCAAAAAGCTCCTTGTGGCTTGTGCAATGACTTTGAGCTCTTCACCTACCTAGTCTGAAGCTTTAGAGTTTAAATTCACAGGCAGTGTAATTTGGAATAAGACAGCAGAGAAGGAAACTAATAAATCACAAAACTGAATAATGCCCAAAGCAAGGGATCTCTTCCCTTGCTTTTTATTTTTAAATTATTTTTAAATCACACTGAGTTTTTGTGCATGTAAAAAAAATCGCTTTATGTCATTATGGATTTGATCCTGTAATATGACGTATCTTATAAAACCAGGTGACAGTCAGTTGTATGGATGCCATTGCTTTTGATCTACAGAGACACTGAGTGCCAGTGAGGTGTAGAGGTTATTGTTGGCCATGCTGGCTGGGAATGGTAGGAATTGCAGTCCAACACATCTGGAGGACACCAAATTAGAGAAGGCTGGGTTGGGTTAGGACCTAGGATGGCCAGGGTGAATGTCTTATTCAGCCATGAGGTTCAATGGTGATCTTGGACTAGCCAATATAACTTAGCCTAACCTATGTTGTGAGGATGGAATGGAGCATAGAGTATCATGTACACCTCCTTTTCTCTTTGGAGAAAAAATACAGGATGTTCATGGCACATAATGGATAGAAAGGAAATATGTGGGTTTTCACTAAGAACATAAGGAGATCAGAGCAGCCCTGCTGGATCAGATGGAATTATACCCACATCAGCATCCTGTTTCCAACAAAGGCAAGCCAGATGCCTCTGGAAAGCCCACAAGCAGGCTATGAAGATAAGTCACACAGATGTTGCATTTCAGCTGTATCCTGATGGTCTCCTGTGATTATAGAAGGGCATTATAAAAGTCGTAGATAACCGACTGAGTGTGTTGGATTCCAGGATTCATGTAGGTCAGAGAGCTAAGGATCTGCTGGCCTACTTCTTCTATTGTTCCCATGTCTCTGATCTTGGAGACTTCCCTCACATCACTTAACTTTGCTTCACCCTGTCATTTGGGTATGGAGTATGACAGAGGGAAGGGGTTTTGTTTTCATTTTTTTCATATCTCATAATTCCATGTCTTGTTTTTGTATGAGGTTTGGAAAGAGTAGTTCACCTCAAACTGGGGCAGGAAGGAACCCATATGAGGCCTGAATGGGTCACAGACTCATAGGATTTAAGGGGCCTGTGACAGGAGGAAACCCCTCAAACTCTGAAGTACATAGCGATGTATGAATCTGCAAAATTCAGATTCACCAAAGTTCTCCAAGTTCCATCTTGAAGAGCGTTCTGACTTCAGTCCATATCAGATTGCAAGCTTTGTTCCCCCCCTCTTTTCTCATGAAAATCTATGTGTATTTTCATGTATATTTTTTTCCAAATGTGTGCATCAATCATCTGTATCTTTGAAAAAGACACATTCTTCTTCCATTGATTAAAGCATATTTGTGCACATTTTCAAAACTTCACATTTTTCATGCATATTTTCCAAATGTTTGCATGCTATCTATTATTATTATTATTATTATTATTATTATTATTATTATTATTATTATTATTATTGGGGCATCCGTGAATCACATTGTGAGCTCAGAAGTGTATGGACTCCTACCGCAGATTGTGTCTGAGTCTGTCTTCAGTCCAGAAGACATGAACTCAGAAAAATCCTGATTTAAAAAAATTAACTGAGATGATGATGATGATGATGATGATGATGATGATGATGATGATAATGATGACTACAGTATTTTTATACCGCTCCACATCAAGCAGATTCCGGAGCGGTGAACAATAAAAAGACAAAAACAGATAAAAGAAACAAAAACAACACATTGAAAACAAACTAAAATTACACTGGTGGTTGAAGAGCAGAGAAGGCTTCCCAGAACAAGGAGGTCTTCAGCAGGCACCGAAAACAGAGCCTGCCTGACCTCCAGAGGCAGGGAGTTCCACAGAAATGGAGCTGCTACACTGAAGGCCCTTCTCCTGGTAGACTCCAGTTGGACCAAAGGTCCATGAGGATCCACCAGGAGCATGTCATCTGATGACCTCAGCAACCGGGAGGAGGCACTCTCTCAGGTAACCTGGTCCCAAGTTGTTTCAGGCTTTGTACACAAGTACAAGAACCTTAAATCTGACCCAGTAGCAAATAGGTAGCCAGTGCAGTTCCTTCAGCAAAGGAGTTGCATGCTGAAAAGGGGCAGCTCCTGACAATAGCTATAAAGTTGTTTTATTGACTAATGCATTGCCAACATAACTGGTTTGACCAGTGTTTGCATAGCCAAGTGAAATGAGAGAAACCAAACAGGAAAGACTGTTGAAAGGACTCTCAGTCATTGGCGTATAACTTTTAAATCAGGTCAACCACTGGAGGAAAAGGAAGAAGACAAATGAATGCAGGCTAGCCACCTGCATAATATAATTACCTATGAAAACTCAGTGCTGCAGGGGGCGGGCATTAAAAGAGCAACATTGTTTTTTTAATCTTTCGTATTCATTTGGGCAGGATTACTTTTGGGGAAATTAATTAACTGGTATATAATATTTCATCCATAAAGGAGTCATGACAAGTCCTAGTGGTCATGCTTGGACTTGGAGATGTTTAGTAGATCAAATTAACAGGAGTTGACTCTGAAATCAATAGTAGGTTGAAATGATAAATTATGATAATCAAAGACATAACCGTACAGTCTTAAAAAAAAATATGCCAGGATTCTTTGGATATGAATGTATGTAGACTGGAGTGCCTACAGGGCCAGTTCCCAGTCTCCACATGTTCACCAGAAGCTCTAAACATAATCTATTTATTTAAAGGCTCTCCTAAATGCCAACAAAGAAATTGTTTTGTTTCCCTTGGGGGGGGGTTATTGAGATGGTGGGGCCACCACAGAAAAGACCTTGTCCCTAGTACTCACCAGTCTAACAGCTCTGACCAGTGGAGCAAAGAGAAGAACCACAGATGCTGATCTCAAAGCTCAGGCAGGTTCATATGGCTTCAGATAACCTGGTCCCAAACCATTTAGGGCTTTAAAGGTTAATAATAGCACCTTGAATTGAGTCTCAGTGTCTAAATAAAGATACAGTCAATGTAACTGACACAGAATAGGTGTGATATGATTCAAACTCCTAGCTCCTACAGGTGTTGACCTCTGCCTGAGACCCTGCAGAGCCACTGCTGGTATGGGAGGTGTGGATCAGCAAAACATGAGCTTGCCGAAGGTCTCCAAATTCCATCTAGAAGCTTGTTCCATCTCAAGTCCATATCAGATTGTGAGCTTTGGAGGGTCGTCCCCCCCCACATGAAAATCCATGTGTATTTCTCCAAATGTACGTATCAACTGTGTGCATTTTTCAAATGCACACATGTTGAACACATTTTTTGGGATCTGTGAATCACATTGCAAGGCCAGAAACTCACAGACTTTGACTGTGGTTTGTGTCTGAGTCTGTGTTTGGTCTGGAAGATGCAAACTGGGTAAATTGTGATTAAAAAATGAACTGAAACAAATTTTTCATACATCCCTACGCTGGTCAAAATAAACAAGACATGGCTAGATGGACAAAGAGCCTGGTCTGGGGGATCAAATGCCCTTCAAGGGGCATTTAATACTAGATCATCCGTTGCCCATGTTTCCTGTATCAATAGTATATCGTATCGTGAGAGAAAGTCAGTAAAACAAGTATCTCTGATAGAAGCAGCACATCCAGCAACATTCCAAGTTACAAGAGTGACCATCGACTGATCACTTGCCTGTCAGTCCCTCAGTTCCACATGAGGAGATTGAAGGGGACAATCTAGCTTTGAGGTAATTGGGGTTTCCGCCTCTTTGTTCTCAATCACTCCAAGCTCGTCACCTTGCCTTCAAGGGGCAGTTAGGGTGCCACAGTTGAGACATACACTCCTACTTGCCCAAGTTACAGCCAGTGGAGACTGGTGACTCCTATTTCGCTGGGGCACCTAATCCATTGCATGTTTTATTTGTAGCTTTAAAGGAGCTATCCATTGCGCTCCATGGTGGTGAACCTATTTTGGGGGGTGGAGTTCAGCACCATGGATAGCTCCCATAAAGCTCCAAATACAGCCTCCAATAGATTAGGAGCCCCAAAGAAATAGGAGTCACCAGCCTTCCCTGGCAACAGCCATACTGCTAGGATATAGAATAGTACTTCCACAGAGGGCTTGAGTGAGGCGCAGGTAGGATCATTTATTGCGTGGATGTGAATATGATAGCTTTTAAAATTAATTGATATGGATGCATGGTTGACTCCTCTATAAGCATTGGCAGGCACAAACCCAGGGACAGAATGCAAGTGTTGTTGGGGAGAGGCCTGCTTCACTTTGACGACACATTTAATAATAATAGAAGATTAGCACATAGCCAATTAAGCACACCATTCAAGGGGAGGGGGGGTGCGCACTGCAAAGTGTAAAGCGATGAAGTCGTGAATATTTAAGAATTCATCAATTAATCACCCACAAAATGTAATGTGCTCTGTGCAGTTTGAAACAGATAATGATAAATAACATCATAGCGCAGAGGATGATTAGTCTCTCTTGAAATAATTTATGAGCCAGGAGTGAGCGACAGTGCTGGTGTGACCTCATGTTTTGGAGCAAATGAGATTCTCCACAAAGGGAAAATGATAAGGCACTGTATGAGCATTTTGTTTTTTGCTCGCAAAACATGTGAGCATGTCCCATTCGAAGCTCTGAATGTGAGCACGAGCACGTGCCCACTGCAAATATTGGTAAGTGATCAAACACATAGATTTCATAGATCATAGAGTTGGAAGGGGCCTACAAGGCCATCGAGTCCAACCCCCTGCTCAATGCAGGAAACTAGAGGAGGGGTCTCCCATCCAAGTAATAACCAGGCCTGACCCTGCTTAGCTTTCCACGCTCAGACAAGCTGAGCCAGCGTGAGCCACATGCTCACATTCATCTTGTTCCCAGCTCCCCATTCAATTTGCGTAAAGTTCCTAATTTCTTTTTTAAAATGTGCACATTCTGCTCACATTGATTAAAGCATGTTTCTATGCATTTTTTAAAAACCACACATTTTTTTCGTGCACATTTTTCAAATTATATGCATGTGGTCGAACACATTTTTTTGCGGTCCGCGGATCACATTGGAAGCTCGGAAATGTATGGACTTTGACTGCAGATTGCGTTTGAGTCCATGTCTGGTCTGGAAGGTGTGAACGGGGTAAAATCCTGATCAAAAATGAACTGAAACAATTTTTTCATACATCACTGACTATTGCCTATATGCCCTGCTTTCCAGAGAGACCTGGCTGGCCACTGCAAATAAAAGGATACTAGTTCAGGGGTGTGGAACCTTTTTCAGCCAAAGGGCCAAATTCCATTCTGGAGAAGTTCTTGGGAGTCTATCAAGGGCCACTAGTCCTGATGGCTATATGCAGTATCAGAGGCACTATGGCTATGTACACCAGTTGCTGGTGCTGATCACTCTTGTCCGGCTTGTGGGTTTCCTGTGGGCAGCTGGTTGGTCACGGTGTGAAGAGAATGCTGGACTGAATGGACCCTTGGTCTGATCCAGTGTGGCTCTTCTTATGTTCTTATGGTCCACATTCCAGTGGTGGATGGAGATGAAGACAAAGGAGTTGGGTCTAACAGCAAAAGATGCAATGTCAAAATGCATATATATATATATATATATATATATATATATATATACACACACACACATATACATACCAGGATAGTTTAACTTAAACTATTTACTGTCTGTAACTATGCCTTAGAAGAGGCATGGCAACCTTTTTAGAATTATTTATTTATTTATTATATTTATTCCCCACCTTTTTTCCTGCAAGAAACCCAAGGCGGCTTACATAATCCTCCTCCTCCTCTCCATTTTATCCTCACAACAACCCTGTGAGGTAGGTTAGGCTGAGAGTCAGTGACTGGCCCAAAGTCACCCAGTGAGTTTCATGGCCGAGCGGGGACTAGAACCCGGATCTCCCGAGTCCCAGTCCAACACTCTCACAGCTGGGAAACCACCAAATGATTGGCAGTCAGGGGAAAGAGGGTAGGGCCAGGGCCTTCTGGGGAACTCCAGGGAACCAGATTGGCACCCCAGGTGGGGTAAATTTGTCCCGTGGGCCTGTGGCACGACACTCCTAGAATAGTTGGTCATTGATCTGATCTAGCAGAGCTGGCTCTTTGTATATTCCTACCTCCAGTGGAGATTGGTAGCTCCAGTATCGGTGTGGGGCTGTGTATCTACTCCAGATTTTGCTGCAAACTTTTAAGGAGCGATCCATGGTGCCAAACCTATTTTAGCAATAGGGTTCAGCACCACGGATAGGTCCTTTAAAGTTTGGGATAAAGTCTGGAGTGGATAGACAGCCCCGCTGACATTGGGGCCACGGGAAAAACCCCAGCCAGAAGGAGATCTTTATGTGAAGCAGGGGAGTTCCGATGGGTGCGGGCAGGAGAATGCTTGTCACTGACGAGCAGCTGAGTGGAGTTCTTGAACCTCGGCAACCGTTATTTATTTAACCACATTTCAAAAGAGGTAAAAAATAATGTGACTGTAGCCTGTGTTGTATGTTGTAAGAAGCTTTCTGGGAGTGGTAGCCAGAGATACTAAAGTCTGGGGAAATGGGGGGGGGTAAAACAGTGGTGGGGAGACCTGAACAATTCAGGGAAAATCTGTCCCCCCCCAAAAAAAAAAATTCAAAAAAAATCCCTGGGGGAAAATGGGGAGAACTGATCCCCCCCCATGTTTTTCTCCCCTCCCCCCGATGCCTTCACATCTCTAGAGGCAGCGCTGGACAGGGTTCAGGGGGATTCTTTTGTTCTCACTTTATCAGTAAGTAAATAAAATGTGACATTTTTTCTGTTAAAGTTGGAATGGAAAAGAAACAGGTGGCTGTAGATCAAGCAATGCAATTATTGGCAGCGGGAATCTCTGTGCAGTACAAATAACAGAGTCTTCTCCCGAGAAACTCTTTAACATAGTTTTTCTTTTCTCCATTGGCTTTAATTAACCATACACACACACACACACACACACACACACACAAAGTGTAAATTAACCAATTGATCAAATTTTGTCCAGTTTATTTTCTTTCCTCAGGTAGAGGGGGAAACTCCACCAGGAGATAATGAACATAATTTATCACAAGATTTTATTTTATTTTTTAATTGGGGAGGGAGCAGTAAGATATACCCATTTATGGCAATTGCTTTTTTTTTTTAATTGCAGTGGTCAAAGACTGGCTATTTAATATTTTTGATGATTACCTTCATGCCTCAGGAAATCGGGGAACCAGCACACAGGGTTCCACCTCCCCCATCTCCTCTTATCCTTGCAAAAGCTCTGTGAGGTAGATTGGGGCGAGAGAGAAGTCCTGTTCAGGCATTTGCTTGAACACACGCAGGCTAAAGTGTGCGGAGGGATGGGACTGCACACACTCGCCCCACCCACAACATCCATGTGTGTACGGGGCCCTTCTCTCTCAGCTCCCAACCTGTGTTGAGCGGGGAGATCTGAAGAGGAGTTCTACTTTTGTTCATTTGAAGCAAGGAAAACTCTCACCACAGCACAGGGAGAGTTCTACTCATGTTTATTGATTTATTTACAACATTTATATGCCGCTCCAGCATCTAAACAGATTCTGGAGTGGTGAAAGAATTAAAGAATATTTTTAAAATGGGATATCAATAAAACCATGGCTGGTCAGTCAAGGAAGGCTTCCTGAAATAAACATGTTTTCAGGAGGTGCCAAAAACAACACATTGTTGCTGCCTGCCTGAACTCCAGAGGCAGAGGATTCCACAGAAATGGAGCCACCACACTGAAGGACTCTTCTCCTGGTGAACTCCAACTGGGCCATAGGTCCATACTGAACCACCAGGGACATGCCATCTGATGACTTCAGTAACCGGGCAGATTGGTAAGGGAGGAGGCACTCCCTCAAGTATCCTGGTACCAAGTTGCTTAGGACTTTGTACACTAGTAACAAAACCTTAAATCTGGCCCAGTAGTGAACAGGCATTCAGTGCAGTTCCCTCAGCAAAGGAGTTGCATGCTAAAGAGGGGTAGCTCTTGGGAAAAAACCCAAGCTGCTGCATTCTGCACTAGCTCCAGCTTCTGGATGAGCCTCAAGGGCAGCCCCACATAGATAACATTGCAGTAATCCAGTCTTGAGGTTACCAGTGCCTGTACCACTGTGGGCAAGCTATCCCTGTCCAGGGATATGTTCAAGCCAACCCAAGTAGAACTCCTCTTCAGGCCTCGCTGCTCAGTGTGGAATGGAAGGGGTTGGTCCCAGCATGCAGTGGGACATTAATTTAGGTGTGCAGCCCTGCCCCTTTATTCACTTACAGCCCTCACAAGCAGTGATTGGCCCAAGGTGAACCCCATTGAACTTCCTGGCCAAATGGGGATTTGAACCTGTGTCCCTGCAGTCACAGCCTGACTCTCTAACCCAGCCTTTCCCAGCCTGGCACCTCTTTTGGACTTCAACTCCCATCAGCCGCAGCTACCATGTCTAATGTTAGGATTGCTGGGGGTTGTAGTCCAGAACCTATGGAGGCTGGGGAAGTGTGCTTGAACCACTAGAACACACTGCCTCTATGTAGGCCCAAGGACAAATGCAAGAGGAAAATAAGAGAGAGATCAGAAGAGCATTAGCAGGAGGGGGCATCAACATTTGGCTATGGAAAGAAAGATAAGGCAAAAGCCTTGCAGGATTTATTTCTTTTAGTAAGCACTGTGCTTAGCCGTTCTAGACTATAAAGTTTGCATCTGCATTTAAACAGCCTGTAAACGTCTGAAATCAAATTTGAATTATGGCAAGCAATCCCAGCTCGCTTTGGGGGAAAGCGAGGAACCGGCACAGCAAAGCCTGCAATAAGTGCAGATCTATGACGGAATAGGTTAACGATATAAATGGCTTGGACTGAAAGCTGCTGAGTGAAGTGGTGAGGCCGGGCAGAGATGACATGGGGCACATTCTGACTTGCTCAGCCTGGCAGGGTCCTGGCAGGCATGGAAAGCTGAAGCAGGGATGTATGAGAAATTTGTTTCTGTTTGCTTTTGATGAGGATTTTCGCAGTTCGCACCTTCCAGACCGGATACGGCCTTGGACACAGTCTGTGGTAGAAATCTGTACATTTACAAGCTTGCCGCGTGATTTGTGGACCAAAAAACAAAGTGTTCGACAGCATGCATGCATTTGAGAAATGTGCATGAAAAAATGTGTTCTTTTGAAACATGCACGCAAATATGCTGTAATCTAATGGGAGAAGAATGCCTACATTTCAAAGATACGCACAATTGAAGCATACATTTGGGGAAATACACACAGAAATACGCACGGATTTTCATGCGAAAGGAAAAAAGGGGGGGGAAACTCTCAATCTGATACAGACTTGAGTTGGAATGAGGTCTGAGATGGAATTTGGCGAGCTCGAGTTTTGCTGATTCATACATCCCATCCCCAAGAATGCAATTCATCCTTTTTTGGTTTTTAATAAACTTTACTGGCAGGAGGCAATGGGGAGAGCGGGGGGGGGGAAATAAAATCTGTTCTGTTGCTTGCTTCATCTCTTTTGCTATCACTGGATTTAGTACATTTTATTCTGTCCAAATAGGAGCCCTTAAAAGCAATACATCAGTATCAAAGATACTTCTCCTTTCCCTCCCACCCCCAGTAATGGCATCTTCCCATCCTGATACCTGGAGTCTCTCCATATATCACAATCCCTCTGGGAAAGCCAGACTCTTAAAGAACACTTTTTAAAAACATATGCTTGCTGCACTGTATTTCTACGAACAAGAGTAGACATAACTCATTTCCAAGTAACCTTAGCACATGAATAATTTCTCCTACCCAAACACCTATAAAGTTCCCTGGGGTGAGGGACGGGGGAGTGGGAGAGGTTAAGCACTGGAATTGCTAAAGTTTGACCCAGCCATAAATCTCCTCTTGGCTCATGGTTTATGAGAGCATTCAATGGAGAAGTAATTCCCACTTACTATTGCCTTGCCTTTATATAAGTCATTTCTGACTGATTGCTGTCATACCTGAGATTTTAGCAGCTTTCTCATAGGCTTCTGCAGTATTTTAAACCTCAACCACTTATGATAGAACTTTCCTATTTTTGTGGGGGGGGGGAGAGAAAGAGGGGAGGCACAGAGGTTATTTTATGTCAGAAATGTTCAGCATGCAACAAGTGTGTATCTTGTCCTGATCAGCATTACTTCCCATCTGGAAAAAGAATCCTACTCAATAAGCACATTTGGTGGGAAGCAGACAAGATTGTCGGGGGCTTGTTAGGAGATGCATGGGCTAGAAGTAGGGATCTGTCCATTTTGCTTTCTCTCAGTCTCTCATTTTTTGAATCTTGAATCTGGTTTATCCCAAACTTAGAGAATTTTCTCAGCCTTCAGTTCTGTACATGCATTCCTTCTACTACCTGCATTTTTGTATGCAATTTTGCCCGATATACACATTTTTGCAAGCAATTTTCCAAATTTGTCCACTGCTCATTCTGACTCGGGTCCACATTGTATTGTGAGCCTCCCTCCCCCACCCCCGGCATGGAAATTTGCACATATTTCTGTGTGCGTTCTTTTCAAAATGTACGCACTGTTTGTACAGAGTTCTGAAATGTTTGCATTTTTTTCCATTGAGAAAAGCAATTTTCTTTGTGTGCACCTTTCAAATGTGCACACTTTTTTCTGTACACCCTTACCCCAAACTCATTGCAAGCCTCAGAAATGTATGGAATATGGATTCCGTTGACAAGATGTGTTCTGTTCTACTTTCAGAATAGGGAGGTGTGAATTGGTTGTTCTCACATAAAAATGTGAACCCAATGAATTTCTCACCCATCCCTACGATCTGTGTGCAGCTGCCTTATGTTGTGAGATATTGCAGCTTGGGACATCTTCCTGATGGTGGAAGCATTTTCAATCACTGGAGTGGTCCTACTACCCACCTAGGCTGGCCTCCTAGATAGAAGGAACTATACAATGTTTCTTCTTTTGTCTGGGACTTTGCCTTAGCAGCAAGGTCTTCCTGACTCTGGTGTGATTCTGTGCATTCCTTGGCTCTGACTCCCTGGCTCAACTCCTTGATCATCTGCTTGTGGAGCAGGTATGAGCAGGTGAGGAAAATGGTCACCTCTTTCTCAGTGCTTGAAACAAGAACACAAATTATGCATATGCCACCCTGCCCAAAGGTTTATATTCCACCCTGCCCAGTGGATGCATTTGGAATTTTGAGAGAGTGTCATGGGTGATCTCAGAAATGTGACCCTCCAGATGTTTTGGCCTACAACTACTATCAGCTCTAGCCAGCATACCCAATGGCGAGGGATTATGGGAGTTGTAGGTCAAACATCTGGAAGGCCACAAGTTGCCCACCCCTGCTCTAAGAAGCTCACGCCCCCTGCCCTTGTTAGTTACCAGCATGTGGTGCTTGGAGATATACTGTAGGGATTGCACAGACATTAAATCATTGCAAATTATGATATGAACTGACCTGATACCACCTCCTAGCCCTATATGTGGATCAGAACATAGCTATCTAATGGATTCCACACTTCTCCAAATGTTGGGATGCAGTTCTTGGCTCAAAAACTACATCAAAATGCTATTAAAAATATATGCTTTGAGAAAAAAAGATACTTTTAGAAATGTAACAATTTCCAGTGGTTAGCCATGTTCGTCTATTGCAGCAGAACCAACCAAGAGTATTGTGGAACCTTGAACAGTTACAAATGTTTTCTGGCATAAACTGAAAATTTATGCCAGAATAAATTTGTACCGTAAATCTGTAAGGCCACATAAGACTCTTTGTTGTTTTTAGAAATGGGGATTTTGAAAGAAAATTCATAATTAAATATTATTAAAATGTACATTTCCATGCAATTAAAATAAAAAGATTCACAGATGAATGTGGAAATAGGGCAGACTAGACTTCTCGTTGAACAGACGTGAATGTGTCATGGACCAGATATTGACAGATACACACAGCCTGAGTATACTGCCTGCAGCTGAATATGGAGGATGCCTTTAATAATCATGGCTCCCTTAACCTATCCATTTTGGTTTGCTGGAATGTGTAGTGTGGTGAATACTGTAAGGGAAGCTTGAATTGTACAGTACCTTGCATTTGCCAGACATTTAAATTCAAATTAGGCAAAAACAGAGTTCTGGAGGTTAGGAAATGTTCAGCCCTGCAAAATGCTCTGCTATGCTAAAGGACTGAACTCATTAATTCTCACTAACCATCCTCCTATTGAGTGATGCCTCCAAGTTTAATAATGTCCATAAGTTAATATTTTCAGCTGCAATTCAAATGTACTTGATTGGAGACATAATAGATCTTTCTTCTTATATTTGTTTTTGCTTCCCTGGGGCTTGTTTTTCTTTAAAGTACAAATTGACAGTCAAACATGTAATTAGTTATGATGAGTGCCGCAGCCAGCCATCTACCCTTCTCCATTACACTTTCCCCAAAGTTGATTTATTTTGATCACCATGCATTAGACGTGGTTTTCATAATGCTCAGGCTATTCTAGTTTACTTCTCTCCTCCCTATTTATCAGGCCAAATGGAACGCAGAAACCATGGATGGAGATGGGGCATATGGTGGCCTCACTCCGCCTCACCCCCAACCTGCATGTGTTCATCAGCTCTTGCACACATGGCCGACAGGCCAAGTTGATCAGCGGTCCACCACCTGACCTTGATCTCTCCTCTGCCCAACCCTGATCCAGGGATGGATGGATCTGTCAATCTCATTCTTGCCAAGGTGTTCAGTTTCTTGAGGTCAAGCTCATTCCACCCCGTTTCTAGATGAGTCTGTGATATATATCACAAGTTCATTTAGAAATGGGATGGAATGGGCTTGACCTCAAGAAACTGATCAGATGGAAATATGAGCATGTGGAAATAAGCCATATGGGAATCCGTACATTTGTGTCTGCAATTTCCCCCCCCCCTTAATGTACACATGAATGTATGCATCTGTATACACGTGTTTGAATATAAACACTTCAAAACGCTTTACATTGCTGAAATTCTGTTTCGTGTACACTTTTCACCCAATTTTCACACATTTTTTGCACACTTTCCCCTAATATGCACCACTTTGCGCACATTTTTCCCCAAGATGAGCTGCATCAGAAAGCTCACAAAAATGCAGCTTTCATAACACAGTTTCTGCCTCGGCTTGCTCAAAGTCTTGGGAGGTGGGAACTGGACAAATCCATCTCTCTGTGTGCCACCCCACAGGAAGTTAGGCCAAAGGCCATGGGCTCCTCACCCAGGTTTACCTTTCCAGCAATTGTGGTCACATCCCTCCAACCACAAGATGAGAGAAGGGTAGGTAAGATCTTGGAAAAGCTACAACACTCTCGAGGGCCAGTGGAGCATTCTGTTTTGATGTGCTGGCAAGCAGCCTGCCAGAGAGAAGGGAGGACAGAAAGAGATCGATCCCTCCTTCACTCCTCTCATCTCATGGCTGTAATGCCACTGCTGTTGCCCTGGGGCTTTTAAAAGGAAGGGAGAAATTTTGTGGGCAGGGGGCGGGGAAGGTAGGTTTTCTCATTCAATACAGTGCAGTGTTGAGAGCATTGGGTGAGGAATGTTGAACCAGGGAAGATGTGAAACCTGATCCCCATTCAACCATGAAGAATGATGCTGGGTGACTTTGGCCAGTCACTATCTCTCACGCCTACACGTACACCACCCTGAGCTTTTTTGGAGCTTCTTGGAGCAAGTAACCCGTTTTATTTAGGAAAGGGTGAATCTGTCCATTTCACTTTCTCCCACATTTGGATTTTTATATCTCAATCTCTTTCTCTCCTGAATATGAAGAACTTTTCAAAGTCTGGTTCATTCTTACCCAAAATGAACTGAAAGAAACAAAATTCTTATGCATCTGTATCAGCCAAATTCAATACGTACAGCTGTTCCCAGCATGGACAGGTTCATGATGTACCTGCCAGCCACATAACCTGTTAAAGATGAGGAACCTGTCAGAGAAAAAGAAGAGGTGGCAACCCTAATTCAGCACTAACATGGTTGAATACATAGGGGTTAAAATCCAGACATTTAAGAGCTAAGCACTCAAGGCCCTGGCCGTAGATGGACAAATATGTCCATTTTAGTTCATTCTGCATTCATTTAAAAAGAAACAAAAACAAAATAAAAGCAACGTAAGTTATTTCTGTCCTGAATATGAAGAAATTTGCAAATTCTGGTAAATTATTATCAAATCCAAACTGAAACAGAATGATCTCCCATATCAAGTTATATATCAATTGCACTGGCCAATAGTCTGTGTCCAAGACCGATTCATAGATTCATAGATCATAGAGTTGGAAGGAGCCTACAAGGCCAACCCCTGCTCAATGCAGGAAACTAGAGGAGGGGTCTCCCATCCAAGTCATAACCAGGCCTGACCCTGCTTAGCTTTCCACACTCAGACAAGCTGAGCCAGCGTGAGCCACAGGCAAACTGCTGCTTATTACCATTGAAGCCTTGTATGG